>CM050165.1:309210321-309810321 GCA_027410445.1 Discoglossus pictus
GTCGCTTGTGTAGGAGTAGATGGTGTTCCCATCTCCAACCATTTAACCCAACCTATGCAAATAGGCCCATTTCCAGACCTGCTTGCAAGATTTGTAGTATCCTCTACTTGCCCTATAAATCTGTTAGGTGCAGACGTGCTTTCCCGACTACAAGCATCTATCTCATTCACCCCAGATGGAACTGTACAAGTGTCTTCACCTCTACAAGTCACGGACACGTCAGCACTCTGCTCACTGCCCATATTACTACACATAGATGCCAATAGAATCTGTAATACAGGGCCAGATGATATCTTGGACAAGATTCCAGCAACACTCTGGTCACAAGGACCAGAAGATATTGGACACCTAAAGGTGCCACCAGTCATAGTAAAACTAAAACCCGGAGCAGAGTTACCACGCAAGCCACAGTATCCTCTGAAGCCAGCACAAATAGATGCGATCTCTCAGCAGATAGAGAGATTAGTGCAGCAAGGGGAGTTGATCCCGTGTACGTCACCATGCAACACGCCCCTCTTTCCAGTAAAGAAGAAATCCAAAAAGGGAGAACCAGTAAAATATCGTATGGTGCAAGATTGGCGAGCAGTCAATGAAGCAACCATATTAGACACTCCTATAGTGCCTAATCCGAACACTCTCCTTTCTGGAATACCTCCAGCAGCTGCATACTTTACCGTAGTGGATTTAGCAAGTGCTTTCTTCAGTATTCCTCTTGACCCTTCTTGCCAGTATTTGTTTGCTTTCACGCATGATCATAATCAATACAAATGGACTGTAATGCCTCAAGGAGCGCAGAATTCGCCCAGCCAGTTTGCCAAAGCTATGAGCCATATCCTTGACTCCTGGCAACAAGCGAATCCTGACATTGTATTGCTGCAGTATGTTGATGACCTCTTGCTGTGTGCAGAAGACCTTCCCACAGCCACAAGGACCTCAGAAAGCTTGCTGAGACACTTGGCAGAACAAGGATGCAAAGTATCCAGAGACAAACTACAATGGTGTAAGCAGACAGTCATATTTTTGGGACACTGCCTGTCAAAAGGTGTGCGTCATCTTACACGCGCCCGTGTGCAAGCAATAGAAGACATGTCAGTCCCTGAAGGACATAGACCCCTGCATGCTTTCCTAGGTCTAATATCTTACTGCAGAGCATGGATCCCAGAAGCATCCCTTCTAATGCAACCCTTGTATGATGTATTAAAGACTGAGCCATATGAGATGACACAGACAGCTCTGGATAATTTCTACACCCTGAAGAAAGCTATTTCAATAGCACCAGCACTAGGATTACCAAACTTTGATCTCCCATTCAAGCTGTTTGTATCAGAAAGAGAAGGACATGCAATGGGAGTCTTGACACAGTCCCATGGAAACAGACATTGGTCTATTGGCTATTTCTCATGTCAATTGGATGCTGTGGCAAGAGGAGGACCGTCGTGCCTCAGAGCAGCACTGGCAGCACATGCCTTACTGGACAAAACAAGTGACATAGTCCTTGGCTATCCTCTGACAGTTCTGGCACCACATGATATTGCGGCCATCATACAGCAGACTCAACCTAAGCACATGACTACAGCCAGACACCTCCGTCTGCAATGTTCCCTCCTTCTACCAGACAATGTTACCTTACAGAGATGTTATGTTCTCAATCCAGCCACTCTCTTACCATTTCCAGAGGGGGGAGATGAGGAAGATGGATACTTTTGGTACAGCCTGATTTTGAACCCAAACTCAGGAATAACCAATCTATATGTAAAAAGACGTCTACTGGAAGGTGGTGGAAACAGCCAGACGCTCACAGATGAGACACAAGACCCTCTATATTTCACGCTGTGGAATAAACAATCTCCAGGCCGAGATTTCCAATATGAAGCAAGACTCACTAAATTGAAGCAGGTCACCTTAAAACTAAAGACATTGTACAACAATACAGCAGGTGATAGTGCATTTACGGTGGAGCTCCTGCAAGAAGCAGAAGTGCTCTACAAGCATTGGGATACAGAAATTCCACATGTTGCAGTATCCAAGTTTGCACCGGATGGATGGAAGACATTGGGAGCTGCATTAAAATGGTGGGAATCTGCAGAGGAAGAAGAGTTGGAAGAGGAAGGAGTGGAAAAGAAAACTCTCCACTGGCAAGCAGACAGCACTCCCAGTATACAAGCCAGAGACCCATATGCAGTCCCAGGACTCACAAATCCACCCCATGACTGCCTTCAGCAAATGGAAATGGAGACCTCACACCTTGCGAATGTAAAAGACCTTGCCTTGACAGACCCAGACATCACTCTGTATGTAGATGGATCAAGGTATGCTGATGAGAATGCAAAATATCACACAGGTTACGCTGGGACTACGGAAAAAGATGTGATACAAGCCTTCTCACTACCTCCCTCCATGTCGGCACAAGAAGCAGAGTTGATTGCATTGACCAAGGCCTGTGAGATTACGACAGGAGTCCGAGCTAACATCTATACAGACTCAAGGTATGCTCTGGGAGTGACTCAAGACTTTGGAGTAATCTGGAGAGCTAGAGGATTCATGACAGCCGCAGGCACTCCAGTGAAGCATGACAAAGCCATCCGTGAACTACTAGATGCTTTAGCACTCCCAAAGGAAGTAGCCATACTGAAGGTAAAGGCACATGGGAAGCTAAATTCAGACGAAGCATGAGGAAACCATCTAGCAGACCAGACGGCTAAGCAAGCAGCAATGACAACACAGGAAATGGAAAGGAGAGAGGTGGATGGAGAAATAAACATTTATACAATGCAGACTCTGCCAACAGATTTAAAATTGCTCAAAGAATTGCAAAAGACGGCAGGTCCAGAAGAAGTGAACAAGTGGAAGGCAAAGGGAGCAGCTTTGAAAGATGGACTATATGTTGACAATCTGAGATTGTGTTTGCCAAGAAGCTTGTACCCAGCAACAGTACAATGGGCACATGTGCCAGCACACCTGTCAAAGACTCTCATGAATAACTTAATAAATAAGTATTACATGGCCCCAGGCATCACTACTCTGACAAGCACTTACTGTAAATCGTGCAGTATTTGTGCCAAGTGCAACGCAGGCCGCACTGAGAAACCACCACAGAGACATTTGGCAAAATCATTATATCCATTCCAGAGGATACAAATTGATCACATTCAGATGCCAAAGAGTGGCCGGTATGAATATGCATTAGCCATCGTGGACATGTTCTCGGGATGGCCAGAAGCCTACCCAGTTGTAAACATGACAGCAAAAACAACAGTGAAAAGCTTATTAACAGAGGTCATCTGCATATATGAGGTCCCTGAAGTGATTGAGAGTGACCAGGGACCAGCTTTTACAGCAGTACTGGCCAAAGAAATATGGACAGCCATAGGAGTGACCCTCTCCTTTCATACGCCTTACCATCCTCAAAGTAGTGGGAAGGTGGAACGTATGAATGGTACCTTGAAATCTCGGATGTTGAAAATGTCACAAGAAACTGGTATGCCATGGCCTGAAAGTCTCCCCATAGCCTTGTTCAGTGTTAGGTATACCCCTAGAGGGAAACATGCACTATCCCCTCATGAAATCTTCTTTGGGTCTGCTCCTAGACTAGGGTGCTACTTTCCTCAGCAGCTACAGCTAAAGTCTGATGTACTTGTTGACTATGTGATTGCACTGTCCACCGCACTGACTAAAATCCATGCACAAGTGTTCTCTTCTATTCCAGATTCGGAAGTAATCACTGGTACTCATAAACTACTTCCTGGAGATTGGGTCCTAGTTAAGAAATTTGTGAGGAAAACCCCTTTGGAACCCAGATACGAAGGCCCATTCCAAGTGCTACTGATCACAGCTACATCAGTTAAGCTGGAAGGGAAAGCTACTTGGGTCCACGCATCCCATTGCAAAAAGGTTCCTCCTCCTGATGATCAGGAACCAACACAATAAGTATAATTCAGTGGTTTGTCCTGTCCCTCATGATAATTTCAAATATTGCTCAACAGGTAACCATTACAAAAGGTAAAGATGGTATTACATTTTGGTATAATTCACGTAATACACATGTTGCCACATACACCTTTGACTTTTGCGACATTGTTTCTTGCCCTTCAATCCCTGAACAATGTGATATATACAAGAGAGATATGTACATATGTCTCACTGATGAAACTGTTGGAAGACGCTGTGAAACATGGCAGGCAGTGGGATGGGGCACTGGAACACTTGGGGGTATAGACCTCAAAGTGCTGCAGATAAAAAAGATGACCAAGGTAGATCCCTCCTCGACCGAATTACTCTAATAAAGACTGGTCGATGTCTGAATAGTGGGGTATCTGGTTCTGATATGCAATTGACTCTAACCATACAAAACCCTTGTCCCATGGATGCTGACACATATATACTGAGGACTTGGGCTAGAGGACAAGGTGCTAAATTAATGGGCAATTTTAAGATAGCAGATCTATATAAGCACCCAGACTTACATCTGGCATTACAGATATTGAAGCCAGGGCCCCAGATCATTGGAACAATGACTGCTATTGGTGACCCAACATATGAGGACACGTTAGCTACTGAGACCGGATTTTCAGACCTCAATGTATGGTTGGAATGGATGAAATACAATGTACAAGAAAGTAATAAGACCAACTGTTATGTATGTGGCCATGCTAGGCCTCATTTAGGTACTGTTCCATTTATTATACCTTTGCAAGAAGAGACATGTTTTCTAAATTGTACAAAACATACAGTCACACAGATGAGTGTGAACAGTGGAGGAAAACGTACCCTGTGATGACTAGTAGTCCCCACCCAGGGAGAGGTATAACTGTGTACCCTGGAAATTATACGTGTTACAGGAGAAACGTTTCTCAGGGGTTCAACTTGCGGAAGTTCCCAAGTGGGTTTTGTCACACATATAGAGATGGTTCATCCACACTGCTAGTCAATCAGACCCGATCTTTAGGGGACATATATTGGTTGTGTGGAGATATGAAACTCAGGGTAAGACTATCAGGAGTATGGCGTGGGGAATGTACCTTGGCTAAAGCCATAATGCCGTTACACATTGTTCCAACCTATTATGGTGATCCAGATAGTATTCCTCAGACACAGTCCAGAAGGAAGAGACATACATCATCATCTGAACCTAGAGAAAGTTTTGATTCCCATGTGTACATAGATTCTATTGGAGTCCCAAGGGGGTTGCCCGATGAATTTAAAGCCCGTAACCAAGTAGCAGCAGGATTCGAGTCACTCATACCAATGATTGGTGTAAACAAGAATGTTGCCTGGATCAATTATATTTACTATAACCAGCAACGGTTTGTCAATTACACTAAGGATGCCTTAAAAGGCATTGCAGAACAATTAGAGGCTACATCACACATGGCCTTCCAGAACCGCATGGCATTAGACATGATCCTTGCAGAAAAAGGTGGAGTATGTAAAATGCTTCCTGACACTAGCACATGTTGTACATACATTCCTGATAATACAGGTCCAAATGGTAAGATCACACTGGCAATCCAGAAATTGGCTAATCTTGGTCAAGAATTAAAACAAAATTCTGGCACTATGGATTATTGGGAATCCTGGTTTGGTTGGATGAATGGCGGGAAGAAAGTGTTGTTGCAAATAGCGATGGACATCTTTATTGTCATAATCTTGTTAGCCTTCCTCTTATGTTGCATTATCCCCTGTATACGCAACTACCTTCAGAAAGCTGTGGACAAGGCTTCTCCCACCTTTATCCACCAAGATTTAGACATAGATCTGTATGGACAGAATGATGATTGTAAGACATCCCATCTTCTGATGCGGACTCTAACTGGCTCTAAGGAGAGTGTTCTGTGAGCTGAGCTACACTATATCTGAGTACTATGGTCCCTCTCCAAGCTTAGCTACACTATTAGATATTAGAGGCTTGTTAGGTCTTCCCCATGCCACATGGGTCATAGGGTAGGTGTGACGTCAGGTCATGGCAAGCCCGATCGAACGAAGATATGTACCTATGACTTACACACATGCAATGCTTTCAACATCCGGAAATAGAAGACACAAAGAATAGTGCTCTGGAAGGACCATAGTTGAGACATATATCTATTATAACAAGATATTTAGTTTTAGACACCCGATATAAGAATAGGGTGTTATACTTATAATCAGTAAGTTTTACTAATAGCTGTGAGTGTGACGAATATATTATGTCATTTTAGGGGGGACTGTTATGGATTAGGTTCAGTACAAAATGCATAACTGTATTCGTGCACCTACTTATATATCTTATCTTTGCAGTATTGTCGTATAACCAAGTTTTACTAATAAATGCTGAATCATTGGGAGACTCTAAAATGGAGGATTTGTCACTCCCCTGCATACAAGATGTAGGCAGCACAATTTCCGGTCTGTTAAGGATGACAAGTCTTATCACACCCTGAGCACGAGGAGGAAAATGCCATCTTTCCTTTGTCCTAAACTTCTGACCAATGAGAGGAAGACTCATCCCCCTGTGGGATGACACCTAGAGACTCCTTAATGCTTTTAACCCAATGTCTGATCAAGGTCTCATAAAAGCGGACACCTCAGAACCAATGAATTACCAAATAAACCTGATGTTTTGCTTAATTATAACTTTTATCTGATTACTAAAAACTATATAAATGATGGCTGACGTAATAAAACTAGGAGAGAGAAAGCTGTATACCAGAACTCTGTGTTGGTGTATTATTTCTCTAAGGTGTGCACACTATATAAATATTGGTAATTTGGCCAGGGACAGATATTTCTGAAAAATACTTTGTTATTTCCCAAAACAGTGTCTTCTTCCTATCTATGATTTCCTGGTATAGTTTAAATCTCTAGGTGATAATAGATATTTTATCAATAAAACTGCATATGTTGAAGTGTCTCGATACTACATTTTAATATTTCCCTTTGCACATGCTGTTCTCAACGTAGCACAGTATGTTATAACTATAAAACAACAGGCATAAAAATCATTAAATGGTCATAATAGACGGCCAGCAGTATTCAAGTTGTCCACCAAGATCCCCAGCAATATATAATAAGTCTTTTGAAAAATGTTTCAAAACCTCTGAATCTAGAGTCAATACAAGTTATTGAACTTTTAAGTTAAAGGTAAACAGTTATTAAACCCTTCCTGCACTCCTTCTTGCACATTGTCAGAGACATTATTGTACATTTATGGGTTGATAAGAATATATTTTAATGGCCCTACACCCAATGTACACAATATAAAAAATGCATGCAAAATGGAAAATTATAAAATATTATCTTTATGGTGTCATAAGCATAAATTATTTTTTACAGTGAATACCTGAAATTTCTTTAGGTCAATGAGACCATATATATAATAAAAATAAATAAACATAATAGAAAAATAGCAGCAGAAAGGATAAATGTAATATTTGCTAACTGGTAAGAGCCAAGAGCTATATCAGTTGTCTATTAAATGTTATTAAAATCTACTAACCTAAAACTTCCAATCACACTCCCTTATTCTTACATTCATCTTCTAAAATACTCTTCACTGTACTGAACTGTATTAATGCCCCCTCTCCCTTATCTTCAGAGAGGTATAGATATCAAATAAATTATATTTTCCTTCATAAACTCTGTCTTTTAGACCATGTACCGTAGTCCTCCTTTGATACGCTTTTGGAGAAAATGTTTCCAGAACTGACAGCGTATTAGAACAGGGTCCTAAACATTTATGGAACAAGGTTCCAACAACCATCCAGAACTTCTCTGAGCTCTCCTATGAGTCCCAACACAATATCAATAGTTTTTTCTATTTATAATTGTGTCATGGACATGTTTATCTCTCTTTTCTACTCCATTCATGTCTCTTTCTCAACCCACCTTTCATTTAACTTTAATCTGAGAGGATCGGTTTCAGGGCAAGCACTGTTGTTGATGACATTTGATAAAGGATCTGTAGAGGGCCTACTTTAGTGATTATTTTGCTATCTATGCCTCCTACCATCCTACTGTTTTTATGCAGCATTTTTGTAGTTTTGCCTACTTAATAATCTCTATACTCCCTTTAGCTATCAATGAAATCCGACTAATCTGTATTGGGGATTTGTGTCCAAAATGCACATTACTTGTTCAATTTACTTTTCTTGATATAGTGCCATTTTTAGGTTATTTTCTGCCATCCCCGGGACAGGGTTATGTATTCATGTAAGAATGACACAGAGATTTTTAGTGACAAGATTTAAATCTTCATTAATAGTCACACACACACAGAAACATACATTTTCTAACCTCTATGAGCACGTTATATTTCCCATCGCATATATAGTCGTGGATCTTGCGATGTTGGGAACGTTTGCGATGTTGGTCATGCTTTTGTATCCCTTGAGGGGGAAGCGAGGCGAGCTGTTGACGCAAGTGGGACTTAGGCTGCAATGACCGCCAACGGCGCTCATTTCACTGCGAGCCTTGCAAAGCGACCAGTTGAGGCACGCAGGACTTAGGCTGTAATGAGCGCTGCCAGGCGAGCAGTTGAGGCACGTAGTTGGTTCAAATGCATAACTCCAAAACACTGAAAAACAACCAAAATAATAAAAAATAATAATGACACACTCACACACAGCACAGGGGGAGAGCCGCGAAGCCTGGGAGTGAAGTTGTAAACTAATTGGATCCATATTTTGAGTTTTTCGTCAAACGAAAATCGGCTAAGCGAGGGAAAAAATGTCGGACGAAAAACGTAAAAATTCTGAAACAGGATGAAAACGAGGCTCTGCAACGCCAGGCATGCAGAATTTAGAACTTAGAAAATACACAGCGCCGAACACAGTAACACACACGTAGTGAAAATACACTACGGCCAAAACAGTAACACTTACACAAACAACGCCAGGCACGCAGGACTTTGAAATGTAACCAACATAGGTGCTCAGAGGAGCAAAAGCCTCACAGTGTATGGCAAACAGCATTGTCCATAATTTTTCCTAGCAATTCTTATAATGGTAGTTAATAGTAATTTTTAGAATTTCTAATGTGTTTTGTTTAGTAACGGAAATAGTAATGTTATCTCTCCCACTGCTCCCCCCTATGTCTCTCTCCCACCCTCTCCCACTACTCCCCCCTTGTGTCAGTTCCCCCCTTGTGTCTGTCTCCCACCCTTTCCCTACTCTGTCTCTTTCCAACCCTCTACCCACTACTTTCCCCTTGCTGTGCATTACTGTTAATATAGTTTCCGTAGTGCACATGCGCTAAAACAGTGTTACACACTACAGAAACTACATTAGTGGTACCTATTTTATTGTATTAACATACTATTAACATAAAGGGATAAGACTACATAATCATGATGTAGATTTTCTATTTTCCTCTATTGGTGCAGCCATTTTGCTATTAACAGTCATCATTAGATAGCAAAGCCCCCATCTTGCTAATGCTGTATTTGCAAATTATTTTATTCAAAACAGACCAGTACACATTGTGTCCTATGTATTTCACATGCATGTTTGATATCACCAGTGACCACGTTGTCACCAGTGGCATTGCATCTCCAAATGAAATGCACAAGAGTGTACAGACATGTTTTATATTCATTTGCAGCTGAAGCTTTAGCAAGATGGAGGCCTTGCTAACAAGGTAGGTCCGTTAATAACAAAATGTATGTGCCCATAATGGAAAATATAAAGACAAAATAGAAAGTAGTGTTATCCCTTTATGTTAATAACACATTAAAACAAGAATATATGTTATAAACAAGAATATTTTTTAATACATTTCTTCAGACTTCAAAAGTCCTTTACATACTGATCTGTATTTGAACAAACTACTACTTTCATTGCACTCCATGCTCTTTTTCTGAACCATCAAATCCTTCAGTTTCACTGACTTTGCCATATTTCAACACAAGTCTTCTGCCTCCTGCACCATTCCTTCCCTCCTCCTCAGCCTCAGCTTTCCTGTGTCATCTTTTATTGGTCCTTTTCCTCCATTTCATTATGTGTTCTCCCCATTTCCCTTCCATTCTCTTCTTCTTTCTCCTTATTTTCTATTCCTTTGAGATTAATACTCTATGCTCTCTCCCTCCTTCTATCCTCTTTCATCCTGTTCTCCATTCTTTTCATCCTAATATTTACTTTCATTCACCATCCCCTCCCTTTAATCTTATTTACCTTCTCTTTATCCTAATCTGCCTCCCTTTCAGCATATTTCCATCTCCATATCCAATTCTACTCCTTCACTACTCACTTCAATTCTCAGGGCCTCCTTCTATTAAGGGCCGTAAAATGGCCACAAAACTGTGATTTCTTGCGACCAGCTTGCGGCCCTGCGTAGCGCTATGGCTACGCTGCTATTCAAATGGACGGCACCCCAAGGAGTTCCGCCTTATGGCTGGTCGCAAACTATGCAATCAGCTGCAAGCATTTCCGGCGCGCCTGTAAATTGTGTGTCGAGGCCGCAGAGTCGGAAAACTGTGAATGCAAATATAAATTCAAGACAGCACTGTAAAGCACTGTAAATGATAGGCAACATAATGGGGGACATGAGGATTAATAGAACACCCGCTCAAGCTTGCACATCGCCCAAATCCAATATTTAATTTCAGGTTTATTTTCTGCCCCAAGTCCCGCGGGCTTCAATGACCTCGAAGCCAGTAAATCATTGTTAAAACATGTACGTGTTCGGAGGTTGAAGGCCACAAACTCAAAGCATTGTAGTAGCAAATATATATTCAATCCAGCACTGTAAATGATGGGGAACACAATGGGGGGGCATGAGGATTAATAGCAAAACATTCTCAAGCTTGCACATCACCAAATTATAATCTTTGATTTTAGGTTTAATTTCCGTCCAAAGTCCCACAGGCTTCAATGACCTCCAAGCCCGTAGCTCGTTATTCCAGCGTGTACGGGCTTGAAGGGTGAATGTCCTCGAAGCCCGTGGGACTTGCATGATAGTTAGAACATGAAGATTGAACATGAAATTAAATGTCTTTATTTGCAGATTTGAGAGTGGGGGGATGTTGAGCTATTAATTCTAAGTCCAATCATCACTTTCACTTTTAATAAAAGAACAGGATGGCTTTTCTATTTGCTTAATTAGTGCTACGTTTTGTAAGTAAGCCCTTTGCGACACCTCCGTGGCCCAAGTAACCTGTGGGTCTATTTTACCCATTTACAGACTTGACAGAGGCTAATCCCGGGTCTGATATGCTCCAAGCGAAAAATTTAAATTGAACATGAATTACAAAAAAAAATGATTTGCAGATTTGAGTATTGGGGAATGTTGTGCTACAATCACTTTCACATCCCATCAAAGTACAGGATGGCTTTTTATGTGCTTAATTGGTGTGATGATTTGCAAGTAAGAGCCTTGCGGGACCTTTTTGGTGTAAGTAAGCTGCGGCTCGGTTTTAGCAAATTACGGCCTTGACGGAAGGGTTTGCGTAGCATTTGAATAGAGACCTGGGCTTTCTTGCAGCCACAGCTCTTGCAGGCCGCGTAAGATCAAAGGCTATCCCAGCGGAGGGGGTGGCCGCAAGGGATAACAGGGCGCCGGCTGTAAGCCGGCCGGAGTCCTCGGCCACAAGGGAATAGAATGGGTAAGTAGCTTGCGGCCACACATCTCCTACAGCCCTTAATAGAATGAGGCCCTCAGACATGTCCCATAAAGGCTCAGGGATATTGCAGGTGACTTGGGTGCAGTTAGCTAAAATGCCTTGGTGCATGTCTTATCATGTGGCAATGCCCTGCTTAAACGTCAAATAAGATATCATGAAAAAATGAATAAAAGAAAAAAGTCACAATTATCTTGTGTACATCACATGTTCCTTACACTTCACACATCACAGCTACATTAGACTCTGCACATCACAGCTAAATCTTTGTTTTACATTTATAAAACAGGTATAAAACATGTCTATATTGCCATATCAAAGATACATATGCATAAAAGTCACTTAATTACGGCTTAAAGGGCAAATACTACCAGCAAATAAATAATCACTTTACTGCAATACAAAATATAAGATGCTTTACATATCTGGATATGAATCAAATACTAATCAATCTGTCAAATCTGTGTATTTGATCATTCTAAAGAAATACTTCCGAGTGGAGATGTTATTCCTCCTCTGCAATGTGCAGAGATAAGGCCCTTGATTCAATTGAGCTATTGTTGTTTACGGGAGCCCGTAATGGAGCCCATAAACTCATTTGCTATTCAAGTGGCGTCTTTTTTTGAGCAGCAAATGATCTACGGGTTAGAAGCAGAAAATACCTGCGGTTGTTTCAACCGTAACTTACACCCCATCTAAGCCTTTGATCTTTGATGCCTTCAAGAGTTACAATCGCTAAAATCGCAAATCTCTATTCAATTGCTACAATTACTTGCAAAGGGCAAATGTCGGCCAAAATATTACGGGTTCTAAATGGGAAAGCAATGGAAGGCATTATAATTAATTGCATAACAATTCACAATTAACAAATAGTGCTTAAAAAAATATGTTGGATTGGTCATGCATATGCCAATATGAAAAGTCATGTTGAAAGCAATTAAAGAGACACTACCTGATTAAAGTGTGACACAAAACATGAAACTGCCTGCCATATTATCACTTTCTCACTCACATAAGCTCTAATGTGTACCCTAAAAATACAAAGATCATCTTATATACATCTCACAGATCTACATTAGGAAAATAAATAGTAGCCAAATTACACCGCCCATGATATATATCAAGTACCAGGAATCATTTTATTTTTTGTTGTTCAGTCCTTCAGTCATGTCCAATTCTCTGTGACCCTATGGACTGCAGCACACTTACTTATGTCTATGTCTGTGCTTATCCACAAGGTTTGCATGCCAAAGATACTGGAGTGGGTTGCCAGTTCCTTCTCTAGTGGACTGTGATTTGTCTTACCTCTCTGCTATGACCTGCCCGCCTAGAGTGGCCCTAAATGGTATAGCTCACAGCTTCATTGAAGTACACCAGCCCCTTCATTAATGCAAAGTAGAGACCCGGGAAGGGGACCAGGGTAACATACACCACACTAATCTACTCTAACTCATCAGGAAGGGTCGCAAACACTCATGGAGGTTGTGCAGAGGTAGGTGGAGCAACAGCCAACTCACTTCCACCCGAGGTAATCTCTTCTATGCCCATCCTGGAAAGTCCCACCATTGCTGGTGGTCATGTGCCAAGATGTATACCCATTATCATTTGGTGACATCCCATCAAGTGTTTTGCTAGCAATCAATTCACATTATCACCTGTCATATTCTTATCAGGCCTTCAGGGGAATGTTGATACTCCACAGTTCCACAAATTGGACTTTGCATGAGTATTAACCCATTATATATATATATATATATATATCATTATTATTATTATTATTACTAGAGACTTGCCTGTCAAAAATGACGGGGCAATAAAATTGTAAGGCAGGTAATGCTGTTTGCCACAGACATTAATTTTTTTGGTGGTCTGAGATCCTTCGGCGCTGATTGCGAAGCTGATGGTTGTTGTATTTTTTTTTTAAAGGGCACTTTTGCTGTCATTGTTTGGTCGGCGCTGTTCTTGTTTTTGTGCTTATTGCAAGGCTTTGTGTGCTATGAGCAACGTTGGCGCTCGTTGTGAGGCGCGCAGTGAATGGCTTTTGTGTTTATTGGGAGAGTGTTTGTTTATTTGTGTACATGTGTTTTTGTATGCTAATTAAATAATTAATAAATTAATAAATGAATATACTTTACCTATTTGTAAGTAATATATGCAGGAAGCATTGTGCTGAAGAGCTGACAATCTGTTTTGATGTTTGTGCAGCATACAATGTCGATTTGCACTGTTGTAGAGCTGAGGTGTAAGTGTCAGCAATGTGTGCAGTGTGTAGTGTAAATAGGCTGCATGCGCGAGGGAAAGCAGTTAGGGTAGCTGGGTACTTCCGCAGTGTGTAAGTTAGTGTTGTAAAATGGCGGCTAATGTGTGTGTGGTACGGTGCTGTGGATGATTTAGAGACCTTGCTAAAAGTGTATCTTGTACCTCGTACGGCTTTTTTTGAAAAGCCATATGTGCTTGGTGGCGTTTTGCGTCTTTAGGGTCCTGTAGCCTTGTTTTCGTTTTTTTGGCGGCCATTTTTTCTCTCGCTTAGGGGATTTTCATGTGTCTAAACTCGGGAATTTGGAGTAAAATTGAGGTGTAACTTCACTTTCAGAGGTCCTGGGTGCCCCCCCCCCCACCCTACCCCACTGCTGTGGGTAGGCTTTTTATGTCTTTTTTGTGTGTATTTATTGTGTTTTAATGTTTTGAGTTGCGCGCAGTTCGGCCGTTAAGGTTGTATTTTTGAGACGTCGTAATGGGTTTTTTTCAAAGTCCCGCGGCTCGCAATTTTTTTAGGCTAAATCCGTAAATTTTGCGTTCTAACTCCCACCGTTTGTATTTTTGTGTGTAACTACGTATTTAGTGATTGCGTGTTAGATCTATTTTGTTAAAGTGCCACTTGTGTGGGTGTTTGTAAACGCGTGTGAGGCACTGTAGAGCCTCCACCTCCGCAAATGCGGCCCCTTCCTTCGCGAGGGTCCATATTTGCGGCCTGCAATGAGCCTTTGGCTCATTGCAGCCAACGTTGGAGCCTCCACTTTCCGCAACTGCGTCCCTCGATTTGCGAAGGACGCAGTTCTTGCGAGCTGGCAAAGCGTGATGACGATTCGTAGTTTGACAACTATTATATGTGATTATTATTATTATTATAATGTGATGTATGTGGATGTACCAAACCCCAACCATTAAAAACACACTGACATGGTGAGAATGGTATAACAAAGCTTTATTTCATAAACAGAGCACAATCAGAAATGTACAAGACTGTGCATTAATATCATGGGTGTGGTTTGGGCAGATCCCAAAAGGGCAAGAGGTCTAGAATAATCATAATGCATAGCACCTACCAGGGTCGCATGTGGTCACGACACCACTGCTACCTCAATCTGATGGAAAAAAAGATCATCAGAAATCACTCCATTTAATCAAAGTAACCAGTAATGCTTATAGCACTTACTTTTGGTTATTTAATATATGTGTATTTGTATTATGTGTAATCTATATATATGTGTAATCAAAGTGTAAAATCGTAATTAGAATAATATAAAAGAATAAAACCGTAAGAACCTGCTCTGAAAAATTGCCTACTCTCTCTCTATCACTGATCAAACTACCAATTCTGGGACCTGCATACTACTTTGTGACAATCTACAACCCTGTCAACGCATGGGCGTGTGGAATGCAACTTTATAATCTCTCTCTGTCAATCATCTTCAGCTAGCCCGCTTTCGATTGGCTGGGAGGCCTGTGTCGCTCTCCATAAGGGAAGGGCCCCATTGGAAGTCTGGGGGGGAAATAGTCATGCAGATGCCAATATGAAAAGCCAGGCTGCAACATGCACAAAGCAATTAAAGAAACTCTACCTGATTAAATGGCAATACGAAAACTTGTGCTATATTAACCCTTTCTCATTCCCAAGGGCTCTATTGTGGACCCTAAAATATCAATAGAATTGCATATGAAGTACATCTCACTCATCACATCTACATTTGTGAACACATATAGTGTCCAGATTTCACCGCCACATTATATATATATCAAGTATCCGGGGAACATTTTATTATTTGTTGTTTAGTCCTTCAGTTGTGTCCGACTCTCTATGACCCTATGGACTGCAGCACACCTACTAATGTCTCTGTCTGTGCATATCCGCAAGGTTTGCATGCTAAAGATACTGGAGTGTGTCGCCAGTTCCTTCTCTAGTGGACTGTGATTTGTCTAACCTCTCTGCTATCACCTGTCCACCTACACTGGCCCTACATGGCATAGCTCACAGCTTTATTTAGGTACATAAGCCCCTTCACCACCACCACCACTTAGCAATCCACATTAAAGTAAATTGATAAATAGCAGAAGAGAATGGGAATGGCTAGACATCTTGGCACATGGCCACCAGCAATGGCGTGGGACCTTCCAGGATAGGCATAGCGGAGATTACCCATGATGGAGAGGAGTTGGCTGTTGATCCACTTGCCTCTGCACAGCCTCCATGTGTGTTTGCGGCCCTTCCTGGTGGGTTAGAGTAGATTAGTGTGGTGTATGTTCCCCTGGTCCCCTTCAGTATTGCTAAGTGGTGGTGGTGAATGGGCTTGTGTACCTAAATGACGCTGTGAGCTACACCGTTTAGGGTAACTCTAGGTGGGCACGTCATAGCAGATAGGTCAGACAAATCACACTCCATTAGAGAAGGAACTGGCAACACACTCCAGTATCACCTGTCATATTTATTTTCGGCCCTCAGGGGAATGTTCATATTCCACAGTATCACTAATAGGACTTGGCTTGTGTATTAACCATTTGCCATTATTAAATGTGATATTCAGTATTATATGATATCAAATGCTATTATGACTGTAATCTTTTTTACATGTATTGATCTATTGCATGTTAACTAGAGCTCATTAGTTTATATCTATAGGAATGTGACACTAATGTGATGCATGTGGATGTCCCAGAACCGCAACCATTGAAAACACACTGACACAGTTAGAACGGTATAACAAAGCTTTATTTTTTACACAATCAGCAGTGGTCAAGACTGTGTATTAATATCATGGGTGTGGCGTGACCGGATCCCGAGAGAGCAAGAGGCTAAGATTGGAAAAAAGGATATACCTACTGGGGCCAATGTTATAGTCCAGAATAAGCATGATGCATAGCACCTACGAGGGTCACATGTGGTCACTACACAGCTGCAATCCGACTCTGATGAAAAAAAGGATCATCATAATTCACTTGATTTAATTGAAGAAACCATTAATGTGCATAGCACAACTTGTCTATATCTGCTCAATGAAACAGATGATTCAACCTCTGAACTGTGTAATCCAATCCAGTTTCACACATACAGTGTGGTGACAGAAAAAACAAAAAACAAAAAAGTGGTCAACTAAAAAAAGGCAGAGGAGGTAAAAAAAAACGAGTCAAAATGCATGTACAGTATAGTGCTAAATACTGTAACAATATACCAACTCACCTGATTCCCATCTGCAAGCATTACTAACTATTGGCTAGGTTTCTGCATAATTAGAAATACGGGCAAATAGCCATTAATATGGTGAGGACACAAAGGTCAGCAGCCAGATACAAGTCCATTACATCAGACCCAAGGATCTGTTCTCAGACCGACATTGAGGTCAGGATTACATGCTTCACTAGTGCCTATATCAATGCTGGA
Organism: Discoglossus pictus; assembly: GCA_027410445.1. Lineage (NCBI taxonomy): Eukaryota > Metazoa > Chordata > Amphibia > Anura > Alytidae > Discoglossus > Discoglossus pictus. Next base: position 309,227,568 of record CM050165.1, read on the forward strand.
TGTCATTAACATGCCATTGTGAGACTTTGCAAGTCCTCCGCCATAGCAGTATTAGTCTACATTATTTCTGATGATAGCTTTGAGATTGTGGGAGCTACATGTTAAGGGGGGGGGGCTGTCATTGAAGCAATGTATATCTGAGAGGCAGTGGGAAAACCTTACACCTCATACATTTCCTCCACAACGCTTGCAGATGCATAAGATGAATCTGAATTGTACCTAAAACAAAAAAAGAGGGAAAAAAACTAATTGGGCGGAGGCAGGTGGCGATGTATACGGTGTTGAGGTGGTGGGGCTTGTAACCAGCCCAATCCGTAGCAGCCCGGTCAGATAATTCTCAGTCATCAGGTGATGCCTCATCTCCTACCTAGAGCAACTTGCCAGCAGCGCATCACCTCCTCATGATTGTCAGAGATTTTGGCCTGGATCCTCCAGAGACAGTTAAGTTAATTCGATAGTGAAGTCAATTGGATAGTTACGGGCAAGCACGGCTCATCCGTCCTCTTAACAACTTGTGTCTGTGGAAAGGATTTACAGGTTTGCGTCTCAAGCCTGTAATTCGCTCCCTGCTCTAATTTAATAGCTCTGTAACTCGGCCAGATTTCAAACCTGCAGCAGTTGCGGGCCTCACATTGCACTTGCGGGGCTGGAATTTAATGTGGCTGAAAAGGTTTCCAAATACTCACAAACCAATACTTTTGTTTGCTTTTATTTGGGTTATATGATAACTTTTTTGTGAGTAAACATTAGACATGGCAATTTTTATCTCTCCCTCTTTAGGCTTCCTCTGTTCTTTTTGGCAAACTAGAACTATAATGTGTATTTAGCAGAGATTTTAACTTCTGCTAGAGTACTATAATTTGCAAGATTTCAAACATACAACATTCACATACTATTTTCATCTTGTACCACTGAAAACCCAATCACATCTTTAATTAATAATTTTTGCCTGGAATTATAATCATTAAAACAATGAAAAAATGCATTGAAATAGCTTCAACCTGAAACATCAACTGCTATCTCGTTAAATTCTATATAAGCAGTATATTACATATCTACAGCCTCATTAAATTGGGGCTATGTTTTAAAACATAGCCCGTAACTCCAAATTTACAGGTTACAGTATTACATTCGCCCTGTAACATAGCTCGCAGCGTACTTGCGTGTTAAAACAGAGCAAGGCCGAGAAAAGCCTATTTGTTGAGCAACGTTCAACTTCGCGCCCGTAAATCCTTTGATCTGTCAAGCCCGGAACCGATGCTTGTTCAATTCAGCTATTAAATTGCTAAGAAGTCACACGCGAGCAAGCCGTAACACACAAATGGAGCCCAAAGCTGCAATGTGTACTCGAGAGCACCATCAAGGGGGTAAAGTTCAGTATGTAGCACTTGTAAATTAAATAAAAACACACTACTATACTAATATTGAAAGGTAAAGTGATGTTAGGTCTTAGAATTATTAGCACAACATTCTCAAGCCCGCAAATTGGCCCAGAAAAATAATTGATTTCATATATATATTTTGTGTTATATCGATCCAAGCAATCAATGTGTTAAGACATATACTGTAACTTGCATGTGATTGAATATCATATTTGCGGCTTTATTAATATTGCATTATGACTGGAATGTAGATTCGCTTGTAGTTCTTAATTGAACCCTGTAAGATTTTAAATCCATCCTCCATTTTCTTGTGATGCAATGATGATGAGTGTGCTTAATTGTTTGCGTTCTAGCCCGCAACTCCAACGGCCGAGAACTTGTTTACGATTTAGCGTCTCTCTTTTATAATTCACAGCCCTTCTAATTTAGTAGCGACGTAAAACGGCCAAACTTAAAGCATGCAGCCTTTACGAGCTACATGTTGGACTTAAAAGGCTCCAATTTAATGATGCTGCTAATGCTGGGCAGACATAGTATTTCTCATTCCTGGAGCACTGCGTATGTCAGACTGATCTGTGCTGTCAGTAATTATCAGTATTTCTGGACCTCCACAAAATAAGATATTTATCTTTGTTAATACGAGATGATTGCATTTATAGGGACATGGAAGGTCTCTGGATTTCACTAGTAATATAATATACCTTTGTATCTCTTAATTTTTGTGTAAATTATTTTATTAAGAAGGGCTCTCTTTTGCCTGCCTAAAAACTGACAAATAGTTCCTAACTGTTTTTCCCCTTCTGCAGCTCATGAAGACAATTTACTTCTAAGTACAGGAATTGTCCTGTCTCAAAGCAACCAATCAGGGACAATATTCTGCAACATTTTGCAATATTCTTCATGAGAGCTGTCACTGACAGGCTAATTTGAAACAATGCACATCACGCTGTTTAATCACGGGCTACCAGAACCACAGAGGGCAAACCCAAACCAGTAAAAATTGTAAGGTTTTAGGCAAAAAAAACAGAGCTTTTAACCACTTCTTAAAAACATAAGGTACATACCGGTAAATGTAAATACATATATAAGTATATTTCCTAGTTAAATCCAGAAAACTTTCATGTCCCTTTTAACTAATGATGAGCCCCAAGCCTATTTTTTCAGATTGGTAATGACAATGGGATATTGCATGGAACATTTTACTATAGTAATGTGCATGAATCACTGCTAAAATTTTTCTTTTTTTTTACCACATATCACTCGTTATTACATTGATGCCAAGTGTGAGTATATAAAATATGTGCTGCTCGCACTTATTTTATTTATTTTGTTTTGTGGTATCTTACAGTTCATCAGTTTTGTTCTTTTGTAAGTGAAGGGCGAGGTCATAGAGAGAACAAGGAAGCATTTGGCAACATTTTTTCCCAATTCATTTAGGTTAATACGTAAGCTGTCTGAACCGTCTTAGTAAATCATGTACTCTTGAAAAAAATATGGTTAAATGGTTCATAGAATCATAGATCTATATATGCAACAATTGTATTCCTGTAGAACATGCCTATAATAAAGTAAAAAGTCAAATAAGTGATTTGGATATGTATGTGCAGAGATGTTAATATAGCCTGTGCTTTACAACAAGGCTTGGTATTATCATTTCAAGTTAACAAAATATGATTGTTCTTAATCTTGTCATAATAATAATGTTTTTTGAAGTTGGTCACAGACCACTGCATTAAAAACATTTTCAATATACTTTGAACTCTAACAATAAAACAGATACTGATCCAGTATGTATCTGCATCCTTTACACATATCTTATCACTCACAGGGAGCTATCTTTGAAGAAAGCAGTAATGGGTTAATGAAAGAGTAAATATGTAAACTTACTACAAAAGGTATCCTGGAAGGGTGGGAGAAAGTGCTAGTTCAGACACTGCTGTTACTGAATAACACACTATAGGTTCTACCACACCAGTTGATCAGATCCCATGAAGGGCATTGCCCTGTAACATACTACCCCTTACCAAGTTTAGGAATATGGGGAGAAAATTCCATTTAGAGTGACTGTGAGCTCACACCTCGACGACCGACTATGAGACAGAGGGTGGAATATGAGTAATAGTGGCCTGGGGTCTTGGGTCTCCCGGTCCACTTATCTGGTATTGCTAAGAGGGCATAATTATCGCTTCTATTTGCTTCTGACAGGTTGATGCCCAAAGAAAGGAGATCTGGACTGTGAACATGTTTCTACAGGTGGCAAAGCTGTATGGGTCGAGCATCAATCTGACCGACTGTTGGATCTTCATCTGTAATTACTACCACTCAGGGAATAATGTGGGCACTCACGAAGAACTAATTTTACAATGGTCATATATTGCTGTGTGTTTATTTTCTGTTCAAGCTAACTATGCAAAAAGTTGCATATATCTATCAAAGCAGCCATTTACACTGGTTGTATTAGTATCAGATAATGTGTCTTGAGAACTGTACTAAGAAATGGTAAATGGATAATCCTCATTGGATTATAGTCCAGGCAACTAACAAGAGGTGCAATACCGATATACATCCCTTTGTTGGCAGCTACCACTGCCCTGCAGCATGTGGAGACACTAACAAAAGACATGCCGGTAGCTGTAAAGACTCAACTGCCTATAGCTGGCAGGTGAGAGATGAAACTTTACTGACCTGGATAGTGGTAGCATGATTGAAGGATGGACACTGAGAAGCCCAAACGGAATTGGTTTGGCAAATGTACTTTATCCAGCTGTCAGCCACTCAATGAAAAAGGCAGTATTGCTGTGTAACAGTAGACACATACTCTGGGATAATTCAGGCATTGCCTTCCCGGAGATTAGACCAAGCTGCTACCCTGTAGATAATACAACATCTATTCAAGATTTCTGCTTGAGTGTCAGTGTGCTCATCAGTGACTCTTTCTTTGTAAGTAACTTTCACAACACAGGGTCAACTCTCAGTCCATGCACAAGTTCCTTGCTACACCTCACCCATTGAAGCAGACAGCAAAATGCTGGTAGCCTTTCATCAGACAGCCGCAAACAGAGCATGGAAATCAGAGGAACCATGAAAAGAAAATAGTTTGATCACCTATATGGTAACCAGAAGATCTCTTTATTGACAGGGTAGAGCAAATGTATAGGGAACATACAATGGTAACTAAACACAGTAACAAAAAGTAATTAAACAGTGGTGCCCTTAAAAACTATTACTTAGTAACATAATTAAGATCACTAGAGCAGAAGGCCAAATTTACCTAATTACCCAGAGCTGACTATTGGTAAGCTGATTTGGTTGCATCTCTCATCAGAAGCTATCAATGACAAATTGTTCCATTTGAAACACTGTGTAAGCTCCACAAAGGACCTCTTATATCTGCCTTTACAAACAATAACTTGATTACACCTACATAGAGTGCCTTGCAAAAGTATTTACCCTTTTGACTTTTTACCTATTTTGTTACATTACAGCCTTAAGTTCAATGTTTTGTTAATCTGAATTTTATGTAATGGATCAAAACACAATAGTCTAAGTTGGTGAAGTGAAATGAGAAAAATATATAAATAAAACTATTTTTTAGAAATAGAAAACGGTAAATTGGCATGTGCATATGTTTCCACCCCCTTTGTTATAAAGCCCATAAAAAGCTCTGGTGCAACCAATTACCTTCAGAAGTCACATAATTAGTAAAATGATGTCCACCTGTGTGCAATCTAAGTGTCACATGATCTGTCCTTACATATACACACATTTTTGAAAGGCCCCAGAGGCTGCAACACCTAAGCAAGAGGCACCACTAACCAAACACTGCCATGAAGACCAAGGAACTCTCCAAACAAGTAAGGTACAATGTTGTTGAGAAGTACAAGTTAGGGTTATGTTATAAAAAAAATATCTAAATATTTGATGATCCCCAGGAGCACCATCAAATCTATCATAACCAAATGGAAAGAACACAGCACAACAGCAAACCTGCCAAGAGACGGACGCCCACCAAAACTCACAGACCGGGCAAGAAGGGCATTAACCAGAGAGGCAGGTCAAAGACCTAAGGTAACCCCGGAGAAGCTGCATAGTTTCACAGAAGAGACTGGAGTATCTGTACATAGGACGACAATAAGCCGTACGCTCCAAAATGGCACATTCTGAGTTTGCGAAAAGGCATGTGGGAGACTACCAAAATGTATGAAGGAAAGTGCTCTGGTATGATGAGAGAATTGAACTTTTCGGCCATCAGAGAAAACGCTATGTCTGGCGCAAATCCAACTCATCACATCACCCAAAGAACACCATCCCCACAGTGAAACATGGTGGTGACAGCATCCTGCTGTGGGGATGTTTTTCAGCAGCTGGGACTGGGAAACTGGTCAGAGTTGAGGTAAAGATGGATGGTGCTAAATACAGGGATATTCTTGAGCAAAACCCGTACCACTCTGTGCGGGATTTGAGGCTAGGACGGAGGTTCACCTTCCAGCAGGACAATGACCCCAAACACACTGCTAAAGCAACACTTGAGTGGTTTAAGGGGAAACATGTAAATGTGTTGGAATGGCCTAGTCAAAGCCCAAACTTCAATCCAATAGAAAATCTGTGGTCAGACTTAAAGATTGCTGTTCACAAGTGCAAACCATCCAACTTGAAGTAGCTGGAGAAGTTTTGCAAGGAGGAATAGGCAAAAAAACCAGCGGTAAGATATGGCAAGTTCACAGAGACTTATCCAAAGCGACTTGGAGCTGTGATTGCCGCAAAAGTTGGCTCTACAAAGTATTGACTTTAGGGGGTGAATAGTTATGCACATCAACTTTTTCTGTTATTTTGTCCTATTTGTTGTTTGCTTCACATTAAATAAAAAAACATCTTCAAAGTTGTGGTCATGTTTTGTAAATTAAATGATGCAAATCCTCAAACAATACATGTTAATTCCAGGTTGTGAGGCATCAAAACAGAAAAAATGCCAAAGGGGTGAATACTTTTGCAAGGCACTGTAGCCCAGTTCACAAAGTTAACCTTGAATTACAACAAAACTATTTATAAATCTGTACATTAAAATATCAGGTATGTCTAATATGAATGTAATCACTATAGCAAGATGTTACACACAAATACAGTAAACCCAGCATGATAGTATGGTGAACAACCACCTATATATTACAGTGATTATACCCAGAGATGACAATGGTACCACCAGTACTGTGAAAGCATTATCCTAGAGGCTCAGTTCCAAGAGAATATTTCATACAGCCCTGGCAGGCACATGGTGGTTTGTGACAGTAACCCACTTGTGTTCAAATAGAGCTGTTTTTTCAATCTGGACTGGTGGTCCCTGTGGAGCTTTACAAAGATGAACTAAGTATGGGAATTGTTTTGCCGCTTTTCAAATTTGTGATGTATAGATATCTGTTGATTGTCTTATACCTAAACAATAATGCAATGTATTTATCATAATTTTATATGAAGGTTATACAAGTGGCTTTATTTTATTTTGCATTTGTATTTTTTGTTTTGTTTTGTATAGTGCCATCAATGTATAGTGCCATCAAGGTGCACAGTACTATACAGATATAAGGTACAAAACAATTATATGACAATATAAGTGCAAATACCACAAAGACAACCAATGGGTTACACAGCACCTACTGTACACCAAAAGTGGGGAGGAAGTGGGGAGCCAAAGTAAAAAAAGTGGATATTAATGCGACAATTTAAATTCTCAATGGAGTATCACATGAGAGAAATAAAACCAGTTTTCAAAGTGAGACAGAAATAAAGATGTGGAGTAGGTAGATGATGGTGCAGAGCAACCTGGTGAAGAATAGGTGAGAAAATCTGAACAAAATACATTTGAAATTATGAGAATGTGAGAGAGGAACACATAAGAAAAAAGGGATAATGACACTGTTAGGAAAGAGGAACATCCACACTTACATCTTGTTACAAGAGCAAGGAAAGTGAAAGACAAAAAGTCCACCATTAAAAATAGCATCTTCAAGAGCAGATTCAGAGGAAGCGAGACAGCTTTCATTAATAGCAAATTGTTGCAGGGCTTTTATAAGGAATAAATAATAGACTGAGGGTTTGATAACACAGTTACTATATGAAATCTTGCAAGTAAAACTCCTCTGCAAGCAATAACGTAGCCCTTTTCTGCCATGGGGGAGGTTTACATTAATAGATGGATGGATAGATAGATTAATAGACGTGGCCGGAAGGATAATAGGGCTGGTATAGCATGTTCACATTAGATTGGTACGTATTAACATTCAAATACTTAATTCTGATTCACTGAAATATGATTTACACAGCCATATGATTCAGACATACCATTATATGCTTTTTTTCTAGGCATATAATTGACTGAAACATGTGTCAAACATATTTAAGTCAATCAGAATTGAAAAACACACGAAATGTACTACTTTTAGAGAAGTCCAATTTAAGCTAGTACAGAGGTTGTACATAACATATTTGTAATTGTACACATTGTACATAAAATTAGCAAGTTTTGCCCCACAAGATAATGGGGTATTAACTCCATAAATAATTAATACTGTTTTTTACACATATAATGTAGAAATATGTGCGAATAATGCATAAAATACTGCATGAAAACGCTTTGATCACATTAATGGCCCCTATTAAATCCCATCAAATGTGCAGTAGTTACAGAGCTATTAAATTGAACAAGCCTGCAACAACATGGCCGAAAGCCAGAACCGTAAACCATGGAGACATAAGTAGCATTTTAGGACATGATCGTGATCAATTAAGCAAGGTAGTAACTACTGAATTAGAAACAGCCAAAAGTAAATGAGATCATCATCATGATGTCAGCAAAACATGGAGGTTAAACCACAGAAATGTTGCAATCTGAAAAAATCAATAAATCTACTATTCTAGTCCATGTGAGTTCAATGATATGTATTTACCAATTAATTGGCGGGATCGATATAACATGGAAATTACAGATCAAAAAAATTATTGTTTATTCAGGATTTGCAAGCTTGAGACTGTTGTGCAATGAATTCTAATGTCTTTCATCACTTTCCCCGTCTTTTAAAGGGTAGTATTGATTTTTTATTTGCTTTTACAGTGCTACGAACAGGTTTTTAACCCCCTTGCGAGTCCTATCTAGTACTCGTAGGATTTTTGGCTACATTTGCCATTAACGGGTGTGAAAACAATTGCGGGCTTGAGGAATTGTAGCAATTTAATAGCGTTTTGCTATTTTAGCGGTTGTGGGCTTGACAGATCAAAGATTTAGCTGGGTCGGGCTTACGATTTTGACAACTGCAGTTGATTTTCAGCCTGGAAACCGCAGATCTATTGCAGGTAGCTAAAAATGGCCAATTTAATAGCAATAACTTTTGCGGGCTACATTACGGGCTACAGTAACTACAATTTGGACAATTTAATAGGGGCCCATGCCAGTGTCATTGTCATGGCCTATACTGTTCACAGGAACATGTTTTTGAGATTATAATATGTTATCATGAGGTCACACTTAATGCATATTTCAGGTGTTGTGTGCACCACTATGCGATTTGATGTTAAATTAGGATGATATCAACATCATATTTAACATGGAAAGTGTAAACACTTGGTCATAACAACATTTATTACTAATTAATATAACATTATCGATATGGAAAAATAAGATTACTGTAATCAAATGCATGAAGACGTGTCCAGACATATTTTACCATTAGTCATTATTGATATTCAAATATGATTATGCTGATATCCATATGTTTATTAATCTCTTCATGACGATGATTTGTGAAAATATGATTTATACATATCCACTATACCTTAACACAGGATAGGTAGACTGAAATATCATGTTGATACACAAATCAAATCCTCAATAATGTGGTAGGTGTCATGAATCACCCAGGGGCCATATTGGATTTGGTGTGAACTATGCTGGGGCCATTTTGTGACTGGCAGCAGTGGCCATCTTGGATTTGGAACTGTTACCTGCCACATGTTATTGAACAGAAGGTTTTGGGCTCCCAGAGCCACTGTTATAATGTAATATATTCAGGGCAGAGTCCCACTGTTATTGTTAGGCATTGAGAGAAGAGGCAGTTTACCACGTCACCACTAATAAAGTCGTCATAACGCATTAAGTGGACTGACGTGGGAAGTACTGCCTCAACTCATAACATGTGGGTTATAACATGTTGTAGTGGTAATATCTGTAAATATATTGTATTGGAATGTTGGAGCCATGTTGTGTGCATCATCCATATTGACTGCATATGTAACCTGAGTTGATCACCCATCTGCCTTCCAGCTATCACCTAAAGTAAACACTTGAAGTGATAGTAAGGCCAGAACAAAGGGGTCTATACAGATATTGAGGCACCATAACCCCAGGGGGTCTACAGGGATTCTCACTCAGATAATCAGGGCAAATTCCAGAGGACAGGTAGATGTTTCTCCCTTGAGAGCCACACACCAACTGAATTAGGTAGCCACACCTAGTGGGTGGACCTGGGAGGAGTCTCATGGTTCCCTGCCTGATTGGCCAGAGGCAGTTAGGGGCTGACTAAAGATAGCCCTCCTGGTGATTTTGTATGCCTGTTTAAAAGATGTTGTTTTCCAAATAAAGTTGTTCATAATTTTCATCAAGACGTGGTGTGTAGATGTATTATTTACCCGGGGACATATGCTTGCAGTAAGATTCGTCAGACTTACTGTCAATATTGCTCAGTCTAAACCAAGGGCTGAGACATGATGTTCCTGTACTCAAAGCTACTCCAAGGTCCAGAGTAACCCAAATCAAGTCAGCAGACCCCAGCCAGAGAGTGGGTCGTGATAGTAGGCACCTAGTGACATTAGGGGCTCATCTTCCAGTGCTATATCATTATGTCTTTGGTTGTGCTTTTCTATAAGGCTATCAAGCCAAACATACTGGAGTGGGTTACCAGTTCATTTCCAATGGACCATAGTTTGTCTGACCTCTCTGCAGTGACCTGTCCATCTTGGGTGACCCTACATGTTATGTCTCACAGCTTCATTGGAGTACACAAACCCCTTCACCACGACATGGTAGTGATCCAAAAGGGGGTGTTTTGGCTGCTATAATAATCCACAAAGAAACATCTAAGAGCAATGTATAAGCTGGAGTAAAGAAGAGAGACTGGAGACATGATAGATACATCCAAATACACTACCACGTTCAACAGAACATGTCAGAAGCACATTCCATTGTGTGAATAAGTAGCATTTTGTATAAATGGTGTTAGATACACTAATTAACCTCAAAGCGAAAGTTACACGGCTAGTAGAGGAAGGGGATATCCTATTTATAGTAAGTATAAAATATGGCCCTGACCCAAATTATATATGAAGCTTTAAAGTAGATAAGTTAAATCAGTGCATTAGTTACAACATGGGACGCTTGTTTGTCTTCAAATGTAGTTAATTATCCCTATAGATCACCATTGATTTGTATAGCAAGCAGTTGCACCGCATACAATGTAGGATTATAAAATACAAGCTACATTATTCTACTGAATAATAATCAGTACTCCAGTGCCAAACAATCCTCACAAGATTGACAAAAGAATGTATGGTCACATAGCAACTTCTTTGATTACTGGAAATTCAGTGACTCGATTCTCAGTTTCTACCAAGTAATATAAAAATAGAAACTATAGAATCATATATACTATAGTATATATGATTACATATACTTGCATTAAACTCATGTATCTGGCATACCTGGATTTTTAAGTGGATTATTTGCAGAGTACAATATGATAACATACACAGCACATAAAATAACCATGATGTATTCTGTACATACAGCCTATCACAAATATAGTTGTGAGCATACAAGTTGTTGCTAACGCTTGCGTGCTCGCGTAGCGAGCCGCGGCCCTCGCAAAGCGAGGGCCTCAGTTGCTGGCATGGAGTGCCGAAGGCGCTCCTTGCCAGCAACTGCGACCCTCGCAAACTTTACGTCGTAATGAAAACAACATACGAGACACGTTACCAACCATTACGACTTCGCAAAAATCGGCCGCAACCCGCGGACATGAAAAAATTAAAAACACAATAAATACACAACACATACATAAAAAGCTTACCTACAGCAAGAGGGAGCATCCAGGACCTCAAAAAATGAAGTTACACCTTAATTTAACTCAAAATAAAAGAGTTTAGACACTGAAAAATTCTCTAAGCGAGAGAAAAAATGGCAGCCGAACAAAACGAAAACGAGGCTACAGGATTCTAAACAAGCAAAACACCACCAGAAACAGGCAAAACACCACAAAACAGCTACGGATATTCCGCTACAGACGCATACCACACATTAGCCGCCATTTTAGAACAATAACTTATACAATGCGGAAGTACACAGCTATGCTAACGGTTTTGTCTCGCGCACGCACACTATTACACTACACACATTCATCACGCTTACACAGCAGCTCCACACCACTAATGCTGCAGCAACATCAAAACAGATTGCCAGCTCTTCAACACAATGCTTCCTGCATATATTACTTCAAAATAGGTAAAGTATATTAATTTATTAATCTATTAGTTATTTTATTATTATACACCGAATAGCATTAGCTCACTTACAATTTAATTGCCGTAATTTTTTGACGGGCAATTCGCTAGTCACATATAATAGTTGTCAAACTATGAAACGTCATCACGCTTTGTGAGCTCACAAAAACTACGTCCCTCGCAAAGCAGGGACACAGTTTGGGCCGGAAATGTGAACCCTCCCGAAAATATTATAAAAATACTAAATACACACAAAAATTAAATAAAAACCTTACCCACGCGCAAGGGGGGACACCAGGACGTCTGGAAGTGAGGTTACACCTCAATTTAAGTACGATTTACTGAGTTTAGACACTCCAAATCCCCTAAGTGAGAGAAAAAATGTCCGCCGAAAAAAACGAAAGCGAGGCTACACGACCCCTAAAGCCACAAAACACCACCAAGCACATACGACTTTTACAAAAAGCCAGACAAGGTACAAGATACACTATTAGCAAGGACGCTAAATTATCCACACCCGCAACAACACTAACTTACAGAATGCGGAAGTACACAGCTACACAAACGTTTTTCCCTCGTGCACGCAGCCTATTTACACTACACACTGCACACATTGCTGACACTTACACCTCAGCTCAACAACAGTGCAAATCTACATTGTATGCTGCAGGAGCATCAAAACAGATTGTTAGCTCTTCAGCACATTGCTTGCTGCATATATTAATTACAAATAGGTAAATTATATTCATTTATGATTTCATTACTTAATTATTATCATGAAAATCTACATATACACAAAAAAAAACACCACAGCGCAATAAACAGCAAACTCCTTCACTGCACACCTCACAAGGCACGCGGACAGTGCTCATAGGACACAACTGTCTGTTGCGAACAGCATTACTGCCTTACAATTTTATTGCCCCGTAATTTTTGACAGGCAAGTCGCTAGTAAACATTTAATATAAAAGTTTACAAGATAACTGTGAACAAACGTTTTCGAGGAATTACAAAAACATGTTTATAAATATATTTAAGGGAATGTACTAAAGAAATGTTTCTCAACTGACTTACAACATTATAATGACCATATGTTTTAAACATAAACTATAATAAATAGCTATTGTAGAAAATATTAAACATTGGTGTAAACTGGGAACATATAAACTAAATTATAAACTGAATCAGAGTGTCCCTGATACTTGATACTATGGGCTTCCCTTTGCCCACAGTCATATTGCAGCTTTCTGTTCAAGTTATTTCTATAGTTTTCTATAGGAGTCATCATGTCTGTAGGAATAAACCTAGTGATCACACTTTTTTTTATATTATATTATATTTTATTTAAAGAAAGAGTATACAATACAAATACAAGGTGTTAAAATGCACATCTTCAACCATCCTGACGTACATTATATTAACCTACCATGACAGTGTATAATTAATTAAAAAAGTTAACGTCCTGTATTAAAAAAAAAAGCACAAAAAAAGCAAGAAAAAAGAACAGAAAGAAAAGGAGAGAAAAAAAAAGAAAACCTTTCTGTCAGAGAGCATGGAGCACATCGCAATCTAGTTGTCTTATATTTTTTGTTTTTAGTTAGTTAGGGAGCGACATTTCCAACTCCAGGCAAATGAACAACAAAAAGCTGTAGAAAACAAAGTATAGAGGTACAGCTGCATAAATACATATTTTTTAACGTGAAGCTTCAACAGCTTCAAGATTGAGTTGCTAGAAATTTGGTATCTTGTACCAAATTCAGTGCTCATCTTTCTAAATTACTTTAGACCCTTGGTCACATGATAAATAGGGATGTGGTTAACTATAACAAAAATTAACACCCTTAAATGGTTCACTAGGAACGAAGAATTAGCTGTGTCGGTATCTTTGTTGTTAATAGTGTAGTTTAAACAAAGAGTAGAAGGGATAGAGGAGCAATAATGTTATTTTTTCAGTTCTAAATACCTTCATCCATTACACCTATCCCTCCCTACGTCTCCAGTGAATGTTATCTTGTGACGACCTCATCCCTTTGAAATCTCGTTTGTCAGGTTAAGCTTGCATTGTGTGTTTCATTGCCACTCACCCTTAATAGCAATACCTACACCATTTTCCTAAAAGAATGCATGAAGTTTGTGTACATTATCACATATTGTGATACACCTATGATAAAATCTGGTCTAAATTGTCTAAGCACAACTTTTATTGAGCACACTTACTTTAGTATAGTTGCTCTGTTTTTTTTTTTTTTAAAGCAAAAATAGCTAAAAAAGGTGATATTTTCACCCTTACAAAACACATTTTGCATTTACATCACAAATGTGAATATCAAACAATTTTATTATTGAATGTCTGTTATAAAAGGAAGTGTCAACTTGTTAATTGGTCAGAAAAATAAGCCCAAAATGAACACAGCATTAATTATACAAAATGTTCATATGTCGAGACCTAAATCTTCCATATTCTGTATTTGTCAAATACAAATTTTCAGTCTATTAAATTAATCTGTCAAGGATTGTTGAACTGCTGGTCTTGAATCCCATTATTGGCGTTGAAACTTTTTAAAAGTATAACTAATGGTCAGCATCAGCAATAGGAAAGTAGCTGCCGTCTCATAAATCTGCTTGTACTGTTAGTTTTATTAAGATTATATTCTTGTTTGTGTGATAGAATATTGTTAATTTTCTCTTTTTTTACAAAGCTAATTACTCTTGAATTACCAGTACATGTGCACGATAATTATTGAAGCTAAAGTTTTCCCACATGTCCCCAAGTAATGTTTGCACATTTAGTTGATCAGAAATATTAAACACTACATATTTAAATTTGGAGCAAGGCATATAACACCTAAAATGTTTGGCATAGACTCATGTGCTCATTAAATCAAGAATTCCTTTCAGTAGGCTTGGGATACATAGAAACAAGATAGGTTTGGTGGCTCTAGATTTAATTGGGTATAATGACTTTTTGCTTAGGCTTGGGATACTCCTATCAGGAGTGCTCATGGTATTCAGTTATCTCTGCATGTATACAAATGGGACAATCATAGACTCTCTCATTCTGGCTGACCCTCCTATGTTGTAGCCTTTTTTATTTTTTAGCTATATATATTTGGAACCAATAAATTGAGTAACTAAGTTAACATATTTGAACAATGTTACAACTATTATGAGGAACTGAGAGGATGGCTAATCATAGACCCAACATAAGGTCAATGGGCGAAAAAAGTTTCATCAGACACTGCATTTTAAATTAAGCCGTAAATAAGTACCGTATTTATCGGCGTATAACACACACTTTTCTCCCTGAAAATAGGGGGCAAATGATGTGTGCGTGTTATACGCCGATATAATGTTAAGGACCCTTGTCTCTCTACCCCCCCCGTGTCTCTCTACCCCCGTGTCTCTCTAACCCCCCAGTGTCTCTTTCCCTCCCCCCTCCTCATGCTCAACCCCACCTCCTCATTCTAAACTCCCTCCTCATTCTAAACCCCCCTAAATACCTCCCCCTCTCCCTTTCCCCTCACTTACCTGCTTCTGCTCCGGCTTCCACTCCTTCTTGACCCGGCGCGCATGTGAAGTCACATGCGCGCCACGTCATTAGCATATACCGGGTGCCGGCACCCGGTATATGCTAATGGTGTGGCGCGCATGTGATGTCATTAGCATATACCGGGTCACATGCGCGCCGGGTCAAGAAGGAGCGGAGGCCGGAGCAGAAGCAGGTAAGTGAGGGGAAAGGGAGAGGGGGAGGTATTTAGGGGGGTTTAGGTTGAGGAGGGGGGTTTAGGTTGAGGAGAGGGGTTTAGGTTAAGGAGGGGGGTTTAGGTTGAGGAGGGGGGTTGAGGATGAGGAGGGAGGTTGAGGATGAGGAGGGAGGTTGAGGAGGGTGGTTGAGGCTGAGGCGGGGGGTTGCGGAGGGGATTGAGGATAGGGGGGTTGAGGAAGGAGGATGAGGATAGGGTGGAGTTTCTTGGTTTCACAGATAGCAGCGATTTCTGAGTAAACTTTTGTAAAAACATATAATATCCAAGTTTCTTTGTTAAAACAGCTGCTTTTACTGTCATTTTACGTTATTTACCTTATAAGTGTTAATAATATTAATAAAAAAAAAGTTCTGAGCTACCCTTATTTTGCTTCAAAGTTCTTTATTTGAAATTTACGTTTTTTTTCCTGAAATTTCCTTCTTAAAATGAGGTGCGTGTTTTTACGCCGATAAATACAGTATATTCTACAATAGGAAAACCAGTGGACATGGTTTTGTCTGTGACATATTGTTTTACAGTGGTATACAAAATTAACAGTAAAAAGAAAGGAGGTGCCTTTGAAGTACACCTATTATGGGCAAATTCCTCTGACCATCCATGTGTCCTCATACGTGAACTTCTTATTATAATTGTCTTCTGGTATACATATGCATTATTAAAGGATTTACAAGCTATATAAAAGGTGAAAGATATTCACTTTCCATTCACATTGTGAGACGCCACATTTGTTATACTGTATATCTAATCTTGTGTCTGTGTTTTTATAAACAGTATGAAAGTCACATTACAATAAAACTCAAAACTCATTTGAGAAAGCATACTTATAATAGAGAATATGGAAAATAATACTTTATATCTGTACACCAATGTGACCATTAAATTGTCATGCACAGGGCATTGGGGTAGATTTACAAAGAATGTCTTTGATATGTCACCCCTTTACTGCATTCACTTAAATAATTCTATGTTAAACAGGTCATTTTAGCTAGCCATCCACATTTTTACTTACATTAGCTGCTTTAGTGATTGCAACTGAGCAGAAAAATATTGTGCAGTATTTTATTTTATTGGCATTTTTATTAAGTGGAAAAACTATTTCTTGTCTATATAAAGTATTTCTATATCTGTAAATTATCAAAATTTTAGAAATGTTAATCTACTGCAGCATAATTTTAATTTAAGGAAGAGAATTTAGGTTAATTTACTCACTGTTAATGTAAGTCATGCAGAATCAATAACTATAGTTTATTAAAAGATGGATTCATGCTCCAAATAACTGAACATAGTTATACCAAAATATACTATGATATAAATCACGATCAGAAATAAATAGAAAAGGACATTTTTTACTATGTGATTTCAAGCAGACAGTAATGAACCAGAAAATGGTGATTATATTAGTAATAAATATAATAAAAATGTTAACTAAAACAAAGGATATGTATATTTGGTTCTTTAAAAAACAAAACAAAATGTA
Organism: Discoglossus pictus; assembly: GCA_027410445.1. Lineage (NCBI taxonomy): Eukaryota > Metazoa > Chordata > Amphibia > Anura > Alytidae > Discoglossus > Discoglossus pictus. The sequence goes on from CM050165.1 coordinate 309,244,733, forward strand.
GTTACTAATATTAATTATAAGTGCTGCTATTTTATGCAGAAATTACTTTAATGACATAGAAATATAATTTGAAAGCAGATTAGAAATAAAAGTTACATCTTATATGCACATTCTAACAGCCTTATTAAATTGTGATTCAGCCAATTGAAAAGGCCTCTATATAAGCACAGAGGATATTTTTTTACATAAGTTTTTACTTAGTGAAGACCTTGCTTTGGGATAGAAGATCACTAACTAAAAACTTCTGTAAAAAAAATATGCTATGTGCTTATATAGAGCCCTATTCAATAGCAATTTAATAAGGCTGTATAAATATAAAAGCTTTGCTAAATTGTCTAATGCTTATCCCAGCCATGTTTAAAATCATTAACTGTGTCTGACCATTACTCTTTTTTGGGAACATACCTCCCTCCTAAACTTTTTTTGAAGTGTCACTTTATAAGTTTTGTTTTTTACACAATGCAAAAGATTGGTGCTTGAGTGCCTGCTGTAATTTTAATACTGTTATTAAAAAGACCTAACAATTCCCGTGTATACCCTATAGCTTCCTTTCCTGCCCCTTCCTCCCTATGATCTTTGCCCCATTCTGCCCATTTAGAAGTTCTACAAGGTCAAAATCATCAGACAATTGTATGCGGGTTATATACACAAATGACAAAGGTTACTTGTTTGTAAAACACATTCTTTTCTCTTTAAAGGTCAAGTCTGTTGAAATAATACCAACTGCATTTTCTCAGTAAAGAGAAACCTGTCAGGTACATAACTCCTTGTCTATCATTTTGATGCATGTTGATGTATGCTCAAATATGTTTTCTGAAAGAAAATTAAAACTCGAGAGCTGTGTAAAAATCAAAACAAAATGGTACACTCACAAACACTATCATTTATATAAACATGTAATGGCTTATACGTTTGTTGAGCTATTTAAAAATAATTAAAATATTAATATTATCTATGTATGTATTGCGGAGCTGAGAACACCTAAGGAATCTTGATTCCAGCCTTCCCCCAGTAGACCTTATAGGGCCACTATAGCTTAAGAAAAAATCCACATTGGTAATGTTGTTGACCAATTGTGTAAGCCATGAACTCAAAACCATTGTTAAAAACATTTGCAATTTTTGAAGGCTCTGTCTGTGCACTGAATATTTCATATTTTAAGTCTACTGCAGTTCCTGCCTAATTAGGCTCTTAGACATAAATTTTACGCACACATTTTTATCACCATACAGTGGTCCTTTAAAGCTTTGATGTTTCCAGGTGAGAATTTAAGCCAAGATAATAAAACAGGTTAGACATACAAGACTACTCAATCTAGTAAGGCCCAATTAAATGTTAAAGAGAATGGTGGTGGTCATGAATGAATGGCCAGGTACAGTATTCTGTAGAGTAGTTTATCCTCTCTAGTTTGTAAGGAGAAAAAGAATTACTGGTATGGGGCGTTTCTGAACAAAATGGCAGTTTACATTTAACCTTCAGGGAGCTTGTTTAAACAAATGTATTTACAGTATATCAGCCTTAGCTGCAGGTTGCTTGTAGGCTACATTCTTTTATGTGCTTTCAGCTACACATTTTTTCAAATTACACGTCTGAGATTTAAAATGTTATAAAATTAAAAAGTTCTGAAACTAGAAAAAATTGCATGTATTTATGTACTGTAAATGTTGGCAACATAAATATGTGAGATATTTTACTCTATATTTATACACATACAAACAAGCACACCAATTATAAACCTATCATGCTGTTTACATTTTATCAAATTATCAAAATTAGTAGCTGTGTAAGACATAGGCATAACATATTTTTTTGTTAAAATGTTTTTTTAGTAGACACTACTTCTGCCATACAGATAACATGTTTGGGTCATTCCCTGCTGGTTTAGAGTGTTCTCCTAATTTTTTATATTTATTCAAGAGGGAAGGAGGGGGAGGTAATTTGATGATTCATTGGTGAATTCAGATCAGCCTAAAACACACTTCTCCTCATAGGCTCAGTTGAGGCAGCTTGTGAATGTAATTGCAAGCTTTGCGTGCCCTGCTCAGGAAATGCCTGGTGTGTTGTGTGCTAAAAGTAAGACATGCCATGGTAACTTCCATTCACTAGCTACAATTATCAGTTTGTTGCATACTTAATACAAATGTGATTTTTTGCTAATCTACAGTGGCCATTTAAAAAACGTTATTTTTGCAAGTTGTCTTAAACAGGCTAGACTCACTAATCTTGTTCATAAAGAGCAGTGATGGCTTGTACACAATCGCTGCAACAGCCTTTATTGAATTAAACGTCAATAAACTGCCAAATAAAAAAAAAAAAAAGAGAAAAAAAGAAGATTAAAAAAAAAAAAAAATTAGTATGTCCCGCTTTATTTTTATTAACAAGGATTTTAATAAATTATTTAATAAAAGTTATATTTTAAAATGTTTTTGCCCATTTAACAGGGTGTGCCCCAGTACAAATGAGATCTGTTCAATCCTCCCCTTTTCTATTACAGTCATTAAACTGCCTCTACTTTTTCACTCACATACTTTCTAAGAACTCAACTATATGGCTCCCATAACAACTCCTGCAAGGCTGGTACGTAGCTACAGGAATACTTACAAAGGAAGGTAGGTAGCAATTAAATGACTGCAGTAGGCTAGTTCCTGAAAGACTTTACTGACATGACTTGTAACTGACCTTAAGTTTTACGTAAGAAGCTTACAGACTGAGGGCCCTGTTAAATTCCAGTCCCGTAAGTGCAACATGAAGCTTGCAGAATCTGCAGGCTTGAAATTCCCCCGTGTTACTGTGCTATTAAAATAGAAGGGGCTGCGAGTTACAAGTTTGAGACGCAAATCTGTAAACCAGTTGTCGGCCATTGGACTTGCGTTTTTGCTGGTGATCATTTAAGCAAACCCGTAGTTACGGGTTTAGATGGAGCCAATGGAAACAGAGACCATCATTATTGCGTCACAGAAAAATGGAGGCTGGATTTCAAAGTCCTACGGGCTTCAATTAAATGTTACGATCGGACCCACATTCCATTCATAATGCAATATTAATAAAGCTGCAAATATTATATTCTATTACATGTGGGTTACATTATATGTATTAACACATGGATTGCCGGGATCAATCTAACACATAAAATATACATGAAATAAGTATTTTATTGGGCCGATTTGTGGGCTTGAGAATGTTGTGCTATTAATTCTAAGACCTGACATCACTTTCACTTTTAATAAATGTACAGTAGTATACTTTTTCCGCTAGTGACTTCGTTGCAATTTAATAGCATGATTGAAATTGTAGCGGTTATGGGCTTCACGGATCAAAGGATTTGCGGCTGCAAAGTTCAAGGTTGCTCAGCCCGTAGGCTTTTTTTTTTGCAGCTAACCCGCAGATCGGCAACGGCCTACATTACAGGGCTAATTTAATAGCCGTAGGCCTTAATTTCTACAATGCAAGCCTCGTTTTTAAACGTTGCTCAAATTTAATATGGCTATGAATCTAAGAGTCAGAGCCAAAGAACCACAGCATTTCCTGCCTAGTCCTAGAACATCAGTAAATATTGCAACATTGAGTTTATATAAGATTGTGTTTCCCGCTTGAGAAAGAGAGTAGGAGAGTTTAATTTGTTCTACATATATTCTACATGTTAATTCATCCCTGAAATATTACATATTCACCATACCCCTATGTTATTAAAATATATATTAAACTTACTAGGCCATATCCCAACCCATACCCACCCTACCTTAACACATACCCCCAATCTACCCCCACCATACCCCTTTGCTTAAATAACCCTAACCATACCACATCAATTCTGCAAAGTTTTTGACAGGGAAGATAAGCATAGTAATTCGATCTGTTCAAGGTAAAATCATGTTTATTCTTTTCATAATGCAAAATAGTTATTGACTGGATATTTGTGAGACAATCGGATTATTTTCTATACTACTGAAACATTCTATAAGGGAATACAAGCTATGCCAAGGTTTTAGTACATAACTTTGTAATGACTTTCAGTATTCATCTGATTATTGTCCTATGTATTTGTCTAGCTGCTTCATACAAGGGTTCACCTGATCTGACTGAGATAATCCTCCTGATAACCACCTCAGACAGCAGCTTCTCTGCTAAAAGCCCTCATGTAGGGCTCTTTAAGGTGTTTAGATAGGTATGAGAAAACCATGCCAAGAGCTAGCTGCTTTTGTCTGGAATGCTTTGGGTGTGGATAAGTTTACAGAAGCATCATTCCTCCAGCCCCTCCCTACATTCAAGTGTCAGCTACAAAGCCCCCTTATCTTGTGGCTAATCGCGTACTGAATTGTTAAACTCTCAAAACACGTTGTTGTAACATGCTATATCAAAGGCTACATACTGTAATAACACAAAAAAGGTAGTAATTGCGTCATATGTAAAGGGGACAGAGTTAAATGGATCCTATCAGCCCAACAGGAAGTTCATTTGATCTTAAAGAAGATCAAAAACAGTCTACTCATTGTATTTTTTATGCTAGTGTGCGATTCCATATGCTAATGTGCAGGTCAGCGTGCTTGAATAAGATTGCTGCGGGGGGACCTAACTACATGATAACCTTAGGGGTTCATTGCTTTTTCACCACAAACATATACAGCAGAAATGATGCTGACAATCTCAGGAATTATACAAAAAAGGCTAATACAATGTAAAGCAAGCTTTCATGCTCTTTATGAATAACTAAAAAAGCCAACCAACTTTTAGGGTGAAAAAGACCTTTTAAGCAAGATACAGTCTGAGAAGTGTGACTGTTCACTTCTTGTTAATATACAGTATGAGCCTCATTCAATTGCAAGCCCACAAGTTATGAAGTATAGGCCGTAAGTCTGCGGGCCCGCAGCGTCCACAACTTATGGTGCTATTTAATTTGGGAAGACCGCAAGTTATGGGCCAATAGCGAAATTCGGAAACCATGCCATCATATGTAGCATTTGCGAGCTTGAACAGATCAATTAACCAAGGCCGTAACTGCGATATAAACAGCCAATGGAAACAGGGATCGTCATCATTACATCAATGAAAAGTGGAGGTTGGATTTCAAAGTCCTACGGGCTTCAATTACGAGCTACAGTCAGACCCACATTCCTGAAATATTGCAATTTCGATAAAACCATCTTCACCAAATAACTGGTTAAAGCAAGAATAAATCCAAAAGAGGTTGGATAAAATAAATGTTAATAAAGCCCCGGGTCCTGATGGATTACATCCAAGGGTACTGAGGGAACTGGGCTCTGTAAAAGTAAAACCATTATATCTAATTTTTCAAGATTTACTTAACACAGGGTCTCTACCAGATGACTGGAGAAAGGCAGAAGTGATACCTATATTTAAGAAGGGATCAAGAGCAAATCCGGGGAATTATAGACCAATGAGTCTCACTTCAGTAGTGGGAAAGTTTTTAGAAGGGTTAATAAGGGATAATATAAAAGAATATGTCTATTCAAACAGGATTATAAGTAGGAGCCAACATGGATTTATAAAGGATAAGTCAAGTAAAACAAACCTAATTAGTTTCTATGAGGAGGATAGTAGGAACTTGAATCAAGGCAACTCAGTGAATGTAGTCTATTTGGATTTTGCAAAAGCTGTTCATACAGTGGCACATGGGAGACTATTGAGCAAACTAAGGGATACAGGAATTGCCATAAATATTTGCTTATGGATTGAGAGCTGGCTAAAAGACAGGAAGCAAAGGGTTGTGGTAAATGGAACATACTCGGATTGGACTAATGTGGTAAGTGGGGTTCCTCAGGGTTCATTATTAGGTCCCCTCCTTTTTAACAGATTTATTAATGACTTGAAAGGGATTTGGGAGTACTTGTGGACAACCACCTAGGTAACAGTGCTCAATGCCAAATAACATCTGCAACGGCAAATAAAATATTAACATGTATTAAGAAGGGTATAGAAGCAAGGGAAGCAAATATAATTCTCCCACTATACAAATCTCTAGTACACCCTCATTTGGAATATGGAGTACAATTTTGGGCACCACTACATAAAAAGGACATTTTAGAGCTGGAAAAAGTACAGAGAAGGGCAACAAATCTAATAAAGGGATTGGAGGGGCTAAGTTATGAAGAAAGACTAACCAAATTAAATGTATTTACTCTAGAAGAAAGGCGTCTAAGAGGGGATATGATTACCTTATATAAATATATCAGGGTCAATACAAGGCTTTGTCAAGGGAAATTTTTGTGCCAAGAGGACATCCTTTGAGACTAGAAGTAAAAAGATTTCGCTTTAAAGAAAGGAAAGGGTTCTTCCCAGTAAGGGTGGTTAATCTGTGGAATTCTCTAGCAAGGGAGATGGTGACAGCGGTTTCGATAGATAACTTTAAAAAGGGATTGGATATATTTTTTAATAAAAAGGGCATTTAGGGCTATCCTGGATAAATAGAGAGGGAGTATTGATCCAGGGATGAATCCGATTGCAGTGTCTGGGGTCAGGAAGACATTTTATATTGTTTTCCCTGTTGAGACAATTGGCAAAGTTTCACTGGTTTTTTTTTTCTGCTGGCCTTCCTCTGGATCAATTAACAATAAGTTCACGTATTGCAGATCAGAGGAGGTTGAACTTGATGGACTAAAGTCTCTTTTCAATCTAAATTACTATTGAACTATGTAGACCTGGACAACTTCAGCTTCTTCAGCATCTGTGGTTGGAGCATAGACTTGTATCACTGTTATGTTAAATGATTTGACTTGATTTTGAACTGAAATAATTCTGTAATTTGTTGAGTTGTAACAGAGCACTTTGGCCACCCTTTGATTGACTATGAGGGCAACTCCATTTATTCTGAGGGATTCTTTACAACAGTAGAAGATCTGATAGTTGTCTGATATGAAATGTCCCATTCCAGTCGATTTGAGTTCACTATTCCCCAGGACATCAATGTTTAACCTTGTCATCTCATGTTTGACCACGTCCAGTTTTACTTGGTTCATAGTTCTAACATTCCAGGTTCCTATGCTGAATTGTTCTTTGCAGAAGCAAACCTTACTTTCCTCTCCTGACACATCCACAGCTGGGTGTCCTCTAGGCTTCGGCCCAACCACTGCATTAGATCTGGTGCTACTCGTATTTTCTATTATTGCTATTCAAATGGACGTCGCCGCAAGGATACGGCCGGCCGCAAATCATGCAATCGGCCACAATCGTTTCTCCCGTGCCCGTAAATCTTGTTTTAAGTCTGCAAAGTCGGAAAACTGTAAATGCAAATATAAATTCAAGAACGCACTGTAAAGCTCTGCAAATGCTAGGCATCATAATGAGGGACATGAGGATTAATAGCAACACCCTCTCAAGCTTGCACATCGCCCAAATCCGATATTTCAATTTCGGTTTATTTTCCGTCCCAAGTCCCGCGGGCTCGTTAAAACCCGTACGGGTTTGGAGGTTGAAGGCCGCAAACTCAAAGCATTGTAGAAGCCCATATATATTCCATCCAGCACTGCAAAGCACTGTAAATGATGGGGAACACAATGGGGGGTATAAGGATTAATAGCAAAACATTCTCAAGCTTGCACATCGCTAAATTATACTTTGATTTTAAAATCCGTCCAAGTCCCACGGACTTCAATGACCAAGCCCGTAGCTTGTTATTCAAGCCCGTGTGGCCTTAGAGCGTGATTGACCTCCAAGCCCGTAGCTCGTTATTCAAACCTGTGCGGGCTTGCATGATAGATAGAACACGAAGATTGAACATGAAATTAAATGTCTTTATTTGCAGATTTGAGAGTAGGGGAAAGTTGAGCTATTAATTCTAAGATCAAACATCACTTTCCCTTTTAATAAAAGTACAGGATGGCTTTTCTATGCTACAATTTGAATGTAAGTCCTTTACGACCTGTGGGTCTATTTTACCCATTTACGGACTTGACGGAGGCTAATCCCGCAGCCTTTGCGGGTCTGATGTGCTCGAATCCCGTGGGACTCTGGACACGGAAATTGGACATGAATTACAATAAAAATGATTTTCAGATTTGAAAGTAGGGGAATGTTGTGCTATGAATTCTAACACCTCCAATCACTTTCACGTCTCATCAAAGTACAGGATGGCTTTTTTATGTGCTTAATTGGTGCTCTTTGGGACCTTTTTGGTGTAAGTAAGCTGCGGCTCGGTTTTAGCTAATTACGGCCTTGACGAAAGGGTTCACGTAGCAATTGAATAGCGATCTGGGCTTTCTTTGGGCCAAAATTCTTACGCCGTGTAAGATCGAAGGCTCTCCTGCTGCGCGGTATAAAAGGGTGCCGGCCGCAAGCCTGCTGGAGCCCTCGGCCACAAGGGAATAGAATACAGACGTAGCCTGCGGCCGTTATTTGAATGAGGTCCTGTGAGTCTTCTGGGAAATGCATAAATTGCTAAAACAGTCATTAATGTTTCATATGCAAGACATCATAACATCCAATCCATTCAGACAGTAATAGCTCTTATCTTCTTTAAGGATCTTAATACATATATATATATATATGTATATATGTATACATATATATATATATATATATATATATCTTCTACTAGATATAAATCCTCATTCAACTGCAAGGCCGCAACTTGCGGTGTACAGGCCGTATGTCTGCGGGCTTGAACTCTGCTACAATTACAGAGTGATTCGATTGAACAACAGCCTTATTAAATAGCGATTCGGCCAATTGAAAAGGGCTCTAAATAAGAACAGAGAAGATGTTTTTTCAGAAGTTATTAGTGAACTTCTATCCAAAGGAAGGACTTCACTAACTAAAAACTTCTGCAAAAAAATATGCTCTGTGCTTATATAGAGCCCTATTCAATTGGCTGAATTACACTTTAATAAGGCTGCAAGCATGCAAGTTACGGGCAAAAAGCCAAAACTGTAAACCATGCAATCATATGTAGCATTTCAGATCGTAAACATGATCAATTAAAGCAAGGCGGTAACAAATCATTGAGAAACAGCCAATAGAAAATGAGACCATCATCATTACGGCAGTATAAGATTGAGGTTACATGTCAATCAATTAGCGTTTAGAGGTTCGATATGCGATCAGACTCGCAAAACCGCAAAATACAAAATAATAAATATGAATGCCAATAGTGTTCTAGTCCATATGGGTGGCCTGGTATGTATTAACTCATTGATTTCCGACATCGATTTAACCCCGAAATTAAACATAAAAATAAACGATTTTTGATTGACGATTTGCGAGCTTGAGACTGTTGTGCAATTAATTCTAAAGTCTTTTATCGTTTTCCCCATCATTTACAGGGTAGTTAGTATTGCTTTTTTATTTGCATTCACAGTGCTACAAACATTAACCCTTTTGATGGTCCCATCTGGTACCTGTAGGATTTTCTGCTAAATTTGTCGTTTACTGGTGTGAAAACATTTGCGAGGTTGTTGAATTGTCGCAAATTAATAGAGATTTGCGATTTTAGCAATTGTAACTCTTGCGGACTTGATCATTTGCGGCTCCCAAAAAGCCTGCAGTTGAATAACAAATTAGTTTATGGGCTACATTACGGGCTTCCATAAGCTATAATTTTTCAATTGAATGAGGACCATATTATTCCATATGCATATTCACCTATTCAGAGACTGTGATATCTGCTCCCCTCATTTTCTGAAGTCTGAAGCATAACTTCTTAACATCCACTTCAGTAGAATCTTCTTTAGGAATGCTGACACAAACCCATATCGTCAAGATATATTATCTCCCTTTTCTTTAGGAGCATACACATACTTTATATATCTTCATTCAGAGCAGATTCTTCCACACAACAGGATACCAACTAACTCAAAAACATAACTGGATCTATCTGGCAGTCACTGACTGACATCACAACATTCTAAATGATTTAACTGTCCATGAGCCAAACATGCAACATAACATACATTAATTAACATACATAGGGTAATCAAAATAACATAACATATTACATAACTATAAAACATACTATGCAATTACTGAGCCTAAAGGGTTATCAGGGGAATTGTTACAGTGTCTGGTTGTGCTTGTCCATACGGTTATAAAGTTACTGAGTGGGTACCAGTTCCTTCTCCAGTTGACTGAGATTTGTCTGACATCTCTGCTATGACATTCCAATCTTGGGTGGCCCTACATGTTATAGCTAACAGCTTCATTGAGGTACACAATCTCCTTCACCACAATAAGGTAGAGATCCAGAAGGGGCTCCATCCTATACCCATACATTAAACACATAATACATACATCTTTATTTTCCATCATCTACATAACAGTGGCGGCCCGTCCATAGGGGCGTCGGGGCAAGCGCCCCACCAAATATTTTCGTGACCCTGCAATAAAAAAACACAATAATTTATTAGTAATAACCAAAAAACAATTAAATATAATGTGTACGTCAGCATTCAATTGTTATTACAGTAATAAATGCCGCAAACTATTCCCTGGGACACTGTCACTTTAAGATAACCCCTTGCCCTTGTGTGTATATACATTAACTGCTGTGTATCCATTGTAGCTTCCCCTGCATCGCTGTGTGATCATATTACACTACACTACACTAGTAACCTTTAGACTCTATGAATGAGGCCTGACCGTTAATGTATTCCGCCCACCAGCACAATGACGCTATGCATGGGCAGTGATAATGTATCCATTTCAATGACTGACAGTCTTCCATCATTGACCAATCAATGATGGAAGGCTGTACAGTTGTCAGGAGAACCACCTAAACCCACCCAGACCGTTAGCTCTGAGCGCCCGCCAGCTAATAGAGCCTCGAGTTTACTTTTTGATTGACAGCCCCTGTTAATAAAACCACAATAAGCCAGGTCCCATCCCTCTTTTCGTTTCCTGACCTGCTCCCGCTGAGACTGATTGAGAGACCTCCCTGGCTGAAAATACTCACTCAGACTGACCCAACCTAACAGTAAGTCCTAACTGCCCTGGCCAAACCCCTAGTCCCCCTAATAAAAGGAAGGGTCCCCCAGTTACCCCACTATGCCTGCCTGCCACCCACCAACTTACCTACCACCTAGGTCTGCAATGCCTGGGCAACCCCCATTCACCCCCGCAGTGCCAGTAGGCCCAAAAGACCTGTGCCACCCCCGATCACCCCCATGGGGCCTGTGCCACCCCATAATCACCCTGATCACCCCCATGTGGCCTATGCCACCGCCCGATTACCCCAATCACCCCCATGGGGCCTATGTCACCCCCATGGGGCCCCGGCCTATGCCATCCCCCGATCATCCCCCCTGTAGGCACATCGGGGCCTGGCCAACCCCCATCCCAACCTACCTAACTACCAACCCACATACCTACCCCCCTGACCCAGTGACCACACCCTGACCCAACTACCTAGTACCAACCCACCTACCCCCCTGACCCAGTGACCACACCTGACCCCACCCTGACCCAACTACCAACCCACCTACCCCCCTGACCCAGTGACCACACCTGACCCCACCCTGACCTAACTACCAACCTACCTGCCTATGTTAACACTACAGTTAAACACAAAACACAACCCCCCCCCTATTTTTATTCCATTTTTAGAAGTAACAGGCAATGTATCTTTAACATTGCTTGCAGTTAAAATAAAAATAATAAATTGCCTGTCACTTTTAAAGATAAAATAAAAATAAGGGAAGGAAAAAAAAAAACAATAATAAAGTAAACAACAGCACATACTTACCTGTCAAATTGACCCCTTCCAGGGGTGGCCTTCTGCCCTGGATAGTCGGGCATTCCAATCAATTTTGATTGAAGCCCATGTCATTCCATCTTGATAGAAGCCCTTGTCCTCCTCATCTTGATTGAAGGCATTGTCCATCCATTCTGGCTCATTGCAAGAGGCCTCCACCTAAAAAAATACGACGCTCTAAAAAAAAAAACACAACAATCTAACGGAGCTCCTCCTACAAGGAGCTCCCCCCCGCGACTAATTGATTTTTTCCCACGCTCTGCCTTTTATACTATTTTGAAGGACTCTGATTGGCTGAAATTTTTTGATTGACATTGATTTCAACCAATCAGAGTCTTTAAAAAATTAGCAAAGCAGGTATGGAAGCCTGTCAGGGCAAAAAAGGTTTGTGTGAACTTGTGTGACCCTGTATTTATTATACATATTACAGGGCTATTTATGTGATATACATGTTACAGGATAATATCCTGTAACGTATAGCAAATAAATAGCACTGTAATATGTATAATAAATAATGTCTAATACAAATACATGAGCAATAATCAAATAATTAATAAAGTACATCAATTAATCAATTAATAAATATCAATTAATATATTTTTTTGTTTTATGTATATTGCTTTATGTGTGTGTGTGTATATATATATATATATATATATATATATATTGATTGATAGATATATTGATTGATAGATATATTGATTGATATATATATATATATATATATATATATATTTATATATTGATTGATTTATATATTGATTGATATATATATATATATATTGTGATATATATATATATTGATATATATATATATATATATATATTGATATATATATATATATATATTGATATATATATATATATATATATATATTGATATATATATATATATATATATATATATATATATATATATATATATATATTGATATATATTGATATACAGTGGATATAAAAAGTCTACACACCTCTGTTAAAATGTCAGGTTTCTGTGCTATAAAAAAATGAGACAAAGATAAATAATTTCAGAACTTTTTCCACCTTTAATGTGACTTATAAACTGTACACCTCAATTGAAAAACAAACTGAAATATTTTAGGTGGAGGGAAGAAAAAAAAAAAGAAAAAGAATGTGGTTGCATAAGTCTGCACACCCTCTTATTACTGGGGATGTAGCTGTGTTCAGCATTAAGCAATCACATTCCAAATAGTGTTAAATAGGAGTCAGCATACACCTTCCATCATTTAAAGTGCCTCTGATTAACCCCAAATATAGTTCAGCTGCTCTAGTTGGTCTTTTCTGAAATTTTCTTAGTCACATCCCACAGCAAAAGCCATGGTCACAGAGAGCTTCCAAAGCATCAGAGGGATCTCATTGTTAACAGGTATCAGTCAAGAGAAGGGTACAAAAGAATTTCCAAGGCATTAGATATACCATGGAACACAGTGAAGACATTCATCATCAAGTGGAGATAATATGGCACACCAGTGACGTTACCAAGAACTGGAGCTTCCTCCAAAATTGATGAAAAGTCAAGAAGAAAACTGGTCTGGGAGGCTACCAAGAGGCCTGCAGCAACATTAAAGGAGCTGCATGAATATCTGGAAAGTACTGGCTGTGTGGTACATGTGACAACAATCTCCCGTATTCTTCATATGTCTGGGCTATGGGGTAGAGTGGCAAGACGAAAGTCTTTTCTTTTGAAGAAAAACATCCAAGCCAGGCTACATTTTGCAAAAACACATCTGAAGTCTTCCAAAAGCATGTGGGAAAAGGTGCTATGGTCTGATGAAACAAAGGTTGAACTTTTTAGCCATAATTCCAAAAGATATGTTTGGCAGAAAAACAACACTGCACATCACCAAAAGAACACCATACCCACAGTGAAGCATGGTGGTGGCAGCATCATGCTTTGGGGCTGTTTTTATTCAGCTGGAACTGGGGCCTTAGTTAAGATAGAGGGAAATATGAACAGTTCCAAATACCAGTCAGTATTGGCACAAAACCTTCAGGCTTCTGCTAGAAAGCCGAACATGAAGAGGAACTTCATCTTTCAGCATGACAACGACCAAAGCATACATCCAAATCAACAAAGGAATGGCTTCACCAGAAGAAGATTAAAGTTTTGGAATGGCCCAGCCAGAGCCCAGACCTGAATCCGATTGAAAATCTGTGGGGTGATCTGAAGAGGGCTGTGCACAGGAGATGCCCTCGCAATCTGACAGATTTGGAGTGTTTTTGCAAAGAAGAGTAGGCAAATCTTGCCAAGTCAAAATGTGCCATGCTGATAGACTCATACCCAAAAAGACTGAGTGCTGTAATAAAATCAAAAGGTGCTTCAACAAAGTATTAGTTTAAGGGTGTGCATACTTATGCAACCATATTATTTTAGTTTTATATTTTTCTCTTTCCTCTACCTAAAAGATTTCAGTTTGTTTTTCAACTGAGTTGTACAGTTTATAGGTCAGATTAAAGGTGGAAAAAGTTCTGAAATGATTTATCTTTGTCTCATTTTTTTACAGCACAGAAACCTTACATTTTAACAGGGGTGTGACGACTTTTTATATCCACTGTATATATATATATATATATATATATATATATATACCTATATATATTTATATATATATATATATATATATAGATATATATATCAATATATCAATATATATATATATATATATATATATATATATATAATTATATATCTCAATATATATATATATATATTTTTTTTTGTATTTTTATTTAAAAAAATTTAATGTACAGTTTGGGCCTATATGTTTTTGATTGGTTATTTAATGTTTTTAAGGTGCGGTTGGGGCCTATATGGTCACACTTGGTTATTTAATGTTTTTAAGGTGCAGTTGGGGCCTATATGGTCACACTTGGTCTTTTAAGGTTTTTAAGGTGCGGTTGGGGCCTATATGGTCACACTTGGTTATTTAATGTTTTTAAGGTGCGGTTGGGGTCTATATGGTCATACTTGGTCTTTTAATGTTTTTAAGGTGCGGTTGGGGCCTATATGGTCACACTTGGTCTTTTAAGGTTCTTAAGGTGGGGTTGGGGCCTATATGGTCACACTTGGTTATTTAAGGTTTTTAAGGTGCGGTTGGGGCCTATATGGTTACACTTGGTCTTTTAAGGTTTTTAAGGTGCGGTTGGGGCCTATATGGTCACACTTGGTCTTTTAATGTTTTTAAGGTGCGGTTGGGGCCTATATGGTCACACTTGGTCTTTTAAGGTTTTTAAGGTACGGTTGGGGCCTATATGGTCACACTTGGTCTTTTAAAGTTTTTAAGGTGCGGTTGGGGCCTATATGGTCACATTTGGTCTTTTAAGGTTTTTAAGGTGCGGTTGGGGCCTATATGGTCACACTTGGTTATTTAAGGTTTTTAAGGCGCGGTTGGGGCCTATATGGTCACACTTGGTTATTTAAGGTTTTTAAGGTGCGGTTGGGGCCTATATGGTCACACTTGGTCTTTTAATGTTTTTAAGGTGTGGTTGGGGCCTATATGGTCACACTTGGTCTTTTAAGGTTTTTAAGGTGCGGTTGGGGCCTATATGGTCACACTTGGTTATTTAAGGTTTTTAAGGTGCCGTTGGGGCCTATATGGTCACACTTGGTTATTTAAGGTTTTTAAGGTGCGGTTGGGGCCTATATGGTCACACTTGCTTATTTAATGTTTTTAAGGTGTGGTTGGGGCCTATATGGTCACACTTGATCTTTTAAGGTTTTTAAGGTGCGGTTGGGGCCTATTTGGTCACACTTGGTTATTTAAGGTTTTTAAGGTGTGGTTGGGGCCTATATGGTCACACTTGGTCTTTTAAGGTTTTAAAAGTTACGGTTTGGGTCTTGAACGTTCTAATTTTTTTGGTTGTTGTTTTCTGTCACCCCCCAGGTGCAAACTATCTGTGGAAGCAAATTTGTTTAGACTCGTTGGTTGACTTACTGAACGTGAATACCCCGAGAAGGAGAGTCAACTGTTGGTGAGTATATGGTCACACTTGGTTATTTAAGGTTTTTAAGGTGCGGTTGGGGCCTATATGGTCACACTTGGTCTTTTAAGGTTTTAAAAGTTACGGTTTGGGTCTTGAACGTTCTAATTTTTTTTGTTGTTGTTTTCTATCACCCCCCAGGTGCAAACTATCTGTGGAAGCAGATTTGTTTGGATTTGTTGGTTGACTTACTGAACATGAATACCCCGAGAAGGAGAGTCAACTTGGTAAGTATATGGTCACACTTGGTTATTTAAGGTTTTTAAGGTGCGGTTGGGGCCTATATGGTCACACTTGGTCTTTTAAGGTTTTAAAAGTTACGGTTTGGGTCTTGAACGTTCTAATTTTTTTGTTGTTGTTTTCTATCACCCCCCAGGTGCAAACTACCTGTGGAAGCAGATTTGTTTGGACTCGTTGGTTGACTTACTGAACGTGAATACCCTGAGAAGGAGAGTCAACTGTTGGTGAGTATCATTGCTTTTAATTTTCTGTCCATGCGTATAGGTGCAAATTTGATGTTGATGTAGTCTTGTCACATGAGGGTTTGCAATCTGTAATGTATACCAATGAATTTAACACACTGTTATTTTAAAGTAATTTTGTGACATAATATAAATTAATATACCGTGATCTCTTTCTTCTATTGGTATCAGAAATGAATACTATTGACTCTCTACTTGTGAAGCCTTTCGGCACCCTAACCTATGAGGAGAAGGTGGAAGTAAAACGGTTAGGACCTGACCAACCAGAGATAAATCTGCAGCAAATCGCAAGAGATAGAGGGAAGAAATATATCTGTACTTTCAATACTGAATGGTACAAGAAGAACAACTGGCTTTGTGGAAGCGATTCTAGGCAGTCCTTATATTGTTTCCCATGCATCCTATTTGGTGGTGACGCTGCTTGGACCAAAACTGGAGTGACTGACGTCAAACATCTAGCTGATAAATTGGCGAAACACAAAAGTTCTAAAGCTCACTTGGATAACAGGATCAAGTTTGAGATGCTTGGACAGGCGAACATTGCAGTTCAACTGGACCAAGGATACCAAGTCAGTATTCAAAAACACAATGAAGAAGTGGCTAAGAATCGGTACATCCTTTCGAAGATAATTGATTGTGTTCGCTTTTGTGGCGCTTTTGAACTGGCATTAAGAGGACACGACGAAAGTGAAACATTGCTAAATCCAGGAGTGTTTCGAGGCCTGGTGGATTTGGTTGGCAGTATCGATAGTGCAATGCAACAGCATTTGAAGACTGCAACTGTGTTTAAGGGCACGTCCAAAACCGTGCAGAATGATCTACTGGACTGCATGCATGAAGTTATTAAGGAAGTGATTCACCAAGAGCTTAAGGAAGCCCAGTTTGTGGCAATCCAAGCGGATGAAACAACCGATATTTCCGCTAGGACACAGTGCGTTGTAGTCTATCGCTACATTGACAAGAAGCATCAAGTGGTGGAAAGATTTGATGGCTTCACGGAAATGAAATCAACGGATGCAGACTCGATTGCTGCTGTTGTGCTGGAAACACTGAATACTGTTCTCCCAGAGCCAGAAGACAAGAAGAAACTCATAGCTCAAAGCTACGATGGTGCCAGTGTGATGCGTGGAGATCAAGGAGGAGTTCAAAGAAAAATAAAAGACGTGTACCCGAACGCACACTACGTCCATTGCTATGCTCACCAACTGAACCTAATAATGGAGCAAGCAGTTTCAAGGATTGGAAGAGTTCGAGTTTTTTTTTCCAACATAGGAGGCATACCATCTTTTTTTTCACGCTCTCCAAAAAGGACTGCAGTTCTGGATGAGGTAGTTGGTAGAAGACTTCCAAGAGGTGCACCGACACGATGGACCTTCAACGTTAGGACCGTGAACGTCATCTACGAGAACAGAGATGCGCTACTTGAGTGTTTCCAGGCAATTGAAGCATGTCTAAAGTTTGATCAAACATCTATACGTGAAGCCGCAAGTTTCGTTGGATTGCTGGAAGACAGGGAGTTCCTGTACTTCCTTAAATTATTTCATTTAATAATGCCACATGTTGACATCCTCTATAGTCAGCTTCAGAAGCGAGACACGGATACTGTTTATATCCACAAAGTCACAGAAGACTTTGTCAGCAGCATCCAGAAAATCCGCAATTCTGTTGACGAGATAGAAGCAAGTTTGCCTAGCGATGTAACATTCCACAGACGGAGTACGGAGATCTCAACCTTGAGACAACTTTCAAGAGAGGTATGTGACATAGTGGTGGTTCATGCAAAAGAATGTTTTTCATTTTCAAATCACCTAGTCAGTGCCAAACTTGTTCAAAGTGACTTGTATACAACCCATGACACTTGCTTTCCAACCCAAGCTCTGGAAGACACTGTGCAAGCATATCCAATACTGAAGAAGGAACAATTACGCACTGAGCTGTCACTTCTGTATGAGAAGACAGATTTTCATGCTTGTACAAGTGCTGTTGCTCTGCACAAACTTTTACATCAATTTAATCTGCAGAATGATTTCACAGAGACAGTGAAATTATTAAGAATCCTGATTACAACACCGATGACCACTGCAGAATCAGAAAGATGCTTCTCCACATTGAAGAGGATAAAAACCTTTTTAAGAAGCACCATGTCCCTGGAGCGGTTGAATGCATTGGCGATGCTCTCAATGGAAAATCAACTGATTTCCGAGATCCCAGACTTCAATGAAAAAACCATTGAGAAGTTTTGTTCTTTGAAAGATTGCCGTGCAAAATTTAAATACAAGTGATTGAAGCAAAGAAGAATGCATACCTCCAGGGTGTGCAAAGATAAACTGCGTTAAGCAGCACCGCCTCACTACCAAACATAACTAGTGGTAAGTAAAGTATGAACGGTGTGTGGGTGTGCATATGGAAGGAGCTATGAAAGGTGTGTGCATGGTCAGTAACAATTGTTGAAGCCTTGGTGTGGTTTGAAGGAATTGGAGGCACTTCCAAGGGTAGCTGTCACTTCTGTACGGTAAGCCAGAATTTCATGTCTGTACGAGTGCTGTTGCTCTGCATCAACTTTACCATCAATTTAATCTGCATAATGATTTCACAGAGACAGTGAAGCTATAAGGAATCCTACTTACAACACCGAAGACTACTGCAGAATCAGAAAGATGCTTCTCCACATTGAAGAGGATAAAAAGGTATTTAAGAAGCACCATGGCCCTGGAGCGGTTGAATGCATTGGTTTGAAGGAATTGGAGGCACTTCCAAGGGTAGCTGTCACTTCTGTACGGTAAGCCAGAATTTCATGTCTGTACGAGTGCTGTTGCTCTGCACCAACTTTACCATCAATTTAATCTGCATAATGATTTCACAGAGACAGTGAAGCTATAAGGAATCCTACTTACAACACCGAAGACTACTGCAGAATCAGAAAGATGCTTCTCCACATTGAAGAGGATAAAAAGGTATTTAAGAAGCACCCTGGCCCTGGAGCGGTTGAATGCATTGGTTTGAAGAAATTGGAGGCACCTTCAAGGGTAAGTAAAGTTCTCAGAAATGGCACCACCGAACTACCAAAAATAACTAGTGGTAAGTAAAGTATGAATGGTGTGTGGGTGTGCATATGGAAGGAGCTATGAAAGGTGTGTGAATGGTCAGTAACAATTGTTGAAGCCTTGGCGTGGCGTTACTGCTCATATGGTTATCCATATGCTAATTCAACGTGTTTGTTTGACATTGATTATTGTGTTGTCTAAACAGAAGTGAAATGTTGTTGTTTTCTTGAATCCCAAGATCCACTGGTTTGGGCCTATACAGTCCTGATTGGTCTTTTAAGGTATGTTTGGGGCCTATATGGTCATACTTGGTCTTCTAAGGTATGTTTGGGGCCTGTATGGTTCCACTTGGTCTTCTAAAGTATGTTTGGGGCCTATATGGTTCCACTTGGTCTTCTAAGGTATGTTTGGGGCCTATATGGTTCCACTTGGTCTTCTAAGGTATGTTTGGGGCCTATATGGTTCCACTTGGTCTTCTAAGGTATGTTTGGGGCCTATATGGTCACACTTGGTCTTCTAAGGTATGTTTGGGGCCTATATGGTCACACTTGGTCTTCTAAGGTATGTTTGGGGCCTATATGGTCACACTTGGTCTTCTACGGTATGTTTGGGGCCTATATGGTTCCACTTGGTCTTTTAAGGTTTTTAAGGTATGGTTTTGTTCTTGAATGGTCTGATTGGTTTGCTTGTTTTCTTTCAACCCCAGGTGCAAACCCTATGTGGCAGCAGATTTGTTTGTACTCGTTGGTCAACTTACTGAACGTGAATACCCTGAGAAAAAGAGCCGACTAATGGTAGGTGTCACTGCTTTAATCTTTCTGTTAATGCGTATAGGTGCAATTATGATATTGCTGTAGTCTTGTCACATGAGTTTTTTCAATCTATATTGTATACCAATGAATTTAACACATTGTTACTTTACTTCTTGACATTGCTGCATTGCTGATCATGTATTTCAATGGGCTTTACAAGTATAAGGTCATTGGGCGTGGCTTATAAAGGTCATTATGACATCAGGGGGAGGAGTTATAAAAATGGGTGTGGTTTGAAAAAGGGGAGCGGCTATGTTTCGCCCTGGCACCCCTCCAACTTGAAAGTTCACCAGCCGCCACTGCTACATAATTATCCCTATATTAATGTTGTGATTTATGGAGGAGGTGATGAGGAGAGGAGAAGTGTGAGTTTTCCATCTGGAGAGAAGTGTATAAAGGGTGAGGAATGGAGACAGGTAGCAGTGAGGCAAGATGGAGAGGAGGAGGGAGGCCTGGAAGTGATGTTAGTGAGGCGAAAGGGAGGGGAAGAGGGAGGGTTGTGGGAGTTCTGGTACGGGGAGCCCCTCCACCCCGTCCTTCCCTTTTCTTCAGCAACAAACATTGTCCAAAAACTAAAGTGTATTAACTGTCCCATTATTAGTATGATGTCAGGGTTATTAAATATCTCCCGGGGCTTAAGAATCTGAAAGTCTAAGAGATTTAATAATTTGCTCTCTTTCCGGCTTTCTATACTGTATAGGGGTACTTGGTGAGCCATGGTTTCCCTTTTTATTACCTTGCCTCTTCTTATCTAAAAATTCAAGAACTGACCCTGCTAGGTGGTGACAAATAGCTTGTGGCACCATAATGTCTGAGTAGAGGTTTGCTAAATACAGTTATGGCAGGACGGGGGATCATTATTAATATACAGTTTTACCATTAACCCTTTAGGTTTTTCCCGTTTTGCCACTCAGCCTCTTGTCCTCTTGAAATTTGGGCACACCCATGATATTAATGCACAGTCAGATACATTTATGACTGTGCTCTGTGTATATATTACATTATTTTATTGTTATACAAAAATGAATGTGTCTGTGTGTTTATAATGATTACTGATTTGGTACATCAACATACATGACATTTAACTAACAATAATATAACATCCTATAACACTCTGTTCCTTACATGCTGCCTATGGCCATGCAGCGCATGGCCTGTGCCAGGGTGTGGTATGGCTGTGGTGGTCACCTCCATAATTTAATAGTTGCCCCCATTTAGCCACAATGAGTGTCACCCACTATCTGTGTTTAAGACCAGCAGCTACCCATGATGAGTTTCTCACGCTCCAGTTTATTACACCCACTGGTATTATGTAGATGACATACCTTCCCATGCATGTGACATACAAGATCGCTCTGAGTACTATGATGTTGATAGGATCCATGATGTTAATGAGTATGTGTTAATGAGTATTTTTTAGGGGTGTGTCTATCCCTTTAATATTGAATGCATTGAAACAGCTGTTTTAGGCCATGTGGGTTTTCTGATTTGTATTAAACTGTTGTGTACTGGGGTTTGACATGTATTAAGTGGAGGTTTATTATTGGAAATGGTTAATGTTTCTAGAATGTATAGTGACGCAAACATAATAATTTCAAATAATATTTTGGATATCATATTTGTGCCTATGGGATGGTTATGTATTATTTTCTAGTATAGTTACATGCTTTTCCATTATTAGCTCTTACAGTCCTGTCTCTTTAACTGATTTTGCAAATCTCAGCAATCCTTTTAGTTTTCCCAATCTGAATAATGACTCCAACATATTAATAAAAATAATAATTTCTTATTACACATTTGTGCCTTTGGGATTGTTCAGCATAGCGTTATAATGTACTTCCATGCTTTAATATTATTTTGTAGTACTTTATTGTGTCTGCTGCTACAGGTCTCAGCAAAACTTTTAAAATCATTTGTGGGTACTGTTCAGTTTACTTAATTATTTTACCTTATATTGCGAGTCATGCTTAATTTGTGAGTGACCAGTAAAGTTTAAATTGAATTGCAAGTTTGTTTAAAACTTTGGAAAAGTCTGGCTTGTTCATGATCATTATAGGTAGCTCAATCTCAATTAAGTTTTACTGTGTCAATTGAATAGCAATGTAAAGTTACTTACCACATTTTAGTGGTTTAACTTCAGAATTTATAGAATTGAATGGGGCACCAGATTATTTGGGGGGGGGGCACAAATCTGAACAGGACTAGAGCAGTATAAAATCTAAATAACTAATTTTAAATAATTGACAATTGAAAATGTGAAATGTGCAGTACCATCAAATGCAAATCATGTATAATGATATGTAAGTATAACTCTAAACGTTTATTAGTGTCATTTTCATTAGTACTCTCAATCACCATCTTTCTTGGAAATATTGTGGAATAGATCCCTTTCTAATTTATAGGGACTTGCAGTAATCATAGAGAAGAGATCTATTCTCTCCAAAATTCTCCATGCTATATAAGGAGAGTTAAGTTGCAAGGTTTTAAGGTCATAGCTCGTTACTCCAAGCAAGTTCTGAGTTTCAAGAAGGGGCTATGGGCCCTATTAAATTCTCCCTCGTAGTTCTCTCGGTGCTCGCAAAAGGCAGTTTTCCTGCTGTTTGCGAGAACCGAATCTCTCGCAGCCTGCTTTACGATATGACTGCGAGAAAATGGCCGAGAATAGGCTCCGAGAGAGCTACGTAGCCTTAAATCTATGCACGAGTCTCGCATATCGTAAGAATCCCTACGTGGACAAAAAGTCCACGCAAGGGATCCGAAAGCCTCTACGTGCTGCCTCGGAACAACCCGAGACAGCAGTGTGAGGCTCCCCCCTGCACCCTATACACATCCCCATGCTGCAGGGGTGTCTATCAGGACCCCTGCAGCACCCCCACATTAACCCATTGCAGCGGGGGTCCCCGATCTGCATAGATCAGGCCCCCCGCTGCATTTAAAACTTTTAAATTCCCCGCCGCGGCTCCTTAAAGGGACCGCGGCACACTATTACCCAATCCCGGCCGCGGCACTTAAAATTAACCCCCCTCTATGCTGGGGGTCCCCATCGGGACCCCCGAAGTGTCCCCACATAAACCCATTGCAGGGGGGGGCCCCGTTCTGCATAGATCAGGCCCCCCGCTGCATTTAAAACTTTTAAATTCCCCGCCGCGGCTCCTTAAAGGGACCGCGGCACACTATTACCCAATCCCGGCCGCGGCACTTAAAATTAAACCCCCTCTATGCTGGGGGTCCCCATCGGGACCCCCGAAGTGTCCCCATATAAACCCCCTGCAGCGGGGGGCCCCGATCGGCACCGATCGTGACCCTGCTGCAATTCAATTTTAAATTTCCCGCCTCGCGGGTCCTCAAAGGACCGTAAAGGTCCTGAAAGGACTCGCACTAAAAATATTAACCCCAGGCAACTATAATTACCCCATTAAGTCATGATGGTCAATCCAGACCACCATAAGGCCTAAATTAACCCATTAACTCATGGTGGTCAATCCAGACCACCATAAGGCCTAAATTAACCCATTAACTTATGGTGGTCAATACAGACCACCATAAGGCCTAAATTAACCCATTAACTCATGGTGGTCAATCCAGACCACCATAAGGCCTAAATTAACCCATTAACTCATGGTGGTCAATACAGACCACCATAAGGCTCTAATTAACCCATTAACTCATGGTGGTCAATACAGACCACCATAAGGCTCAAATTAACCCATTAACTCATGGTGGTCAATCCAGACCACCATAAGGCCTAAATTAACCCATTAACTCATGGTGGTCAATACAGACCACCATAAGGCTCTAATTAACCCATTAACTCATGGTGGTCAATACAGACCACCATAAGGCTCTAATTAACCCATTAACTCATGGTGGTCAATACAGACCACCATAAGGCTCTATTTAACCCCATCAGTCCCATAAGGGTATATTATTACCATTATGGGCCTGTTACAACCCAACATTAACCACATAAGTGCCATGATGGTCCTCAAGGACCATCATGACACTAACTACAAACACTACACTATAACCCCCAATAAACCATTTAATCTAAACTAGGCCCCCTCTACACTAATCTATTAACACTTACACTACCTACCTACACTACCTACCCCCGAAGAAACCTCCCCAACACTCTAATTACAAAAAACAAAAAACCTACAGCACAGAAAACAAAAAACCTACAGTACAAAAAACAAAAAAACCTACAGTACAGAAAAAAAAAACAATTACAACCCCACCCCCCACTACAGAAAACAAAAAAATACATTACAACCCCACCCCCCACTACAGAAAATAAAAAAATTACACACCTGAAAAGGAAAGACAGATAATCACAATACAATACATACATATAATACATTACATACATTACATACAATACATGACATTACATATAATATATTACATATAATATATTACATATAATACATTACATACATTACATACAATACATGACATTACATATAATATATTACATATAATATATTACATATAATATATTACATATAATACATTACATACATTACATACAATACATGACATTACATATAATATATTACATATAATATATTACATATAATACATTATATACATTACATACAATACATGACATTACATATAATATCTTACATATAATATATTACATATAATATATTACATATAATACATTATATACATTACATACAATACATGACATTACATATAATATATTACATATAATATATTACATATAATACATTACATACATTACATACAATACATGACATTACATATAATATATTACATATAATATATTACATATAATATATTACATATAGTCCTAATCAAATACCCCCTATCTATCTAACATACAATCTATTTAATTTAAAATAAATCCTAACTATATCAAATACATCCCCCTATCTATCTAATATACAAACAATCCTAACTACATACACAGACCCTAATTCTAAAATAAAATAAAATAATTACAGTCCTAACTACATACACAGACCCTTATTCTAAAATAAAATAAAATAATTACAGTCCTAACTACATACACAGACCCTTATTCTAAGCTAAAATCAATAAATTAAGACCACTTACCTTTAAGATGTTGCTTCAGATCACTAACCTATGGGTCAAACAAAAAATAATATTTAGTACAAAACATTAACATCAAATAAATAAACATTCTATACATTCTAAATATTCAACTCACCTTTACAGCATGTCCAGTCACTGTTTAGCTCTTCCGGCGCGGCCCTGTTAAAAAAAAAACACAATACATGAATACATGAATACAATATATAAACAATAAATAAAATACACAAATAAACATCTAAATATACATTTAACTTACCTCCCCGCGATGTCCCCGGCCTTCTCTCCTTCAGCCCCGGCTGGGCCGCGGAACCATCCGCGCTCTAAAAAAAAAAAAGAAAAAAAACTAACGGAGGTCTGCACTGGCAGACCTCCCCGACGCTACTGAACCTCCCGGAGTCGTTTCCGGGAGGAAATTGGCATTGTCGGCTTGTGATTGGCTGAAAAAGCTGTCTATCAATTTCAGCCAATCAAAAGTCGTCAATGTGTGAGCCAATCAGGATGGGATACACCCCAATATCCCACCCTGATTGGCTTAAACACTTGTCTATCTTTCTGGGAACCAATCACAACGCTCAGATGCCTTCAGCCAATCACTATGGGATACACCCCCACGGAGTGATTGGTAGAAGACATCTGCGCATCCTGATTGGCTCCTACATTGACGACTTTTGATTGGCTGACAGCTTTTTCAGCCAATCACAAGCCGACAATGCCAATTTCCTCCCGGAAACGACTCCGGGAGGTTCAGTAGCGTCGGGGAGGTCTGCCAGTGCAGACCTCCGTTAGTTTTTTTTTTTTTTTTTTTTAGAGCGCGGATGGTTCCGCGGCCCAGCCGGGGCTGAAGGAGAGAAGGCCGGGGACATCGCGGGGAGGTAAGTTAAATGTATATTTAGATGTTTATTTGTGTATTTTATTTATTGTTTATATATTGTATTCATGTATTGTGTTTTTTTTTTAACAGGGCCGCGCCGGAAGAGCTAAACAGTGACTGGACATGCTGTAAAGGTGAGTTGAATATTTAGAATGTATAGAATGTTTATTTATTTGATGTTAATGTTTTGTACTAAATTTTATTTTTTGTTTGACCCATAGGTTAGTGATCTGAAGCAACATCTTAAAGGTAAGTGGTCTTAATTTATTGATTTTAGCTTAGAATTAGGGTCTGTGTATGTAGTTAGGACTGTAATTATTTCATTTTAGTTTAGAATAAGGGTCTGTGTATGTAGTTAGGATTTTTTGTATATTAGATAGATAGGGGGATGTATTTGATATAGTTAGGATTTATTTTAAATTAAATAGATTGTATGTTAGATAGATAGGGGGTATTTGATTAGGACTATATGTAATATATTATATGTAATATATTATATGTAAT
This sequence comes from Discoglossus pictus, assembly GCA_027410445.1. Taxonomy (NCBI): domain Eukaryota; kingdom Metazoa; phylum Chordata; class Amphibia; order Anura; family Alytidae; genus Discoglossus; species Discoglossus pictus. The sequence continues at coordinate 309,271,231 of CM050165.1, forward strand.
ACATTATATGTAATGTATGTAATGTCATGTATTGTATGTAATGTATGTAATGTATTATATGTAATATATTATATGTAATATATTATATGTAATACATTATATGTAATGTATGTAATGTCATGTATTGTATGTAATGTATGTAATGTATTATATGTAATATATTATATGTAATATATTATATTTAATATATTATATTTAATATATTATATGTAATGTCATGTATTGTATGTAATGTATGTAATGTATTATATGTAATATATGATATGTAATATATTATATGTAATATATTATATGTAATGTCATGTATTGTATGTAATGTATGTAATGTATTATATGTATGTATTGTATTGTGTTTATCTGTCTTTCCTTTTCAGGTGTGTAATTTTTTTATTTTCTGTAGTGGGGGGTGGGGTTGTAATGTATTTTTTTGTTTTCTGTAGTGGGGGGTGGGGTTGTAATTTTTTTTTTTTTCTGTACTGTAGGTTTTTTTGTTTTTTGTACTGTAGGTTTTTTGTTTTCTGTGCTGTAGGTTTATTGTTTTTTGTAATTAGAGTGTTGGGGAGGTTTATTAGGGGGTAGGTAGTGTAGGTAGGTAGTGTAAGTGTTAAAAGATTAGTGTAGAGGGGGGTTAGTTTAGATTAAATGGTTTATTGGGGGTTATAGTGTAGTGTTTGTAGTTAGTGTCATGATGGTCCTTGAGGACCATCATGGCACTTATGTGGTTAATGTTGGGTTGTAACAGGCCCATAATGGTAATAATATACCCTTATGGGACTGATGGGGTTAAATAGAGCCTTATGGTGGTCTGTATTGACCACCATGAGTTAATGGGTTAATTTAGGCCTTATGGTGGTCTGTATTGACCACCATGAGTTAATGGGTTAATTTAGGCCTTATGGTGGTCTGTATTGACCACCATGAGTTAATGGGTTAATTAGAGCCTTATGGTCCACCATGAGTTAATGGGTTAATTAGAGCCTTATGGTGGTCTGTATTGACCACCATGAGTTAATGGGTTAATTTAGGCCTTATGGTGGTCTGGATTGACCATCATGACTTAATGGGTTAATTTAGGCCTTATGGTGGTCTGGATTGACCACCATGAGTTAATGGGTTAATTAGAGCCTTATGGTGGTCTGTATTGACCACCATGAGTTAATGGGTTAATTAGAGCCTTATGGTGGTCTGTATTGACCACCATGAGTTAATGGGTTAATTAGAGCCTTATGGTGGTCTGTATTGACCACCATGAGTTAATGGGTTAATTTAGGCCTTATGGTGGTCTGGATTGACCATCATGACTTAATGGGTTAATTTAGGCCTTATGGTGGTCTGGATTGACCACCATGAGTTAATGGTTTAATTAGAGCCTTATGGTGGTCTGGATTGACCATCATGAGTTAATGGGGTAATTATAGTTGCCTGGGGTTAATATTTTTAGTGCGAGTCCTTTCAGGACCTTTACGGTCCTTTGAGGACCCGCGAGGCGGGAAATTTAAAATTGAATTGCAGCAGGGTCACGATCGGTGCCGATCGGGGCCCCCCGCTGCAGGGGGTTTATGTGGGGACACTTCGGGGGTCCCGATGGGGACCCCCAGCATAGAGGGGGGTTAATTTTAAGTGCCGCGGCCGGGATTGGGTAATAGTGTGCCGCGGTCCCTTTAAGGAGCCGCGGCGGGGAATTTAAAAGTTTTAAATGCAGCGGGGGGCCTGATCTATGCAGAACGGGGCCCCCCCCTGCAATGGGTTTATGTGGGGACACTTCGGGGGTCCCGATGGGGACCCCCAGCATAGAGGGGGGTTAATTTTAAGTGCCGCGGCCGGGATTGGGTAATAGTGTGCCGCGGCCCCTTTAAGGAGCCGCGGCGGGGAATTTAAAAGTTTTAAATGCAGCGGGGGCCTGATCAGTGCCGATCGGGGACCCCCGCTGCAAGGGGTTAATGTGTGGGGGCTGCGGGGGTTCCTATGGACCCCTGCAGCAAGGTGTTCATGTGAGGACACTTCGGGGGTCCCGACAGGGACCCCCGCATTGAGGGGGGGTTCATTTTAGGTGCCTGGGGGGGGTTTGGAGTACCCCCCACGGCAGGGCTTATGTGGGGGACTGCCGCGGAGGTCCCTTTTAGGACCCCCGCAGCACTTGATGAGGAGTGGGAGCCTGCGATATCATCTCGCAGGCTGTCACTCCTCATGTACATTTACGCAGTGTAGATACGTACGGCCCTGCTGCGTAGCTCACACGTTGCTCGCAGCAGGGCTAATTTATTAGCATTGTAAGTTAGAGAAACTTTGCAGTACGTAGGGCTTAAGTAGAAGCCTCTTATTTACGAGGCTGGAATTTAATAGGGCCCTATGTTCTTAAAAGTTTACAATAAACTCCTACTCAGCTATTAAAATGTATCATCTTGACTGAAATAGTTTTCTGATGTTCTAAGGTTAACATGATACTACACTTAACCTACTCCAAAGAGGACTGTGCTTCTAAGTACAAAAAATTGTACTAATAAGCGGGTTTATACTCATATAAGTAAGCTGTATCTATATATCAGGAAACGTGTACTAGAAATTCAGACTATTAAGATGTGAGTTTGAAAAATAAATGTAATTAGCAAAAAACAGGATATATAAAGTTTGGTAAATATGCCTTTAAATCAAAAGTCCATGCTTGTATCAGTACATGTGCAGAAACAATAACAAAATCACTGCCAGGCACTGAAAGCAAACTAGCAATGCTGCAGGCAGCTATATACCATTATAAAATAGAAACAGGGGTCCTCAGAAACAGAGTGGGAGCTAAAGGCAGAAACCAGCAAATAGATGGAGGTGATTGCTGGAACAGAGCAGAGCACAGGGTTCTGGCAAAAACTCTTACCAGACAAAAGGAGAAGGAAGACATAAGCAGAAAGTTGACAGTCAGGAACAGAAGAACCAGCATAGGAAAGCGCTGCAGCAGAAACCCCAGCAAGCCAAAGATTTACAGCAGGAACAGAGTCATATACAATGGATATAAAAAGTCTACACACCCCTATTAAAATGTCAGGTTTCTGTGCTGTAAAAAAAAGAGACAAAGATAAATCATTTCAGAACTTTTTCCACCTTTAATGTGACCTACAACTCAATTAAAAAACAAACTGAAATCTTTTAGGTAGAGGGAAGAAAAAATATAAAAATAAAATAATATGGTTGCATAAGTATGCACACCCTTAAACTAATACTTTGTTGAAGCACCTTTTGATTTTATTACAGCTCTCAGTCTTGTTGGGTATGAGTCTATCAGCATGGCACATTTTGACTTGGCAAGATTTGCCTACTCTTCTTTGCAAAAACACTGCAAATCTGTCAGATTGCAAGGGCATCTCCTGTGCACAACCCTCCTCAGATCACCCCACAGATTTTCAATCGGATTCAGGTCTGGGCTCTGGCTGGGCCATTCCAAAACTTTAATCTTCTTCTGGTGAAGCCATTCCCTTGTTGTTTTGGATGTATGCTTTGGGTCGTTGTCATGCTGAAAGATGAAGTTCCTCTTCATGTTCAGCTTTCTAGCAGAAGCCTGAAGGTTTTGTGCCAATATTGACTGGTATTTGGAACTGTTCATAATTCCCTCTATCTTAACTAAGGCCCCAGTTCCAGTTGAAGAAAAACATCCCCAAAGCATGATGCTGCCACCACCATGCTTCACTGTGGGTATGGTGTTCTTTTGGTGATGTGCAGTGTTGTTTTTGCGCCAAACATATCTTTTGGAATTATGGCCAAACATTTCAACCTTGGTTTCATCAGACCATAACACCTTTTCCCACATGCTTTTGGGAGACTTCAGATGTGTTTTTGCAAAATGTAGCCTGGCTTGGATGTTTTTCTTCACAAGAAAAGGCTTTCGTCTTGCCACTCTACCCCATAGCCCAGACATATGAAGAATATGGGAGATTGTTGTCACATGTACCACACAGCCAGTACTTGCCAGATATTCCTGCAGCTCCTTTAATGTTGCTGTTGGCCTCTTGGTAGCTTCCCAGACCAGTTTTCTTCTTATCTTTTCATCAATTTTGGAGGGAGCTCCTGTTCTTGGTAATGTCACTGTTGTGCCATATTTTCTCCACTTCAAGATGACTGTGTTCACTGTGTTCCATGGTATATCTAATGCCTTGGAAATTATTTTGTACCCTTCTCCTGACTGATACCTTTTAACAATGAGATCCCTCTGATGCTTTGGAAGCTCTCTGTGGACCATGGCTTTTGCTGTGGGATGCAACTAAGAACATTTCCGGAAAGACCAACTAGAGCAGCTGAACTTTTTTTTGGGGTTATTCAGAGGCACTTTAAATGATGGCAGGTGTATGCTGACACCTATTTAACACGATTTCGAATGTGATTGCTTAATTCTGAACACAGCTACATCCCCAGTTATAAGAGGGTGTGCAAACTTATGCAACCATATTATTTTATTTTTTATTTTTCTTCCCTCCACCTAAAAGATTTCAGTTTGTTTTTCAATTGAGTTGTACAGTTTATAGGCCACATTAAAGGTGGAAAAAGTTCTGAAATGATTTATCTTTGTCTCATTTTTTTACAGCACAGAAACCTGAAATTTAAAACAGGTGTGTGTAGACTTTTTATATCCACTGTAACTGTCACTTTGGAGTGACCTCAGTTGGATCTTAAAGGGCTCACTACATGTGGTTTGGCTAAACCCCCTCACCTGTCAGTTGCATATCAAAACATAAGCAAGAGACATATGTAGACTATATGCTATCCTGACCCCAAATAGGCTCTCTCACTATCATGACCCCCACCCATACACATAAACAGTAATCTTCTACTTGTACCTGATACAATTCTGCATCATACTTGGCACACACATTCTGGAGTGATCATTACACAGTGAGAACAATATATTGAAGACAAGTCACTTAATACATAACCAGTAATGATCAGTCCTAGCTTACTGTATCTTTTTCACTAACAGGCCCTTGTTGGCTATGCATAAACACAGCCTGACATATGCAAAGAAATTCAACTGAAATGCTCAACATTTATCTTGCCTTCATTCATGTAAAGTCAACATACATTTTTTGATACTTTGCCAACGCAGCAAAATGAATGCACTTTTTCATGTGACCTCTCTATAAGACCTTGAACTAATAATAGAACAAACATAAGAATGTGAACAAACAGTCCACTGACTGTAAATCACCCAAATAATTACTTCCTTATGAGAATGCTAAGTTGTAATATTTTTAGAAAAACACAATGATACTAATAATAGCCACAGCTCACTTCCTTGTCTGTAGTGATTGTCTTTTAAAGAAGGTGTTTAAACTCTTGTTTGGGCATGCACAGTAGGATTATTTAAATGCTAACAATAATAATTAACTTTTCCGAAATGTGTGATGCATTGTCTTGCTCATATAAGATCCACAATCTGATATGGTTTCAGGACCAAGATCAGCTCTCAACCCACATGAAAACTTTTCCAAGCAATGCTGTGTCTATTTACTTTATTTATATAATGCCAACAGAGCACATACTATTTTGTAAGATTACAATGGATGGCATAATATCTAATAATAACCAAACACAAACACATCCCAAAGTGGCAAGCTAAGGATCCAATGCATGGCCATTTTCCTTGCATAATACTAAATGCGCCACTGTAGTGCATTTACAAGTAAAACACACATTTATTGGCTGGGCATAGACTATTAAAAACAGTATGTAGTTTAAAATATGATGGTATGTCCATGAAAGTTCATTAGGTTGCAGGCTTTTTACATGGCTCTCAAGGGTAGGGTTTACAATTCACAAATGGCATGGGCATGTATCCCCCAAGTGCCTCCCAGTGGTGGATGATAGTTAATTACAGAGATTGGGCCCTATGTTTATCCCCTATATTTTACACCATGTTTAAAACCAAAGTAAATCATAAAAAAAGGTGGTCCACAAGCAGTGCAAAACGTTCTGTATTTGTCATTTGAAATTACTTGCCATCACCATAAGTAACAATGTGGCATCTCACAAGGATTGCTTAGCTATGACCACATTCAATCGGGCAAGAGAACTACGACCATCTCTCTATGAGATTCCAAGGCATTTATTAATGCATACTTGGAATAACTGGTCAGTTTTGGACTATAATAGTCCCACGCTTTAAAGTTAAACTTAATAACAAAAATGTTGTGCTGTATAGATATGTCACTCACATTATTTGGTAGCACCGCTTGTCTTCACTGACATTAATTGAGACTAAAATTAAAAAACAAAAAAAAAGTCACTGCTAAAGGAAAAAAAAATAGTGACTGAGTATATCCATACTCTGGGTTAGAGCACTGGGTTAGAGCACTGTGGTTCTGCACCACCTGGAACAGGCTAGCCATGTAGGACTCCACCTGCTGGTTGTGCCTCCTCATTTCCCTATGGAGCCAGATGAGGCTGCGACCCACCGAGGCCTGATGAGAGGAGATGCTAGTCTGGATCCCCTGTATTGTGTCTCTACAGTCTCTCATCAGGACCAGAATCTCTCCCATGGTGGACACCAATGGTGAACCTTGGGATGGAGGTCGTATTTGGTGAGGCATGGCTGTGCATGGCTCCTCCTCCCTCCACGTGCTGGTGGAGGGAGGAGGAGCCGATGTGGCATGGATATGGCATCAATCTAATAAGAGGGCTCGGGCGGCAATTCTATCTGTGGGAGGAGAGCGCCAGTGGAATCAAATGCTAGTCCCCCCTCTAACCACATGAATTAGGAGTATTCATCCCCAATGAATGTGCCCTCTGATCCTCTCCCGGGCTCCTCCTCTTGCCATGGATTCTGGTGGGCAGGAGCACTGCCTGCAGCCTCTGGCTCCGACTGAGCCGATGCCCCCACCTCTGCCTCTGTAGTGGTCCAAGACCTCCTACCAGCTGCAATGATATAAGCATAGTATATAGTTTATATGGTTAACAATATTGTATGATCATTTCATTGATGTGTGTTCCCATCTATCTAACATGCTGTTAACGTGAACTTGGATGGCTCACTTATTAGCCAATGTTTTAAGTTATCCTTTGCTGAGTGTGATCATTCCTTAATATTATGAGCTTGTTTGTTTTTGGCTCTTAACAATGTATTGATTTGTGTTGCAGTGTGGCCTCTGTAGAACATGCTCTGGACCCATCACCATCTTAGCTCCCCTCTCCTCTGCTCTCAACTGGTCCCCAAGCTCTGCTCTCAACTGGACCTCCAGGTCCAAACCAGCTAAGGCTCTGGACTCATCACCATCTTAGCTCCCCTCTCCTCTGCTCTCAACTGGACCCCAAGCTCCAAACCAGTTAAGGCTCTGGATCCATCACCATCTTGGCTCCCCTCACCTCTGCTCTCAACTGGACCCCCGGCTCCAAACCAGCTAAGGCTCTGGACCCATCACCATCTTAGCTCTCCTCTCCTCTGCTCTCAACTAGACCCAATGCACCAAACCAGCAAAGCTGAAGATCAAAATATATAATGCTAAAATTATTTCATTGCAACAATCAATCTCATTAGCTCAATATGTGCTATTTCTATGTGTCTGTTAAACTTGGTAGATTTATCCTCACATGTCCTATGTTTGTTTAGTCATGCACCTCTCCCACACTCCACCTATCTACACACCCACTATGGCTCTGTATAATATTTTAATTCCTTTGTTCAATCCAACCTTTCTTCCTTAGGCTCTGGACCCATTACCATCTTAGCTCCCCTCTCCTCTGCTCTGCTCTCAACTGGAACCACTTGCCCCCCATCTACCCACCTATTATTCTTGTTCTTTTATAGCACCGTTTTTTGCACTGTCTCCTGTATTTCTCACAGCTGTCACAGACACATAATCATTAATTAACTCCTTACTCTTCTGAATCACCTTAACCTTCCATGCTCTTTGTAACTTCATTCTCACACTCCTGTCAGCATGCAATCTGACACAGCATTGTAGCACTCAAGCATGGATTCCTTCCTGCTCTCTCCTACTATATGGAAACATCCTACAAACTATGCACATTCTCTATCCAGGGAAACTTTACACCTGTGTGGCTGCTGCAAACTGCCTTCTTTTACAATGTCTCACTTTCATCTGTTACTCTTTCTAGCCAATTCTTATTCCTAACTGTTTTCTTATCCATGTCTCTCCTACTCTCTTTAGATTGTGAGTTTTGAATCTTGTAAGTTGCTTTGTAATAAATCACCATGTACTGTACGTAAGATTTTAAGCTCAAAGACAGGACTTTTTGCCATGTGTTAATAATGTAGTTTTCTTTGTACTCTACCCCTGTATAGCGCTACGAAATATGTTGGCGCATTAGAAATAAAGGATAATAATAATAATAAGATACATACTTTTAAGAAACTGTGTTAAACTAACCAATAAGTGAGTATCTCTCAGCAATAGTTGTTAAGATGCTGCTGAGAGGGGTTCCCTTATGGCGCTAGTACACTACATTACATATCCATCCCTACCGAGTCTGTATCTGCATATTATGCAGTGGCCACACCCATAACAGTGGTCTCAGTTGGATGTTTACTAAGTGTATGTCTATCTGGTATTTGCTGCATCTTTTGACAAATATATGATGTTGCCCACCAACGAGAGTGATATGTAAGGTTCCTAGATTTAAGAGGTATAGAGGGCTATCTATCCTAGTGAAATCACTCTTATTGTTGCACAGTATTTCCATGTGATTAGAGTTATCTATGTGTGTGTGATGTACATGTAGTATACATGTGGGTGTATGTTGGTGTATTTGATATTCACCTGGCAAGGAGGCTAGATCCAGTGTAATCCCTCCCCCTGTAATGTCATTGGTGTGGGCACAGATGGCATTGAGGAGTACCAGCATTTCCAATGGCTTGCACTTAGTGGCCCTGTGTTTGGTTCCGGTCTCTTGTCCTCCTGACTGTGGACTGGGACTCATACCTCCCTGCTCTGACCCTGAGCTACATGTGCATAGATCTATGGGCGGATCCCTCCCTCCTTCTACCTCAACTCCCGCCCTTCTACCCCCAAACTACCACTCCTAGACTTCCCAGTGAACCCTTCGTACATCTCCTTCACTCCCCTTCACTTCATCCCTCCCTAAATCTCCATCCCTCCACTTCCTCCCTCCATCTGCCACTCTACCCTCCACTTCCTCCATCCCTTCTGCTACCAGACTTCCTCCCTCTACCTCCTTCACTCCCCTCTACACCCCAGGGCCCTATCTCTCTCCTCCTCTCTTCCTCCTCTCCTCCCCACTTCTCCCTTCCTCGCTCCACCCTCCATCTCAATGACAAAAATAAAGTAAGGATAATTTTAAAAAATTGTATATGTATATATGTTTGATGAAAAATAAAATGTATGTTTTATGTTTATTTTTTATGTGTTAGGGTATAGGGTGGGGGGTAGGGGGTGTGGTGGTGTAGCTTAGCTATAAGTGTATCTATGTGTATTATTATCTTTGTGTATGTATAAATGTAATATCAGTAATTATGTATATTGTAAAATTAAGTGTACATTATTAATTATCTATAATAAGTAATAGAATAGAAACCTGTGATATGATCCAACAGCTTTTAACTGCCTCCTGGTGGTGAGGAGATTCTAAGTCTACAGGAGCAGGATCACTTGCCATTTTCCTTCCTACCTCAAGCCCTGTAAGGGGTAATTAGCATGTTAGTGTCATCTTTGTTCCTTTCCTTTAAGCTCCCCCCCCCCCCCCCCATCCCTCACCTCTTTGATACTAAACATGATAGGGGGATTCTCATACTTAGCATTACATACATAAGTCATATATGCCCCAATCATTCCACAGACACTATTACCCACCCCATGCCAACAGGACAACACCACTCCATGTTAATCCAGGCCCTCCCCAATAGTCCAACAGTCCCCCAAAAGTTCAGTGGGCCCTCCTGAACATGACATCCTTCACTTCAATCTGCCACTTCTCCTGCACTCTCTCTCTCACAAGCTCAATAATACTCCTGGACCTGCATGCTAATTTGTGATAATAAAGCACAGTCAGTGCTGGGGCGGGGGGATTGCAAATATATATAGTACTAGCGACTTGCCCGTCAAAAAATGACGGTCAATAAAAGAAAGTGTTGAAATGCTGTTTGTCACACAATGTGAGTGTACTGTGTGCCTCAAGTAACTAAATTCCCCAAAAAGCAGAAATCTACATAACATAATAAAAACTAAAATCACCAAAAATAAAAAATGTACATTACAGAACAAAACAAAAAAAACCTAAGTCACAAAAAATAAAAAAAGGAACATTACAGAAAATAACAAAATACATTACAACCCCCCCTCACTACAATTTTTTTTTTTAATTACACACCTGAAAATGAAATACATATAATACATACATATAATACAATACAACAGAATTAAATAAACTAAAATACAACACAATTAAATTAAATAAAATACAATACAATTAAATAAACTACAATACAACCCTATGTAATATACATGCCACTATCTACTATACATGCCACTATCTACTATACATGCCACTATCTAATATAAATGCCACTATCTAATATAAATGCCACTATGTAATATATATGCCACTATATAATGTAATATACGTCCCACTTTGTAATATACAATACTATCTAATAATACATCCCCCTATCTATGTAATATACAATCCATGCTATCTATATATATATAGGTACCCTAATTGTAAGCTACAATAAAATAATTAAGGCCACTTACCTTTGAGATGTTTCTTCAGATCAGCAACCTACGGTAAAAAAGATTCCAAAAATTAATACAACACATTTACATGAAATACCTAAACATTCTAAACATTGAAAACATTGTAAACATTGTAAACATTCTAAATATTCTAAATATTCTAAATATTATACTCACCTTTCCAGCATGTCCCGTTCCAGCATGTCACGTCCTCCATGTTCCGTCCGCCATGTTACGTCGGCCATCTTTACTCCTGTCAAAAAAAAACATTACATTAGTAAACATAAAGCAAAGTAAAATAAACACAATCTACATTATACTTACCTTTCCGCGATGTCTCCGGCCTCCTCGTCTTCTACAGAAGCATCCGCGCATTTAAAAAAAAAAAAAAAAACGACACACATCCGCCCCTTGCGAATGTCTCCGACGCTAATGACCTTCCTATGGAGTGTTCCAGAGTAAAATTGGCAATGGCGGCTTCTGATTAGCTGAAAAGGCTGTCTATCAAATTCAGCCAATGAGAAGACCCCATTTGTGAACCAATGAAAAAAGTATACACCCCAAAATACAACGCTGATTGGATAACACACCTTTCAATCTTTATTTGAACCAATCCTAAGGCTTTATTGCCATCAGCCAATCACAATGAAATATACCCCCACGTACTGATTGGTGAAGACATCTGCGCCTTCCTATTTGCTATAATATTGATTGATTTTAACAGTAGCCAACGAGAATGCGCAAATCCTTCACCAATCAGTACGTGAGGGTGTATTCCATTGTGATTGGCTATTGTCAGTGCAACCAATCAGAATGCGCAGAGGCTCCAACCAATCACCCTGTGGGGGTGTATTGCATTGTGATTGGCTGAAGGCATCTGCGCCTTGTGATTGGTTTAAATAAAGATTGATAGGTGCATTATCCAATCAGAGTGGGATTTTAGGGTGTATCCCTTTCTGATTCACACATTGGCGCTTCCTGATTGAGTGAATTTCAACCAATCAGAAGGCTCCATTGCTTATTTTCTTCCTGAAAATTCTCCTGGAGCCTCATTAGCGTTGGGGATGTCCGGGAGTGCGGATGTAAGTATATATATATATATATATATATATATATTTTTTTTTTTTTTTCAGGGCGTGGAGGAGGCCGGAGACATTGCGGGTAGGTAAGTATAATGTAGATTATGTGTATTTTATTTTGATGTATGTGTATTAATGTTGTGTTTTTTTTAACAGGTGCCGTGCCGGAGAAGGATTGAAAGAATGCCTTACGGGACATGGCGGAAAGGTGAGTACAATATTTAGAATATATAGAATGTATATAATGTATAGAATGTCTGTAATGTATAGAATGTCTATAATGTTTATTTTATTAGTGTAAACGTGTTGCACTAATTTTTTGTAATTTTTTTTGTGTAGGTGGCTGATCGCAATGAACATCTGCAAAGGTAAGTGGTCTTAATTTTTTTATTTTAGCTTAGACTTAGATTAGTTAATATATAGATCGCATTTATTGTATGTTAGCTAGGGGTTTTATATAGATAGCATAGGATGTATTGTATATTAAAGTGTGTTATTTATTTAGATAGATTGGGAATGTATTATTATTATATAGATAGAATGTATATTAGATTATGCTATTTATTTAGATAGATTGGGTATGTATTATTATACAGATAGGATATATATTAGATTATGGAATTTATTTAGATAGATTGGGAATGTATTATTATATAGATAGGATGTATATTAGATTATGCTATTTATTTAGAAAGATTGTGTAATGTATATTAGATAGTATTGTAATTGTATTGTAATTTTATGTAATTGTATTGTAATTGTATGTATTTGTATTGTATGTATTTGTATTGTATGTATTTGTATTATATGTATTTCCTTTTCAGGTGTGTATTTTTTTTTTTTGTAGTGAGGTGGGGGGGTTGTAATTTTTTTTTTTTCTGTAATGTTCCTTTTTTTATTTTTTGTGACTTAGGTTTTATTATTTTTTGTAATGTATTTTTTTTTGTGAGTTAGTTTTTTATTTCATGTAATGTAGATTTTTTTTGTGTGACTTTAGGCTTTTTTATTTTCTGTAATTAGAGTGGTGGGGGTTAATAGGGGGTAGGTAGTGTAGATGTTAATAGGTTAGTGTAGAGGGTGTTTAGTTGATCTTTAATGTTTTATTGGGAGTGGTATAGTGCAGTATAGTGTTTATACTTAGTGTCATGATGGTCCTTGAGGACCATCATGGCACTTATGTGGTTAATGTAGTGTTGTAACAGGCCCATAATGGTGTTAATATACCCTTATGGGACTGATGGGGTTAAATAGAGGCTTATGGGGGGTCTGTATTGACCCCCATGAGTGACAGGGTTAATGAAGAGCTTATGGGGGTCTGTATTGACCCCCATGAGTGACATGCTTAATGAAGGGCTTATGGGGGTCTCTATTGACCCCCATGAGTGACATGGTTAATGATGGGTTTATGGGGGTCTGTATTTACCCCCATTAGTAACAGGGTTAATGAAGGGCATATGGGGGTCTATATTGACACCCATGAGTGACAGGATTAATGAGGGTTTTATGGGGGTCTGTATTGACCCCCATGATTGACAGGGTAACAGTGTATATTGTTTTTCTTTTACAACAGGTCCTTTAAGGACCTTTACGGTCCTTTAAGGACCTGTAACGCGGTAATTTTGAATTTTGATTGCAGCGGGGGACACCGATTGCGTGCAATCGGAACCCCCGCTGCGATGGTTAATGTGGGGTTAATGCAGGGCTCCGAGCTTATCTCGGATCCCCTGGGGGTTAATGCGGGTTTCCGAGCTTATCTCGGATCCCTTCTTGTCTAATTTGTACGTGGCTGGGCTGTGAGCCTCATTTTCGGTTTTTTTGGCGGCCATTTTTTCGCTTAGCAGATTTTCGTGTGTCTGAACTCGGGAATTTGGACTTAAATGGAGGTGTAACTTCACTTTCAGAGGTCCTGGGTGCCCCCCTTGCTATGGGTAAGCTTTTTATGTAGTTTGTGTGAGTATTTGGTGTGTTTTCACTGTTTTTAGTTGCGCGCGGGTCGGGCGGTATAGTCGCGAGGCTCGCCAGCAATGAGTGCCTGCGTCGCTCATTGCCTCATTGGCTCAGTGCTATGAGTTAACGGCTCGCCTCGCTACGCGGGGCACGCCGGGCGATGTGCACCTGCGGCACTCATCGCTAAGTCGTATGCACCATGCAACACAGCGTGACGACGAATCATAGTTGGACAATTATAATATGTAATGCCAGTCAATCACTAAACTGTTGGCCATTTTGCGGCTATGGCGCAGCAAGAATATCCCTAAAAGTTAATTAATTGGTGTCATTTTGTGTGGGTACCGTAATCCAACCCTTTCACTGTTACTGACGAAAGCATGGTTTAGGGATGTGGCCTTACTGCAGTAATACTGAAAGTGAAAAGATTAACAACATGTGTAATGTACAGTAGGCAAAAAAGCTTCTGCAATGCCGCAAATTACACCACGTGATTAGAATGGGGGCCATATTCGGCAGATTCTGTTTCTATGTCTTGGAGTGCCTGATAACATGGACATTCAGCGTGTCTTCTAGCCTGAAAGCCTCCCATAAATACTAAAGTAAGTATTAAAGTGTTTTCATATTATTATTATTTAATTATTCTTATATCATGCTCTTCCCCCAAATCACCCCCATTATGAGAGTAAAATAATGGTCTTAGATAAAGAATCTTACAGACATGGAGGATCTTTTCAGATAATTTATGCTTAGTGACACAAATTTGGTATAATGTGAAACAACAAGTACACAACAAGGCCGAAAAAAGGCTACGGGTTGAGCAACGTTGAACTTCGCGGCCGTAAATCCTCTGATCCATCAAGCTTGTAACCGCTACATTTTCAATTTAGCTATTAAATTGCAAACCCGTAACATGTAAATGGAGCCCAAAGGCCAACGTGTGCTCGAGAGGACTCACAAAGAGGGTAAGGTCCAATATGTAGCACTTGTAAAGCTAATAAAAACACACTACTGTACTAATATGAAAAGGTGAAAGTGCTGTTAGGTCTTAAAATTAATAGCACAACATTCTCAAGCCCGCAAATCGAACCACAAATATACTTGATTTCATGTATAATTATTGTGTTATATCGATCCCGGCAAACAATGTGTTAATACATATACTGTAACTCGCATGTGATAGAATATGATATTTGCGGTTTAATTAATATTGCATTATAACTGGAATGTGGGTTCAATCGCAACTTGTAATTGAACCCTGTAAGACTTTGAAATCCATCCTCCATTTTTCTGTGAAGCAATGCTGACGCTCTCTGTTTCCATTGGCTCCATCTAAACCTTTAACTACGGGCTTGCTTAATTGATTACGTTCTAGCCCACAAATCCGACGGCTGACAAATCGTTTACGGTTTTGGATCTCCAGCTCGTAGCTTGCAGCCTTTCTAATTTAATAGCACCGTAACTCTGCCAAATTTCAAGCCTTCAGCCATTGCGAGCTTCACGTTGGAGTTACTGGCTTGGTATTTAATAGGGCCCACAGTCCTTAGGTCACCCAGGTTAAAAATAACCCAACACTTTGGCAGCAAAAAAGGCTTCAGAATAAAATATAGCATACACTTTCCTCAATAATTACACACTTGCACATAGGCAAAATCCTTGCTTTTCCTACCCAGTTCTATACCCCTTTACAACTATGGTTATAGTATAATTCTTTACAGAAAAATAAACATTGCACAAATTGTCAATATGGTCCCTGGTCAAATTCATATTTTCCTCCCCTAGTTCTCTTAGGCCCTCCTCCTATTGGTCAGACTACTGAATGATCCACCAAACAATATTGAGGCTGGGATTATGTTATTGGCTTAATCCCAAACCAGGAGAATAGAGAAGGTGCTACAGGGATACCCAGGGGATGACTAAATGCCAGTTAGTCTGGTTAGTGATAGTCTGCTAATGGCTGTCTGCTAAATATAAAAGATTGGTTATGTGACACACAGAGGATCCAGCTAGCGATAAAGAATAAGCTATGTGATTTGTAAAGGGCATGTCCCAAAAGACAGGTGCCTGTCACCATGGCCGGATTACCCGTTAGGCCATCTAAGCATCCTCCCAGGGTTTCTTCCCTGTGAGGGGCGACACTTCTTAAAAAAAATGGTCCCTGGCTTAAAAAAAATGAAATGTTGCAGTTCATAGACTGGCTACTAGGGGGTAACCACCTAGAACAATACAGTTACAACAAGAAAGGGAACTTACATGTAGAGAAAATGCAACAATGGGTCCGTGCATACCTTGCGTAATCACTCGCAGGGGCTCCTCCACTTCACTGCCTAGGGCCTCTAAAAAGGTAGATACAGCCCTGCCTGTCAGTCTGGTGAGCTGGCTGAAGCAGAGTCACGTATTTCCCTGACACTTTCCCCAGAAACCCACAAGACAAGTTTTTAACTTTCTTCCTACTCCAATCTAGCCTGTCAGTAATATGCTCATAACCACACAGAAGAACCTAGGCTACAGTGGCAGTGCCACTGTGATATTATATTATAACTCTGGAGAAAGGGCAGGGTGCCAAGACTGGGAGTGTGTATAGTGGTCTGCTACCTTTAAAGACCAGCAATGCCTGTTATGTTATTTCCAAAAAAATACACAGTAAACACTTAATTACAAAACACAATAGTAAATATAACTGATCATAGCTCTTCCATTGACTTTGGTTCCAGATATTAGAATAATCTTTGATTCGTGACAGAACTTTATAAAAATAAAAAGCATTTTCCTACAGTAAACTAAGAAAGAAGTTTTCCATTTTTAGCTGTCTTCAACCTTTATAAGCCATTAACCACGATTCATATATTTGTTAATGAGAGATCATCGCCATTAATTACTGATAAGACCCAGATGAAAATTTAGATTTGTGAATTAATCAGAGGCTGACTGGTAGCTGAAAATTAACAACCTCATTGCATTTTTTAAACAACAATAAATTGACAAAAGTACCTATTATTACTTCTAGTTTAAATTAAACCATATTTGGAACCTCCACTGTGTCACTTTAAAATATCTAACTTTCAAACCAAATGATCACTTTATTTGTAATAACTACTAATTGCATATATATTTTTTATGTGCATAATTATAATTAATGCAATACCTACCAATTTTAACTGTGTCATAAAATGTTATTACTACAGTCACTGGGTATTCTGGTAGAGAAAGGACCAGAAGCAAGAGCATACTCACTGATTAGTTGAGGCAGGCAGCATGCAAGACAGGTCCAAATATAAGCCAAAGGGTAGCAGGGAACAAGAGATCAGGGGATTTCAGCCATAAAGCCAAGGGTCTGGAGTAATCAAGTAGAATCCTTAAACAAAGCCAATGGCCAGATAATGTCAAAATGCATCACAGAATAAAGCAACTGAGCACTGCTACTCAGCTTCTGGTGCTAATCATGTGCCATTTGGCAGGCCCATGAAGCATAGCATCAAACTCAGACTCACAAGCATCTTAGTATGCAACAGGTGTGCACACAAAGATAGCACACAAAACTAGAAGAGGTAAAAGCCAACTGACAGTTTAAAAAAATACTGTAGGAAAATGCATTTTTAATACCATTTAATTATACAATATTTAAAACTGTCACATTAACCATATACTAATACAATGCTTCTTGCAGGTGCAGGTCACATAATTTCTAGTCGGACACACACGCAACTTACAGCTTAAACGTAGTATACGATACATACAAACATACCATGCAAAGCAAGACAATATCAGGGCTAATGAGTAATAGAATGAAGGGTATGATGAGTCAGTTTACCATACTTGAGAACAGCAGGAGAGCCAATATATACAATCATCTCCTAATATATACAATCATCTCCATTATCCCTCTCTGCCCTTTGAGCACCACCAATCACAGCTATGACTGGTATATTAACATGTCCAATTGTCTCCTTATCTCCATTTCAGCTGAATGTTCTAAAATAAATGATTATGTAGAATTCAAATGTTATTTAAATTCCCTTTAAAAAAGCATTATTATTCTGTTACAATAATCGTGACATTTTCCATAAAGATAATGGAGAAAGATGGAGAACGTCATAAAAAATAATCTACATCACATTGTGTAATGTCAACGTTATCTAGTATATGTATAAATCTCTTCTGTGCAGTTTCTCATAGATACTCTTGATTTAATTTCCTGGCTATCCTCCTCACTTATATCATCCAACATCTTTGCTGCTCCTGTTTCCCTCAATCCCATTTCCCCTATTTTCCTATATATTTCTCCTACCTCTGCCGCCTCTGTTCGCTTAAGGGCAACCTTTTTAGTAATGTAGTCTCAGATGTGGTGAATAAAGAGTGAAAATAGCCACAATGTGCAAAAGTCGAGAAATTACTTAATCGAAAATTAAAAAAATAACCTATTGTTTGAACAAGTACAGTAGACTCTCAGTTATCCGGCACCCATGAGGATTGGGAGATGCCGGGTAAATGTAGGTTGTGGTTGCTTGAGAGTTACTATTAAAAGAGTCTGGAGGGTGCGGTGCTGACCCTGGGAAATGTAACGCCAACACTTCCCTGGCTCAGTCACTTATGCCTGTCTGCTTCCAGGTAACACTGAATTGTAGAGACATACAGTGAATGAGATCTAGGTGCCTGTGAGCATTTTCTGGCATGACAACCTGGCTCCTGGCATTTGTTGAGCCCTGTAAAATATAATTTTTAAATACGTTTTTAATAATTAGACAGTTACAACTAACTCTAGTTTATTCAATCACTTTCTTTCCTTGGTTGCTATCTTTGGACACCAGTTCTGCTAAGCTTAGTGTTTACACTTGGAAGCTATGGTTTGGATATGTGCAAGGGGGTACTTGTTCTATGTAGAGTGTGGAACTTACGATTCTCTGTGAATTGTCCTCTATAAGAAAGGACATTTTACAATGTTGCACAAAAAATACAGTATTTAAAAAGGCAGATGTGAATAACTTTTATAGGGGAGAAACCATAAATCATTTTTCAAAGGGGTTTCATAGAATAAAATATTTCCTACTCGAAGATATTAATGAAACTACAACATAAAACATATATATGGCAAATTATTTCTCATGGATGGTATCATTTAGATATAAGAGGATTATTTTTTTATAGAAGGGATTCACTTAATGTTTATGGGGGAAATGAACTTTTTGCAGAGACAACCCCCATAAATCATGTCTTTCATTGGGGTATCCCCACCATTAAATAATAAAATAACTGATGTGTAATGGATGTGGGATAGATGTCAGTATGATAAAAGGAACTCTAAATATGATTACTAAATGTGTATTGACTGTCTTTTCAACATGACCAATTATATTTATAAGAGCTAATTCCGTTTTAATTTTTTTAGCTTGCCACATGCATTATTAATTACTTGAACATTGTTTCCACTCCTTTAATTATTGTGACATAGGCAGAGTTTCACTGTGAAATACAATGCTTCTGTTTCTGGAATGAGAGAGTAAATAGTCCCCTTGTATTCACAAAGTAAATACATCTATCCATTCTATTTGCAGTATGGTTTCACTTTCTTGAATCTGCCCATACTGTCTTGTTTGTAAGGACACTGTATTTCTGGCAGGATGCCCGGTGTACTAATATGCCACACCTTGAACCTGCATGTCATCTATTTAACCATCTATGACAAGAATGCACCAATGGACTCCATCATTGTGTACTTTTTCCTTTGTTCAGGGGAACATTCATTTCCTTAAGAAGCTTGGAATGTAACCAATTCTCACGAACTGGAGGGGCTCTTGCCGGATGATGTCTTTGACCAATTAGAAGTTGACGTGCCAGTGTATGGAGCTAAAAGTGTCCTGAGCTAGTACTAGTCTTTCTTGTGTAACTTGCTTTTCTTACAACATACCTCGTATTTTGGAATCTTATTCATGAATAAAAAAATAAAAAATAAAAATTATATATATATATATATATATATATATATATATATATACATATATATATATATATATGTAGTTTATTGGATCACTTCCTTTCCTATCCCCACAATTCCTTAACCACCAATGCATAATTTCAGATATTGCTGCTGAACACAATGTGGACAACTCTCAAGCACCATCATTTAAGATGGCACACCTTAGATCATGTAGATCTACCCTAAAATCAAATAAATCAGGAGTTTTTATAAGGATAGGAGGTAAATGGACAGTGACAAAATACATTTTAAGACAATTGTCTCCCAAGATATGAATTATTCAACAACATACAGCACACATTTTAAGTGCCTGGGATCTTACACAGCAGCAACTTAAAGATTATCCCTCAACGTCCAATCAATCAATATCTCTCTCCAGGCCTTTAGACCTTATTGTTTCAACTTGTTAAATATATATATATATATATATATATATATATATACATACTGTATATTGAACTTTGAGGTATTTCTTTAAATTGATGCTTACATTTAAATAAATTATACTGGATTATGCTATTGTTTTTCCCTCTCCTATTTCATGTTTGCTATATCTACTTGAGACGAAGGAGGCTGGATGGAAATATAAAACGTTTTTGGCTTCAAATTATCAAGGCCGGGGGAATAGACATGCCCAGGAAGTTGTTAGTCTGAGGCGCTAATGGGCAATGGCGGCGGGTCAGTTCGGACCCCAGAGTAAGCTTTGACGCGCTTTGAGCATAGCCCCCTAGCAGAAGGTGGTTAATCATCACAGCTAAGCTTGAATAGGTGGATCCTGCTGGAAGATGCTAGGGATGCAGTATGGATCGCAGGACAGTTAAATGTGGTAACTGTAACCTCGAGGAGCCCTGAGGCAGACGACCCTGAAGGGATGTACCCACCCTGCAGAGCTGCGCCGCATGGTAAAATGTAGGGTTTTATTTGGTGTTCGAGAGCGTTGCAAGTGGATACTGGAGCCTCCTGGATGGAAGAAACAGCGCAGAGACAGGGTGAGATGCAACTGATGTTAAGGTGATTAGATAGCGCAATATTGGCGCCACAATTAGACCCCGGACCTAACAAACTCTGAGCCAAATATTGTGATTCATTAAATATTAAATCTGCTGCATTCTATCAGAGTGTGTGATTGAGCTGGGGGGCAGCTCTATGTGTTTTTTCCCTTCTACTGTTTAAGCGTTATTATTTGCCCATAAGCCAGCAATAAATGGAAAGTACATATAAATACTCTAGGACATAAAGTATCTGAAAAAGGTGAATGGCCCTGAGACTCTGTTTTTTATACCATATATATGGCAAAGCTATCAAGCGTTCTAGAGTGCTAAAACGCAATTAAATACTCTGATATAACTAGTTGATGCTAGTCCATAGAAGCTTAGAGCCATAGAGCAGGCTCAGAAGACAAATAAGTAACTCCCTGATAGGCAGAAATGGAAAACAGTAAGTCAGGGAGACAGCATAAATATTAAAGAATATATTAAAGAGTACTTCTGCAGCACAGAGAGGAAAGACAAATAACTACAGGGTCTGAATAATCATCTTTTTCAGAGCGTAACCTCTTGCTGAATTATTTGACTAGGACCGGTAGAACTGAAAGGACTAATACAATTAGCTACTGACAAAGCATTGAATTCAGTTCACAAACAACTGAAGTTTGAGAGGAGAATCAAATGAAACAAAGTGTTCTTATAAGGTTTGCTCCCCTGCTGTCCTTGTAAAACGGAAGGAAATCGATAAATAATCATTGTTAATGAGTATTTTTTGCAAGGTCAACTACCCAAATATTGCCATTTATAGTTGTCTTGAAAAGAGGGAATAGTGTATCTTACCAACCAGGTTTAACTGGACTGGGTTTTTAGACTCTAAATTCAAGCACGTGAGTTCAATGTGTAGCATGTAAGGGATGGGTGCTTCAAATTTGTCTGAGTTACATTGCTATTAAATTAGAAGGGTCTGCGAGGTACGAGCGTGAGATGCTATCGTGTAAACCAGTTCGCGGCCGTCGGACTTGTGCGTTCGATCGCAAACAATTAATCCATTTCGTAGTTACTGGTTTAGATGGAGCCAATGGAAAAAGAGATTGTAAGTGTTATGTCACTGGAAAAGGGGAGGGTAGATTTTGAATTCCTACGTGCTTCAAATCCAGTTTGTGACTGGAGCAACAGGCCAGATATAATGCAATATTAATAAAGCAGTATATATGATATTCTATTACATGCGAGTTACAGTATAAGTCATAACTAGAGATATCCCGGTCAGTTCGCCCGCGGACTATTCGCGGCGATTTCGCGCTTGCAGCGGATGGCGGACCTATGCGCTTTTCAGTCCGCCCCCAATTCTTTATCATTGAGGAAACTTTGACCCTGCACCTCACAGTCAGCAGACACATTCCAGCCAATCAGCAGCATACACTCCCTTCCAGAGCCTTCCATCTGAAGGACAGCATCCATTTTAGAATCATTCTGAAGCTGCATTCGTTGTGAGAGGACAGATAGTGTAGCTGCTGGAGATTTAATAGGGAAATAGATAGCCAGGCTGTGTATTTAGCTTCCACTACAGACCTGAAGGACTCATCTGATATCTGCTGCAAGGACAGCAACCCAAAAAGCCCTTTTTAGGGCTAGAACATCATTTATTTTATTTTATTATTTTTTTCTGTGTAATTTAATTGCATATGCCTGCCTGGCAGCGTGTGTGTGTGACAGGCTAACACCTAACAGCTTATATTGTGCTTATTTTCACTACTCATACCTGGTGGTGTACCATACATTGAAAAAAACCTTTTTTCCTTTAATCTAATTTCAGTTGCTTGCCTGTGTCAGGCTCACAGCTTATATTGTGCTCAGTGAAATAAAACAACACTTTTTGACTGTAATAGATTGAATAGCAATTGCCTGCCTACAGGCGTGTGTGTGAAGCCTATTGCATCTACTCTGCCAACTTTTGCCAGTGCACAGTGATACATCATATCTGGTGCAACTGTAGTGTACAGTGACATAAAACAACACTTTTTTGACTGTAATCGATTGAATATCAGTTGCCTGCCTACAGGTGTGTGTGTGAGGCCTACAGCGCCTACTCTGCCAACTTTTGCCAGTGCACAGTGACACTCATATCTGGTGCAACCTAGTGTACAGTGAAATAAAATAACCCTTTTTTTACTGTAATCGATTGAATATCAGTTGCTTGCCTACAGGCGTGTGTGTGAGGCCTATTGCGTCTACTGTGCCAACTTTTGCCAGTGCACAGTGCCACTCAGATCTGGTGTCACAGTAGCTTGCATACATAGTAACACTAATCGGAAAAAAAAATGACAGGCAGAGGCAGGCCACCCCGAAGGGGCCGTCGTGGTCGTGGTGAGGTGATTCCCTTTGGCCCTAGAATAATGCCCAGTTTTCAGAGGCCACGTACCCTGAACTTGAAAAGTTCTGAGGACATGGTTGACTGG
Organism: Discoglossus pictus; assembly: GCA_027410445.1. Lineage (NCBI taxonomy): Eukaryota > Metazoa > Chordata > Amphibia > Anura > Alytidae > Discoglossus > Discoglossus pictus. The sequence continues at coordinate 309,294,364 of CM050165.1, forward strand.
CTAACACAGGACACCCAATCTTCTACAGCTTCCGCTCGGAACCTAGACGCACCATCCTCCTCCAGCTTAGATTCGGGCACCTCTCCAGTTACCACTCGCCAGCCTGCCACCACCACCAACACTAGCACCACAGCCGCTTCACTTGATCCGTCAGCAGAGTTATTTACACATCCGTTGGAAGAAATGAGTGATGCACAAACATTAGTGCCAGAGGATGTAGATAACAGGGATATGTCCCAGTCAGGCATCATTACACACATGGACGTATGGTCTGATGACGATGATGATGATGTTGTACCCGGTGCTGCTTCCTTTGTTGAGTTGTCAGATACAAGTGAAGCGGTTGATGATGACGATGCGTCCGTGGATGTCACGTGGGTGCCCACTATAAGAGAAGAAGAACAGGAGGAAAGTTCAGATGGGGAGACAGAGAGGAGGAGGAGACAAGTTGGAAGCAGGGGGAGGTCGTCGCAAGTAGTTAGTGGCACAGTCAGACAGCATGCATCGGCACCCAGGGTCAGCCAGACAGCACGCCAGTCAACACATGCTGTTGCCACCACCAGAATGCCGTCATTGCAGAGCTCAGCAGTGTGGCAATGTTTTTGTGTGTCTGCCTGTGACAACAGCGATGCCATTTGCAACCTGTGCGAAAAGAAACTGAGTCGTCGGAAGTTCAACACCCACCTAGGTACAACTTCTTTGCGAAGGCACATGATGTCACATCACAAACGCCTATGGGATCAACACATGAGTACAAGCAGCACACAAAGTCAAAGCCGCCATCCTCCTCCTGGTCCAGCATCTTCAGCCACGTCAACCACTGCTGCCCTGCTTGCCCCCTCTCAACCATCCGCCACTCCGTGTCTCGCCCTGAGCAGTCCCTGCTCATCTGCCCACAGTCAGGTGTCTGTCAAGGACATGTTTGAGCGTAAGAAGCCAATGTCACAAAGTCACCCCCTTGCCCGGCAACTGACACCTGGCTTGTCTGAACTCTTAGCCCGCCAGCTTTTACCATACAAGCTGGTGGAGTCTGAGGCGTTCAAAAAATGTTTTAGCTATTGGGACACTGCAGTGGAAGGTACCTGGCCGAAATTTCTTTGCACAAAAGGCAATCCCCAACCTGTACTCGATTATGCAAAAGGAAGTAATGGCATCTCTGGCACACAGTGTTGGGGCAAGGGTCCATCTAACCACTGATACCTGGTCTGCAAAGCATGGTCAGGGCAGGTATATCACCTACACTGCGCATTGGGTAAACCTGGTGACGGCTGCCAAGCATGGAATACGTGGCTCTGCAGAGGAGTTGGTGACACCGCTACGACTTGCAGGCAGGCCTGCTGCCACCTCCTCTACTCCTCCTACTCCATCCTCTTCCATAACCTCCTCAGCTGAGTCCTCTTCTGCTGCTGCTATGTCTGGCTTTACATCAACAGCACCCCCACCCCCACCCCGGCTCCACAGGTACTATTCCACATCCCGGATACGGCAGTGTCACGCCGTCTTTGGGTTGACTTCCCTGAAAGCAGAGAGTCACACCGGACCAGCACTCCTGAACGCACAGGTGGATCAGTGGCTGACTCCGCACCAACTGGAGATCGGCAAAGTGGTTTGTGACAACGGAAGAAATTTGTTGGCGGCATTGAATTTGGGCAAGTTGACACATGTGCCGTGCATGGCACATGTGTGTAATCTGATTGTACAACGCTTTGTGCATCAGCACCCAGGCTTACAGGACTTCCTGAAGCAGGCCAAGAAGGTGTGTGGCCATTTCAGGCGTTCCTACACGGCCATGGCGCACTTTACAGATATCCAGCGGCGAAACAACATGCCAGTGAGGCGCTTGATTTTCGACAGCCCGACACGTTGGAATTCAACACTCCTAATGTTCGACCGCCTGCTCCAACAAGAAAAGGCTGTTAACGAGTATTTGTATGACCGGGGTGCTAGGACAGCCTCTGCGGAGCTGGGGATTTTTTTGCCACGTTACTGGGCGCTCATTTGTTTTCTTCCTGGAGCGTGCCCTGCGAAGAGTGCTGGATCAGGCCGTAGATGAGCGTCAAGAGGAAGAGGAAGAGTTGTGGTCACCATCACCACCAGTGTTAGGTATTTTAATTTCTTCATTTAGAAATTAATATACTAAGAATATCATGATTATAAAAAGTATGTCAGCATGTTTCTTATCTCACTAGAATGTTTAAGTGCGTCATCTGTAGAATGTTTATGTTAATGTTCTTTAAAACATCTGTTTCCTGTGTCCTGTCTTTTGCTTCAGATACTACTGAGACAATGTATCTGAAGCAAGCTGGGATTTTAGATAAGGGTTTGCTGAGGTTAACATTGTGGTAACTTGTCTTCCTTGAATGGTAATTCAGGACTTCCTCAAACAGGCCTTTGTAGGAGGGCTGAGAATCTTTACTTCCCTCCCACAATTGCTAAAGGAAGTCATGGACAGGATGTGATGTAAATTACATCATCTTAACTAAGGATATATCCAGGCAGGAAACTGGTGCTGTTTCCTGTTTGCTTGCTGGGTGGTGTTGGTGATGGTTGATCGTGGTGATGATGATGTCAATGGTCTGACCGTGGGTAAGATCAAGCGTTTGGGGAAGGGAATTACTATATATATATATATAGGTAGATAGATTTAAAAGAAGGGGGTTGCTCCGTGGGTCTGGGCTGTTGTGTTTGTAATACATTTATAGTATTGTGTTATCTGCCTTTTAATAAATACCTTTTAATGTAGACGAACCTTGTGTAATATTAATTTGGTGATACACCACATTTGGCGACCACGAATTTTAGACTTCTACAAAGGTTATTTATGAGGTAATATCACATTAATAGATAGTCAGATTTATTTTTGGGGGGAAGAAAAATTACTTTGTCTAATTATCCTCTGCATGGGAAATCAAGTGCTGATTGTGTGTGGAGTCTAGTTTGGGCCTACATTTTAATATACAAGTTTGGGCATCAGGCCTCAATGTTGAATATATTAGCAGGCCTAGTAGTTTTTCAGGCCTTCATTTTTATTTTATTGTAATAGACTACCAGCATAGGCCTCAATTATTATTATTTTTAATCCTTTATATCGTATTAGCTTATTTTGCTACATAAAACAAAGATATCATACAGTTTGTTTTTGTGGGTTTCAAATATCTGAGTGAGTTGAATATCAGAGTACAGGCCTAGCCCTGCATTTGAATACAATATGGTAGGCTCCATGCGGCTTTTTGTTGTATTTGAATGCTGATTTCCTTTGTATCCTAGTTTGGGCCTACATTTTAATATACAAGTTTGGGCATCAGGCCTCAATGTTGAATATATTAGCAGGCCTAGTAGTTTTTCAGGCCTTCATTTTTATTTTATTGTAATAGACTACCAGCATAGGCCTCAATTATTATTATTTTTAATCCTTTATATCGTATTAGCTTATTTTGCTACATAAAACAAAGATATCATACAGTTTGTTTTTGTGGGTTTCAAATATCTGAGTGAGTTGAATATCAGAGTACAGGCCTAGCCCTGCATTTGAATACAATATGGTAGGCTCCATGCGGCTTTTTGTTGTATTTGAATGCTGATTTCCTTTGTATCCTAGTTTGGGCCTACATTTTAATATACAAGTTTGGGCATCAGGCCTCAATTTTGAATATATTAGCAGGCCTAGTAGTTTTTCAGGCCTTCATTTTTATTTTATTGTAATAGACTACCAGCATAGGCCTCAATTATTATTATTTTTAATCCTTTATATCGTATTAGCTTATTTTGCTACATAAAACAAAGATATCATACAGTTTGTTTTTGTGGGTTTCAAATATCTGAGTGAGTTGAATATCAGAGTACAGGCCTAGCCCTGCATTTGAATACAATATGGTAGGCTCCATGCGGCTTTTTGTTGTATTTGAATGCTGATTTCCTTTGTATCCTAGTTTGGGCCTACATTTTAATATACAAGTTTGGGCATCAGGCCTCAATTTTGAATATATTAGCAGGCCTAGTAGTTTTTCAGGCCTTCATTTTTATTTTATTGTAATAGACTACCAGCATAGGCCTCAATTATTATTATTTTTAATCCTTTATATCGTATTGGCTTATTTTGCTACATAAAACAAATATATCATACAGTTTGTTTTTGTGGGTTTCAAATATCTGAGTGAGTTGAATATCAGAGTACAGGCCTAGCCCTGCATTTGAATACAATATGGTAGGCTCCATGCGGCTTTTTGTTGTATTTGAATGCTGATTTCCTTTGTATCCTAGTTTGGGTCTCCATTTTATTATACAAGCTTGGGCACCAGGCCACAATTAGTTTGTTGTGTGTTTCAAATACCTGAGTTTGTTAATACTATTATTTTTGTTTTGTTTTTGTTTTTTGTTTTTTTTCTTCTCTTCTTTCTTTTTCTTTCTCTAGTCCTTTATCATAGTACAGGCCTGGAGAAAAATAATAAATAAACCATTTTAAATATTATATATATATATATATATATATATATATATATATATATATTATTTCAGGCGTGCATTTTAATACACTATAGGCTTCCATACCTTATACATTTTGGGTGTCTTGCATATCCTCGTTCGGGTTTATCTCCTACCCTGCAGGCCTTGCTATTATATTTTAAGTTAATTAGCAAGTATTACCTTCACCATACTAAGGTAAGTATAATTTGCATTGTGGGTACTAATCTATTTTTCTACATATTACACCTGGCCTACTGAATAGTCATCAACTATTGTTGGCTACTCAGAAGCATGCTACTTTAGTCGCAAATTGATTTGGATTCTTACTTGGGTGAGTAAAAGAGTAGAAATGTCTTTTCAAGGGGCCAAATACTTTCCCACAGAAGTGCGTGAGTACTTTAGGAAACATATTCAAAAACATGATGGTCCATATGAGCTTCCAGAGCCAGCAAACCCAGACAGTGGAAAAGAGAAGAGATTAATGGATGTTCTAAAACAAATTGTAAATAACAAAAAGTATAGAACAAAGAAGAGAAAAAGTTTGGTCACACAAGCTGTTGTAGCCACAATAGGAGGCCTAATAGACTTAGTTGTAGAATTACGGCAGCATAATTTGGAAACAACAAATAAAATGGAGGAAGCAATGGACAAAAGGGATTGTTTAAAAATTGCAGCTTTGAGAACAACTACAATTGTGGGGGAACTAGAAAGGGAGTTAGGGGAAATAGAGGAACAGAGGGATGCTTATGGAGTAAAAATAACAGAACTTCAAAACATAATAATGGACTATAAAAATAAAACAAAGTTAGAAGGGATAAAAGGAGTCAGAGACATTGCCAAAATATATCCAGATCTGGATATGTTCGTGGCACAAAATAAAGAACCAGTGCCGAAAATGAACCAAGATAGAAAAGATTTCTTATGTTATTCTGTTCCACAAGTAGATACCATACCACAAGCACCAGTTATTGTTTCAGAATTATTTAATGCAAGGCAAACACCTACAGGATTTTCTATGCAGACTCGACCGATGTCTATGGCAGATAAAGACAATTTCCAGAAATGGTGGGGAAGTATGCCAACTAACAACTTTAATACATTTACACATTGGTTTATGAGGGGAGCAGATAGAGCTAAAAAAGGAGGTCTTAACTTAGAGGAATGGACAGAACTGTTAGAATACGCTATGGGTCCTTTGGCTAGTAGACTATTGGGATTTAATAACAGTGTGTCTGATCAGGCAGGAAGAATTGCTGCAACTAATTTCTATCTACTTAGCATAGAGAAAGAAATAGCAAATATTACCATGAGGCCAACAGATGGTCCTAGAGAGGTAGCTCAAAGGATATTTTTTTGGTATACTCTACGACAACCTCAACAGCCTCTAGTGCTGGGCTCACCAGAACATATAGCAAAAGTAATGGAAGCCCTTCCCCGGGAGTGTCAAGAATTTATCAGGCTTTTTGATCCAACACCAACAGACTTGGAAATGGTACTAACTAGAGCTGATAAGTGGTGGATCAAGCATCCTTTCACAGAACAGGCCTGCTCTGTTTCAGCTGTAAGAACATTTAAGGTCGAGTCTGGTAGAGATATAGATGGTAAATGGAGAAACCAGACGTGGGATGTACCCCAGAACAAGAAGGATGATCAAAACTGGAGACCAAAACAGAACTTTGACAAAAGATGGAGAGATCCACCTAGGGACTATAGAAATAGGGATGGCAGCAACTGGAGGGCTAATCAGGAGGGAGAGAGAAACGGTAACATGGGCTATTGGGAACTCAGGAGACAGAAGGATAGGATAGAAGAGGAAAATCACATACTTAAAAACAAGGTAGCTGAGTCAGAGAGGAAATTGAAGGAAAGTGAGGCAAAGATGCAATATAGTGTTATAAAAGAGGGACGGAGTAGAAGTGAGTCACAATGACAAATCCCAACCCCTGCGCCTCAGCATCTCATTCACTCAGCTAATTTAACCATGGATGAGGAAGGTCGGCCTACCATTTATACAGTCATCGCAGGGGTAGGGAAAAATATGTTGGTAGATACAGGAGCAGCAGTTACAATGACCAACAGGGTCAAAAATGGGGATTCTTCAGTAAATATTATGGGAGTTACTGGGAATCCACAGGAGGTTAGAGCAGGTCTAATTGATGTAGCAGTCGGAGGAAAAACAATACAAGTAGAAGCAATAGTGGGTTGGCCAGAGGAAATATTGGGAATAGAAGCTTTAAAAAAAGGAAATTTCATTGTAGATCTTGCCAATTTTTGTTTGTGGAAGACAGAAAAGGTGAATCAGGTAAGTACAGAGTTGACGAAAGGGGTTGTGCTCCCAATGGCATATATTGTCTCTCCGATAAAAAGTCTGGAAAAAAAACAAACTGAAACTAGACGGACAACCAGAATGGCTGCAGAAGCTAATCCAAGACATACCTGTTTGGGCTACAGATAAATTAGACTGTGGAAGAATGAAAGGAATGGTCTTGTTGGAAGGAGGAGACCCACAATGGCAAAAGCAATATCCAGTCCCAAGAGAATCAGTGGCATCATCTCACTGAGATGATAGAAATGCTGGAGAGACGTGGAATAATTAAATCTGGAAATGGGTATGCATGTAACTCACCATGTTGGCCTGTGAGAAAAGCTGTGTTAAAAGGGAATGGAGATGAAAAAGCAGCCTCATCATGGAGACTTACCATTGATTAGAGGGCCGTGAACAAACTTGCAAAAAGAATGGCCCCTGTTGTTTCTGTTTATTGTGAAATGATGTCCAAAATTTCACCAGAAATGAAAGTATTCAGTGTAATAGATGTGGCCAATGGATTTTGGTCAATTCCCTTAGCTGAAGAATGCCACTACCGGACGGCGTTCAACTGGGAGGGCCGACAATATGCTTTCACAGTATTACCACAGGGATATTGTGACTCCCCAGCTATTTTTCACACATACATGAAAAATGCATTGACAGCTTTCCCACGTCCAGATCGTATCATTCAATATGTTGATGATGTCCTCTTACAATCCCCGAACATGGAAGAACACAAAGAAGACCTGGCAATATTATTACAATGCATACTGGAAGCTGGACTTAAGCTAAATGGGGCAAAGGCACAATTGGCATGCCAGAAAGTCAACTTCTTAGGAGTAATCATATCAGGAGATGGACGATCAATTGATCAAGACAGGGCCAAAGTTATTGCTCAGTTACCCATTCCTACAGACCGTACAGCGCTCCAATCATTGCTTGGAATAATGGGATTTTGTCGTGAATTTACCCCACGATATGCTCAACTGGCACAACCCCTTTATGAACTCCTGAGAGCACAGAATTGGGATTGGACAGAGGAACACACATCAGCAGTACAAAAATTGAAGGCTGAACTAGGGAGTGCACCAACTCTGGCATCTCCAGACCATGAAAAAGAATTTAGACTATATCCGATTACAATGCCAGATTCACAAGGAGCAGTCATCACTCAACTGTGGGGACATGCAGAACGTCCAGTGGCTTTTGGATCTCAGATGCTGTCTGCCGTAGAGCTGAAATTTGGATGGTGTGAGAGATTGATCTTAGCAGCATACTGGGCAATTAGAAGATTTAAATACCTATTTGGCACACAGACGATAATAATCTGTACACATCATACTCCATTGCAGATCCTCAGACAAGGCAGCCTGGCAATCAGCCACATCAACAATGCCCGCATTCAGAAATGGACTATGGCACTGCTCGCTGATAACATTTCAACTCATGCCTTAAGAGAACCAAAAGAATGGGTGGCTGGAATTTGCATAAAGGGAGAAGCTCATGAATGCCAGATCTATCCTGAATCAACATGCCACGCGGTGTTCAAAGATGCCACTCATCTTGTGATGACCTCAGATCCTGTATGGTATACTGATGGCAGCTGTCACTATGCACAAGGAAAAAGAATATCAGGAATGGCCGGAGTAAAAATGTTGGGTAAAGATATTATAAAAGAATTTGGATTTAGAATCAAAGCATATTCAGCACAATATGCAGAACTGGCTGCAGTCATTGAAGTACTTCAGCAAGAGTCTGGAAGAAGTGACATATTGACAATTGTTTTGGATAGTGACTGGGTGTTCCGAGGCACATGCCTTCTGCTAAAATGGTGGGATAGTAACCAATTCCTTGCCACAGATGGATCCCCTGTTAAGTTCCAAGATCTATGGCAGATGGTAGAAAAGTTATCACAAAATTTCAAAAGAATTAACATGATCAAAGTACGGGCACATAAAAAGACAGGGCCACACCGAGAGGGAAACTACCTTGCTGACCGGTATGCAAAAGAGGCAGCTGTCCAAGCGGAAGACTGGAAACCACCCACAAAAAACACATTACAAATAGCTTCTACTACAAGGAGCAAATCTACATTTATTTCAATTAAGATGAAGCAACTGCAGGAATTACAAGATCAAGATGAGGAACTAAAAGATATTCGGGAGAAATTACAAAAGGGAGAAGAAGTGATATACGGGGGCAAAAAAGTGATGGAGGAGCAAGGGCTAATATGTATATCAGAAACCGGGGAACCGATTTGGATTGTACCACAACAAGTGAGAAAAGACTTACTCCGATGGATACATGGATCACAAGCAGGAGGACATCCAAAGATCAGAGAAGCAAAAGAGAGGATTCGACATTTGGGATGGTGGATCGGGCAAAACAAGGATCTTGAAGAATTTGTGGATAGTTGTATTATATGTGCAAGATTTGACCAGTCCAACAGGAAAAGAAGGGGAGAATTAATGAGACAGACACTTGTAGGCCCATGGGAAAGAATTCAAATTGATTACACCGGACCATTGCCAACAACCACAAGAGGAAATAAATATATTCTCATGATAGTAGATAGCTTCTCAAGATGGATGATCGCAATCCCAACAAGAAACTGTACAGCACTAACCACAGCCAGGAAATTAGTAAGCGATGTACTGACAGTGTGGGGAATTCCAAAAGTCCTTGATTGCGACAATGGAGCGGCATTCATAGGAAATGTAATGAAGGAACTTTGTAGGATGGTGGGTATTGAACTGAAACACCATATCCCATACCATCCACAGGCAGCAGGTCAAGTTGAGCGAATGAATGGCACCATAAAAAGAGAGCTGAAAAAGCTGGTGGCAGAACATGGGCAAGCTTGGGACATATACATACCTTTAGTATGTGCCCGACTTAGATCAAGGCCCTGTAGATCAACAGGATTTTCACCGTATGAAATTTTAATGGGTAGACCAATGCCCTCCTGGAAAAACTGGATGACAATACCTCCACCTGTAGCTTTACAAACCGCTGCAATCACAGATCAATGGGTAAAGGAGTTGGCCACACACTTGGAAATTGTTCATAAATCTGTGGCTGTGGAAGATGAAGAACAATACCAACATCGAAAGCGATGGTATGATGCAGCAGGGGATCTGACATCATATGAGGCAGGGGACAGAGTTATGGTGCAGAATCAAGATGAACACCTTCCTTGGGGAAGAGCAAAATGGAAGGGACCATATACTGTAGTAGATAAATTAGGGACCTCTGTATACTTGGTTGATCACACAGAGAAAGGAGAAGTCTGGCTGCATGCATCACAGCTTAAAAGATTTAGGAAGGACAAAATATGGAATAGAGGTTAAGTACAAATTGAATAAATACATACACATTGTTTTTTTTTATTATTTTTTTTTTTTTTTTTTTTTCTTCTGTTTGTGTATGTATATGTCTCTAATGCTGTTTTTATTTTTTATGTATATGTTTCTAATGATGGAATCTAGTGTTCCCACAGAGCAAGGCTGTATAAGAATGAAGATGCGTGTCAACAGAAGATTGTGGTGGATCTTTGTTACAGGATGGATAAGTATAAGCTGTATCACAGTAGGAATGGGGAGACAGGCAATAAGGCCAGAAGATACCGCAAATAAGGGAAAGAGTTTGAAAAGATTGGAGTTACATTATGTTCAAGCAGATAGATTTATTTGGCCCAGGGAATTGGAAGTAAAAGAGGGTGGAGGGTTACAAGTAAACATTATTTTGCCACATAATAGTACCAGGGGATTAGCTCTTAGAGCTCCAATAAAAAGTATAGAGGGACATAACTGGGAATGGGTTATAAGATATGGACAGATAATGAATACAGGAAACTTTAAAGGAAGGACTAAAATAACAACAAAGGTACAAGGGAGGGTTACAAATATTACAGTAGTAGTGAGTAACTTAACATTAGAAGAAGGTGGAGAATGGGACGCTGCAGTTATAGCTGCCCAGCCTGACCTAGAGGAATTCTGCAATTTTGATACTGGAAAGGGGTGTGTTCTAACAATAGATGAAGTATTTGTCTCTGTAAAGGAGCTGCAACGTTGTAAAGATCAGAAGAAGGTACCATGGCCAATAGGCGGATTGGTGGTGGTACCAACACATGAAACAGTTGTGCAAGGGGTTGGGTGGACTTACTACCCAATAATTCTAAATTTTTATGATTTTTCTATTCCTCCAAAGTGCCCGGAATCACAGCGGCAGTGGTTTAAGCAAAGTATACAAGAGACCATCATTGAGTGGACCGGAGCAGGGAGTCGAGAAAAACGGGACACACTTGCAGCCCTTTTAGGAGGAGTCGGAACTGGATTGGGAGTATGGAATTCAGCAGACATCATTGGACTGAACAGCAGGATAAACTCCCTTACTGATGGCATGGGACATGCTATGAAAACAGGTGGAGTAGCTGACTCCCTTATAGTGAGTAGACTGACAGACAGTGTTGATGACATACACACCATTGCCAACAACCTGCATCTAGTTGAGGAAAATATTGCTTCCATTGCTAACAGCATTAAGAATGAAATAGTTGGAACTGCCATTTTCTGTTCTATGATTGGAGGAAAACTGTTGGCAGATTTAAAGGAAACTATTAAAGACATCCAGGAAAACAAGTGGGCAAGACAAATCAATGCAACAAGGATTATCACGTCATTGAAAAGAAAAGGAGTGGACATCACTGAGGACAATCTTAAATACAGCTATATTGAAGGCCCAGATCAATGGATGCCACATGGACTACAATCTGGGACAATAGGACTAATCCTGGCAATTCCCCGCTGGGAGGGGCAGGCAGAGCAACTGAACTTCATACATAGCATTGGCACGTTAAGTGATGGAATCTACAGGCAACACTTCCCATCAAAAAGACTGGCCACTATTACAGGATTGGAGATGGATGAAAGCTGTTGCAGGAAATCTCAACACCGATGGCTGTGCAGTTGTGTTTGGGAGAAAGGAGCTGAGGAGGATGGCTGGGTGCAGTTGATAAAAGAAAACCTGGTGCAAGAGGTGATCCGCATAGGGGACATTGCATGCTTTATCGGCCACTCTGAATATAGGACAGTTGATGAAATATGTTTGGTGGAAGAAGGGTCTTGTATCATGGTAACCACTACTATACATGTAGGAACTCATACACTATTTCCATCAAGAAACCTTACCACTGAAATTATCAATTTTACTGCAAATGCAGATTGGACAAATTTGACAATGAAGCTTTTTCCCCCAATTCCAAAGCTTACCCTGGAACTTCATGAGTTAGTAAAACGTACCAAACAACAACTACACCCCATCAGCTTACTGCTGGAACAACAGAAAAAGGAAATAGAAATTACTACAAAAAACGTTGAGCATCCCTGGTGGGGAATTCTTACCAATGCAGAGACACATCCAGTCCTACGAACACTGTCGCTGGTACTCATGTTCATTCAAGTATTAACGACAATTATAATAATATACTTTTGTGTGGCAATGAAACAAATGAGGAAGAAACTTGCAAGGAGGATATATAATAATGAAATTTAAATGTTTTTATTTTTTATTTTGTGTCTTTTTTCTCTTCTTTCTCTCTCTCATCTCTAAATTCTGTTTTTTGTGTAATATGTGGATTGACAGCCATAGGAAAGTACAGGAGAACTTATGTCGCTGAGGGAACTATTCCGGAGGGACGGTGGGTTGAATTTCTCCTGTATATCAGGTTTTTGCTCCCACTAGGTTCTCCTGTACTAGAGGGATAACTAGAAAACTGAGCAACATAGAAGAAGAAAAAGTGAGGGAATGTGGTAACTTGTCTTCCTTGAATGGTAATTCAGGACTTCCTCAAACAGGCCTTTGTAGGAGGGCTGAGAATCTTTACTTCCCTCCCACAATTGCTAAAGGAAGTCATGGACAGGATGTGATGTAAATTACATCATCTTAACTAAGGATATATCCAGGCAGGAAACTGGTGCTGTTTCCTGTTTGCTTGCTGGGTGGTGTTGGTGATGGTTGATCGTGGTGATGATGATGTCAATGGTCTGACCGTGGGTAAGATCAAGCGTTTGGGGAAGGGAATTACTATATATATATATATAGGTAGATAGATTTAAAAGGGGGTGTTGCTCCGTGGGTCTGGGCTGTTGTGTTTGTAATACATTTATAGTATTGTGTTATCTGCCTTTTAATAAATACCTTTTAATGTAGACGAACCTTGTGTAATATTAATTTGGTGATACACCACAAACATAAAAAAGCACTTGCTTGCAAATATGTATTTAACCCTATTTCCAACTATGCTAATAAGCTGTGACCTATACTATATAAGGAACAGACCGTCCAAATAAAAGTTAGAGATTATTCTGATGGCACTCTGATATCTTGAGACTCAGATATAATAATATACACACATCAGAATACATGATTACTCACTAATCTGATCCTATCATTTTGGTCCTTCGAGCGGTGTTTGTTTCCCTTATCATTCCTCGGACGGAGCAAAACTCCTTTTAACCTGCACGGGGGGGGGGGGGGGGGGGGTAAGTCGCTGAGGACTCCCTTACCTTGAGAAAGACCTCAGGCCTGATATATACGATCAGTTGGACCACAGAGGCCAGGTGTTTTTCCGAGGGATGACAAGGCACAGCTTACAACGAACTGACAGTGAGTATATGAATTTCTGCTGCATTTTGCATATGTGTGTATGTCCCAGGTCCTTGCCTAACAGTGATCTTAGGTAAAAGAGTTGTACAACTAGGTTTCTAGCCTAGTAATAGGTAGAAGGGTTGACACTTACCCACAGAGAGGTAAAAGAGTCATTATCCTGAGGAAAAGACTATAAAATAAGTTCTCCGTACGTAACGTTATTGAGAAAGCTTACCATGAAAAGGGGGTAAATGAGTCCGACTTTCAAATGAGCTCTTGCAAGAAAATATGTATGTGTGTGCATGTTACCATTTTGTATGATTTAAATACCGGTACCGGGTGTATGTATGTTTGTGAGGGGTGTAACACGCATAACAGATTTATTGGTTATTGTATATGCCTGTAAACATTCTGTATATTTCTGTGTACTTATGAGTGTATGTATGTATATATATACATGTATTCTTTTGTGTTGTTCTCAAAATTCTTACCTGAAACTATCCACTTTTGGTAGTGAGTGGTCACGCATTACCCACCTAGTCTCCGAAGGGCTAATCCTGTGACTTGCCTGTGTTTATGGAAGACGCACAAACCAAAATTTGTGGCAGTTGAGCACGACAGGCATCTATAACTGCTTGAATTTCCATCTTTCTCATTCTTTACTTGGTTATACAATGTTGAAATATTTTGTCTGCAGTTTCTGTGTATTCATAACTTCTTACTAAAATACTCTGTAAGATTGTGTGTATGAAGCCCTGGGTGGGAGCTATACTTGTAAGGGATACGTCCACAAAGGCACCACACGGTATATGGTGAAGTTGGACTTTGAGTGGTTTATCTGTCGGCCCTGAAGGTTGGGTGGCAAGGTTTACACTAAAGGGAACTGCACAACAAGACTTCCCATCAGAAGCTACGGGCTTTATGGGTCCTTGATGTGCCGAGTATATGTGGTGGTGTTTGAGGTGTAGCGTGCGAGAGGTAGCGTGAACGACTCTCTCTCTATGTGAACCAGGTTTCCACACTCGGGTGTGGAGAAGGCGGATGGTCCAAGGTGTGGGAGATATACAAATTATTTCTGGAAAATGTATAAAAGGTCTGTTGGTTGTTGTATGTATATGTAATGCTATGTATATTTCCATGTACCTGTGATATTATTTTTTGTGTATATCTATTAACTTTAATTGATACTATAGGAGTTCAAGATATGTATATATGTGGGTATATATATATATATATATATATATATATATATGTATATGTGTATATATATGTATATGTATAGGTGGATAGGCTCTCAAGGGCATAAATCGCACTGCCAGGAGTGTGGTTTCTAGACCCTGCAGTTTTCAAGGTTATCTCTACAGAAATGTTTAATATGCAAAGGGTTTCTGGTGTGCATCTGTAACTTATGTCTGGTAAAAACACACTTATGTGTGGGAATTGTGAACACTGTATTCTAGAATTGTTTTCTTATGTGTATTTGTGTATATATAAAGTTTCTGTTTGTTTGTCACTTTACTCGATGCTTTACCTTTGGGCAGGGAGGTGACTGGTCTGCATTATGTGAAGATGTGCAGGGTCTGGCCAACTCCCCACATAGCAGACCACTCCCCTTTCCTGCTTCTATTTTTTTCCCTCTGTGTGTGTGTTAGTTTTTTTTATGTGAAATATGTCTGTCTGTAACCTTAAGGGAACATAGCAGAAGGGAGAAAGTGTGGTTGCTGTAAAGAGAGACAAAGGCATGTTATTACAACCCCTTTTAAGTGATGACAATGCTCACCGCACCCACTGGATACACAGCATCTACTATACTACCTCTGCTGGAATCAGTGCCCTGTATCCACTACTTCTTGGCAATATTAATCCTTATTACAAGGAAGGTATAGGAGACGTTCAAACTTTATTGAGCTTTACTATACACAAAGAAGTATATGAAAGTAAAAGTAAACGCAACGTTACTTAATTAAGGAAATAAAAATAAAAAAATAAAAAGTAAATACATTTTCTATACTAAAAATAAAAAATTGTTTAAGATGAAAACAAAAAGGCAAATGTGTATCACAATGACGGTGCCTACGGGGGGAGGGACATGTATTGTTAACCACCTCTCTCCTTCGGAAGAGGATATGTTTATGTGTACACAGAAAAGACTTCCACGACTGACCGCCCCTGCAACTCCTGGGAATATGGTCACTTATAGTGATGATGTAGAGGACGAATTTGATGATGCCCGCAAATACCTGCTTGCCGCCACCGCTCCAAATCCACCTCCTCCAACACCACCACCTTATGACGGACGGCCCGCCAGAACCAGGCGGGCACCAGATCATCAATACGGAGGTAAGGGAATAACATCTGTGCCATTTTATCCCTTAATTGAGGTTCCCAATCCAAGGGGGGGGGAGAGCTGTAGAAGGAGTCCCCCACCCAAATGACAATATGGGAATTTTCAGACTTAAGTTCCAGCGATTGCAGCAAAGTTTTAAATTAAATGGTGTTCAGGTTGTACGGTGTCTGAGGCAGATATTAGGGTCCGATTGGATCCTTAGTGAAGGTGACTGGAATCCACTGGACCCAAGGGGGGAGCCATTGCAATATGGATCACAAGAACTGACCCAACGAGTAGACACTCTAATAGGCAGAATAGCTGACAGACGCAGACTGGACTAAGATAAACGAGTGTGTACAAAAAGATGATGAAAGTGTGGAACAATATATGGGGAGGTTGTAGTATTTGACAGCCATAGCAGGGTGGCCAGACCTAACCCATATGATGATGCTGGACCATATGCTCAGCAACTAAAAAAAACGCTTTTCTCAGGGGATGTCATCCAGAAATAAATGACTTTGTGATACAACACCAAATTATTTACAAAACATGTCCCCTTAGGGAAACCATAGAATATGCTAGACATGCAGAAGAGCAGTGTAAGAGAGCAAATAAAAAGAAACAGATAAAGCAAGATAGTAAACCAAAGGAGGTGTATTTGATGACTTCTGTTGATGGGAAAGCGCAACCTATAACTTTTGCTTTCTTTTCTGGTGATGGTGGAAATAACCAAAAACGTGAAGGGAGAGGAGGTGGATGTGGACGAGGTCGAGGTGGAAGCAGAGGAAAATGTTATGGAAATTGTTACGTATGTGGCAAGGCCGGCCACTTAGCACGTTCCTGCAGAAACAGAAAGTACCAGGAGGAAGAGGGAGCGGATGACGATGACCAGACCGACAAATGACTAGAACCAGGTTGTACCCTTCCTTTACAAATATTTGCTGAACAAGAATTGCTTGAATCTGAATTGTATGAGTATGGTAATAATGATGCAAACTTGCCAGAAATAAATGATGTGTTGAATTTAGAATCATGGATAGACTTAATGGCTCTAGCAGAACAACCAGTCATTCAACTAGATGTAGAGGGGGTAATGATAACATTTTTATGCGATACAGGAGCATGTAGATCAGTGTTGAGTGATGATGGCACATGGACTAGTTACACGTCGTCACAAAACATACTGGTTAGGTCAGCAGCAAGACAGACAAATAGCGAACCTATATCATGCCCACTCACAGGGAGATTGTTCAACGGCCAAACATTTGAGCATCCTTTTATACTCTCCCCTAGATGCCCGATAAATCTCTTGGGTAGAGATCTGATGCTGAAATGCAACATTAGAGTGGTTCCCACAGAGAGAGGCATGAAAGCATACATGGGGGCATACCTGTCGATGTAAATGTAGTGCAGGGGATGGGTGAACCACATTACTTCTACACATTAGACATGGTGTCGAAAGGGCCAGGACAAGTATCCAGCACTTTGGTAGCCATGGCTAATGACCTAGCTCCATCTTCCAGTGTAAAACAAAGCACAGGGTCATTACACTGCACTATGAAATTTGAGAAAGTACATCGGGGAGGGATGTGAACTATGAAAAAACATTTTTCAAACACACCAATACCAGAATAACCTTGGATTACATATACTGGACAGAAAATGGGTATACAGGGGTGGGAGTAAAACTGAATAATCAAGACCAGTTACTCTATGCAGGACACACAGTGCCACACATATCACTGACTATGCCAGCTGGTGGAAGGTGGGTACAGGTAGGAGGGATGGTAGAAGAGGCTCAGACAGATAAAACACCATGGGAGTACTTACCCTATGACCTCGGAGTGCAGTACTCACCGAGCACAAAAATATATCGGAAAAGCCTGAACTGGGTAACTGAGACAAAGAAAGGAATACACTTACAGTCATCCAGGTGGGAGAAAGTTCTTCTGTTAGAGGAACCATGACACAACACACAGATACTGTTCACTCGGGAACAGGAGGTAGCATTAGAGAGCCTTCCGGACACCTTATGGTCCACAGGGCCCACTGATGTAGGCCTTATAAAGGGGGTAGAGCCAGTAAAAATCACCCCAAAAAGTACTTTTCGGCCACATCAGAGACAGTATCCTCTAAAACCTGAAGCAGAGAAGGGCATAGAACCTATTATAAAAGTTTTGATTGAGAAAGGGATTATAATAGAATGCCCAGGATCCCCATGTAACACCCCACTTTACCCAGTCAGGAAGACAACCGGAGCTTGGAGATTAGTGCAGGATTTACAAGCAGTAAACAAAGCTGTAATTCCCCGAGCACCCACGGTGCCAGATCCACATGCACTCCTAAATGACATGCAGCCAGATAACACACATTTTTCTGTGGTAGACTTAGCCAATGCATTCTTCTCCATACCAGTAGATAAAGGTTCCCAATATTGGTCTGCCTTCACCTATATGGGGAGGAGGTACACATATACAAGATTGGCTCAAGGATATACCGAAAGTCCAACTATATTTTCCCAAGCTATGTCCTCAAATTTGGCGAAATTTACGCCCCCAAGGAGAAGCCAAATACTACTGTATGTGGACGATATCTTGGTGGCCTCTCCTTCTGAGGAGATATGCCAGGAGGACACGCTAGCCTTACTCACATTCCTGGCAGAAGAGGGACATAAGGTTAGTCGGGATAAATTACAGCTCTGGAAATCAGAAGTGAAGTACCTGGGATACCTAGTGAGCAGAAAGGGACGATCACTAGACCCAGTTAGGAAAAGGGCCATACTAGAAGCCCCTAAGCCGGTCACAAAGAGACAAGTTATGTCTTTCTTGGGGATGGTACATTTCTGCAGGAGTTGGATTCCCAACTATGCAGAACTTACAGGGCCCATACAACACCTTATTTATGCACAATCAATGTCAGCTAATGAAAAGGTAGCGTGGACACATGAAGCTGAAGCAGCATTCATTCAGCTTAAGAACACAGTAGTGGGAACATCTGTATTGGGATTGCCAGATTACAGCAAGCCATTTGTACAAACTGTAGACTCAAGGGGAGGCTATATGACTTCCGTTGTGACTCAGAAACATGGCCTGCGAGACCGACCCTTGGCTTTTTACTCAACCAGGTTGGACCCTGTAGCCAGGGGACTTCCGGTTTGTGTACAGGCTGTAGTGGCGGCTTCCATGGCAGTTCTGGCGTCAGCAGCCTTAGTTCTGTTCCACCCTTTGACTCTAAGAGTACCACATGCTGTATCTGTCATTCTACTACAAAATAACGTTTCATACCTTTCCCCTTCAAGACACTTATCATGCATGACTATACTTCTGTCACAATCACACTTGCACATAGAAAGGTGCACAACACTGAACCCATGAACGTTAGTTCCCATCCAGGAAGATGGCACACCACATGCATGTACTGAAATCATAGAAAAAGAAGTCTCACCAAGAGACGGCCCTAGAGATGTTGCATACACCGAGGCTACACTAACTCTGTTTGTAGATGGGTCATCAAGTAGAAACAAAGATGGTACAAATGCAACGGGATATGCAGTAGTAACACAAGAAGAAACTATAAGAGCAGGAAAACTTCCATCACATTTTTCAGCACAGGCAGCTGAGATCGTGGCCCTTACTGAAGCCTGTAAAATAGGAAAGGGACAAATAGTAAATATATACACCGACAGCCAATATGCATTCTCAACTGTGCACATATTTGCACAATTGTGGAAAAATAGAGGCATGGTCACATCTACTGGCAGGCAAGTCACTCATAAACAACTCCTTTTCCAGTTACTTGAAGCCATTCAATTGCCCTTGAAGATTGCGGTATGTAAATGTGTGGCTCATACCACGACCACAGACGCAATTTCAATAGGAAATGGCAGGGCAGATACAGCTGCAAAGCAAGCGGCTCAAACGGGAAAAATACACATTTTTCTCTTACACAGCTACACATCTGTGTATTTCGTAAACCATATTGACAAGAGTATTCTACAGCAACTACAGGCAAATGCACTCTCACAGGAAAAAACATACTGGTTGAAGAAAGGGAGTAAACTGAATGCTGATAATATTTATGAGAGTATAGAAGGGAAACCAATTTTACCAAAATCACTATTCAGATATGCAGCTATGTTGAGCCATGGCATTAGTCATGTCTCAAGAGGGAGTATGGTAGACATGGTCAGCAGAATATTTTCAGCCTATGGATTAAACACCTATTTTAAAAAATGTTGTGCAGGGTGCCTTGTTTGTGCACAACACAACCCTCAGGGTAACTATCACCCCATAAGAGGCACATTCCCAGAACCAACATACCCCTTCCAAACAATATGTATGGATTTCATTGAACTAACAAAGTGTGAAGGGAAGAAATATTGCCTAGTGATAATTGATGTATACTCTAGGTGGGTGGAAACGAAACCATGTGCACACCCTGACGCAATCACAGTGGCTAAAACCTTAGTGACACAAATAATTCCTAGGTTTGGTATACCAGAGAAAATATATAGCGATAACGGCACACATTTTGTGAACAAAATTATCGACCACTAGAGTAAAGCATTACACATAGAGTTGAAAAACCACTGTGCGTACCACCCACAGTCAGCTGGATTAGTGGAGAGAACTAATGGTACCATTAAAAATAAATTGAGGAAAACGATGGCAGCGACAGGGAGAAATTGGCTTTACTGTTTACCATTAGTCATGCTAAACATGCACATGCTTCCAGGCAGGAAGAAGTTAACCCCGTTTGAAATATTGTATGGGAGACCATTCCTACTACCAGAATTTAGACCATTTATCTCAGAAGATGAGAACATGAGTGAAAACTTAGCAGACTATATGAGAAAAATGTTAAGTAAGAAAGATATTACCTCCATCTCTTTCTCTCATCCACAGCAACAGCAGGGACCCTGCTTGGTACAACCAGGCCAGTGGGTCCTAATTAAAGTAATCAAGCGTAAAAATTGGGCATCGGCCAGGTGGGAAGGACCGTACCAAGTTCTGCTGTCAACACCCACTGCCTTGAAAGTTGCCGAACGAGCCACCTGGATACACCTGACTCACTGCAAGAGAGTAAAAGTGCCAGAGCTTGAGCCAGTTGATTCCTAAAAACCTGCTAGCTGACTCATTGCGAGTCAGGCTGGGCTACAAAGGGGGGGAAAGTCGTCTCAAACCCAGTGAAGAACCGAATGGTGCGGGTTTTTGGGGTTCTCAACTGGCCCAAGAAAATGTCCTGGCACCTGTTCAAAAGACCTAACTGGTGTGGCCTAAGAATCTCACTGACATGCCTCATCTTGATAACTCTTTGCATAGTAGCACCCATAATCATATGGGAAGAAGTAACAAGACCCAGAGGCAACCAGACGCAATCTATTGGAGAGATGTGGATGCACAGAATGAAAAGAGACATGATGGAAGTCAATTTAACTGGCCAAGTGACCCTAGTGTTCAAGGAAGGGCAGATAGGAACCAACCAAATAGACCTATGTCAAGTACTAAGATGTGGACTTTCTGGAGGAGGACGTAGTGGAGGGGTGAGAAAAGCGCCAGAAAATTTGTGTATAGCCTCTCCGTATGGAAATGAGAGATGTCCTAGCTGGAAACTGGCCTTATGGAATACAGGAGCTGACTGGAGTTACTCCCCACCTAATCACATGAAGTGCAAAAGTACAAAGAGACGCTTAAAGCTGACACGGGTCTGGAGCCATCCTCTTGCAGCAAAAATCAGCGTTGCAACCCCATTCGGATCACCCTCCAGGACCCGCAAAAGTGTGATGAAGGGAGATATACTCTTGGAATCTACACCTCAGGCAGAGGTAACAACATGGAATATTTGCATATTCAGGTACTGCAAAAGGAGGTGCCCAGACAGACTATTGATCTCACCAAGGTGAGTCCTGTGAATAGGACTGTGCCCTCACAGGTCATTTCTTTGGAACCTGACCGCCTGATTGACACTTTGGAAATTGAGACTGGGTATGCAGAAAAAAACATCTGGTTGGAATGGATGCTGTATACAGCGGCCTCCATGGAAATGAGTAACTGTATAGCATGTTCCACTGCCAGACCATCAATGGCAATGGTACCATTTAAACTGAACCAACAGAATGATGAAAAGGGACTGAAGTGCATGTTACAGTTGTTCCAACAAATAGCGCCTGTATCCAATTGTACTGCTCTACACTATTTGTACCCACCAGTGTCAAGGATCCAACCACCCCAATTTATGATGTACCCGGGTAATTTTACGTGCTTTAACCGTACCGGACAGAACTCAAGAATAAGTGTTGGGCAAGCACCTTATTGTTCCGACATTATACACAAGGGCAGTAAAGAATATCCAGACACATTGTTTTCCAACCACTTAGTTGGACGAGCAGATATCTGGTGGTATTGTGGAGGTAAACAAGTGAGACAAGTATTACCCTCACTGTGGGGTGGAATATGTACCCTGATCCAACTGGCTCAACCGTTTTATATATTGCCTGATAGAAGTGCTGGTATGATGTGGATAACCGAAAAAAACCTGAAGCGGGCCAGAAGGTCAGTTCCAAAGGGGAGCTTTGATGACCGAATATACATTGATTCTATTGGGATTCCGAGAGGAGTACCTGATGAGTTTAAAGCCCGAAATCAAGTGGCGGCTGGATTTGAAACCATCATCTCCTGGTGGGTGACTATAAATAAGAATGTAGATTGGATCAACTATATCTACTATAATCAACAGAGATTCGTAAATTATACCAGAGATGCAGTTCAAGGCTTGGCAGAGCAACTGGATAGAACTAGCCTGATGGCTTGGCAGAACCGGATAGCTCTGGACATGCTGTTGGCGAAAGAAAGAGGGGTATGTAAAATGTTTGGGACTGCCTGTTGCACTTTCATACCCAACAACACAGCTCCAGACGGATCTGTGACCAAAGCACTGGAAGGCCTCACTGCCCTGTCAAATGAACTAGTAGAAAATTCCGGTATTAATGATCCTCTGTCTAAATGGCTCCAAGACACCTTTGGTAAATGGGCAGCTTACATCAGAGGGATATTGATCACAGTTGGCACAGTCCTAACACTGATCATTTTGTTAGGATGCTGTGTGATACCATGCATCCGTGGATTGGTGAATAAGGTTGTTGACCAAGCAGTAACTCAACAATACCTAATAGAGACGATACCCCTCACTCAAGGAGAATCTGATTCTTATCTTGATCATGACATTGATGATGTATAAAAACAAGTGGATTAAGAGAAGCACCATGATGGTCCAGACCCCAACTCTTCACTAAAGAAAGGACTATGACCTGAACCTTGCCTTAAGACCGTGGTCTAATACATTTATAAGAGGAGGGATTGTTAGGTATTTTAATTTCTTCATTTAGAAATTAATTAGCTAAGAATATCATGATTATAAAAAGTATGTCAGCATGTTTCTTATCTCACTAGAATGTTTAAGTGCGTCATCTGTAGAATGTTTATGTTAATGTTCTTTAAAACATCTGTTTCCTGTGTCCTGTCTTTTGCTTCAGATACTACTGAGACAATGTATCTGAAGCAAGCTGGGATTTTAGATAAGGGTTTGCTGAGGTTAACATAAAAAAGCACTTGCTTGCAAATATGTATTTAACCCTATTTCCAACTATGCTAATAAGCTGTGACCTATACTTTATAAGGAACAGACCGTCCAAATAAAAGTTAGAGATTATTCTGATGGCACTCTGACTTCTGTGCATTATTTTCTCTCATTATATCTTGAGACTCAGATATAATAATATACACACATCAGAATACATGATTACTCACTAATCTGATCCTATCAACCAGAAACAGCCTTATCAGCATCGCTTGCTGGACCTGCGTCAACGCTGGAAGAGGATTGTGAGGAAGAGGAGTCAGAGGAGGAATGTGGCTTTAAGGAGGAGGAGGAAGACCAACCAGAACAGGCATCTCAGGGTGCTCGTTGTCACCTATCTGGTACCCGTGGTGTTGTACGTGGCTGGGGAGAAGAACATACCTTCAGTGAGATCACTGAGGATGAGGAACAGGACATGACTAGTGTGGTGTATCACCAAATTAATATTACACAAGGTTCGTCTACATTAAAAGGTATTTATTAAAAGGCAGATAACACAATACTATAAATGTATTACAAACACAACAGCCCAGACCCACGGAGCAACACCCCCTTTTAAATCTATCTACCTATATATATAGTAATTCCCTTCCCCAAACGCTTGATCTTACCCACGGTCAGACCATTGACATCACCTCCTCACCCTCACCATCAAGGAAGAAAACAGGCAACAGCACCAGTTTCCTGCCTGGATATATCCTTAGTTAAGATGATGTAATTTACATCACATCCTGTCCATGACTTCCTTTAGCAATTGTGGGAGGGAAGTAAAGATTCTCAGCCCTCCTACAAAGGCCTGTTTGAGGAAGTCCTGAATTACCATTCAAGGAAGACAAGTTACCACATTCCCTCACTTTTTCTTCTTCTATGTTGCTCAGTTTTCTAGTTATCCCTCTAGTACAGGAGAACCTAGTGGGAGCAAAAACCTGATATACAGGAGAAATTCAACCCACCGTCCCTCCGGAATAGTTCCCTCAGCGACATAAGTTCTCCTGTACTTTCCTATGGCTGTCAATCCACATATTACACAAAAAACTGAATTTAGAGATGAGAGAGAGAAAGAAGAGAAAAAAGACACAAAATAAAAAAATAAAAACATTTAAATTTCATTATTATATATCCTCCTTGCAAGTTTCTTCCTCATTTGTTTCATTGCCACACAAAAGTATATTATTATAATTGTCGTTAATACTTGAATGAACATGAGTACCAGCGACAGTGTTCGTAGGACTGGATGTGTCTCTGCATTGGTAAGAATTCCCCACCAGGGATGCTCAACGTTTTTTGTAGTAATTTCTATTTCCTTTTTCTGTTGTTCCAGCAGTAAGCTGATGGGGTGTAGTTGTTGTTTGGTACGTTTTACTAACTCATGAAGTTCCAGGGTAAGCTTTGGAATTGGGGGAAAAAGCTTCATTGTCAAATTTGTCCAATCTGCATTTGCAGTAAAATTGATAATTTCAGTGGTAAGGTTTCTTGATGGAAATAGTGTATGAGTTCCTACATGTATAGTAGTGGTTACCATGATACAAGACCCTTCTTCCACCAAACATATTTCATCAACTGTCCTATATTCAGAGTGGCCGATAAAGCATGCAATGTCCCCTATGCGGATCACCTCTTGCACCAGGTTTTCTTTTATCAACTGCACCCAGCCATCCTCCTCAGCTCCTTTCTCCCAAACACAACTGCACAGCCATCGGTGTTGAGATTCCATCACTTAACGTGCCAATGCTATGTATGAAGTTCAGTTGCTCTGCCTGCCCCTCCCAGCGGGGAATTGCTAGGATTAGTCCTATTGTCCCAGATTGTAGTCCATGTGGCATCCATTGATCTGGGCCTTCAATATAGCTGTATTTAAGATTGTCCTCAGTGATGTCCACTCCTTTTCTTTTCAATGACGTGATAATCCTTGTTGCATTGATTTGTCTTGCCCACTTGTTTTCCTGGATGTCTTTAATAGTTTCCTTTAAATCTGCCAACAGTTTTCCTCCAATCATAGAACAGAAAATGGCAGTTCCAACTATTTCATTCTTAATGCTGTTAGCAATGGAAGCAATATTTTCCTCAACTAGATGCAGGTTGTTGGCAATGGTGTGTATGTCATCAACATTGTCTGTCAGTCTACTCACTATAAGGGAGTCAGCTACTCCACCTGTTTTCATAGCATGTCCCATGCCATCAGTAAGGGAGTTTATCCTGCTGTTCAGTCCAATGATGTCTGCTGAATTCCATACTCCCAATCCAGTTCCGACTCCTCCTAAAAGGGCTGCAAGTGTGTCCCGTTTTTCTCGACTCCCTGCTCCGGTCCACTCAATGATGGTCTCTTGTATACTTTGCTTAAACCACTGCCGCTGTGATTCCGGGCACTTTGGAGGAATAGAAAAATTATTAAAATTTAGAATTATTGGGTAGTAAGTCCACCCAACCCCTTGCACAACTGTTTCATGTGTTGGTACCACCACCAATCCGCCTATTGGCCATGGTACCTTCTTCTGATCTTTACAACGTTGCAGCTCCTTTACAGAGACAAATACTTCATCTATTGTTAGAACACACCCCTTTCCAGTATCAAAATTGCAGAATTCCTCTAGGTCAGGCTGGGCAGCTATAACTGCAGCGTCCCATTCTCCACCTTCTTCTAATGTTAAGTTACTCACTACTACTGTAATATTTGTAACCCTCCCTTGTACCTTTGTTGTTATTTTAGTCCTTCCTTTAAAGTTTCCTGTATTCATTATCTGTCCATATCTTATAACCCATTCCCAGTTAAAAAAGATGCTTGGTTGGTCGTATCACTTCCATTTTGGGGCACGGCACGTGCAATCAAAGGTGCCACCATATAGGAGTGGCGTGTTTGTAAGTACTACTCTTATCAGTAATGTTTACTTGTAACCCTCCACCCTCTTTTACTTCCAATTCCCTGGGCCAAATAAATCTATCTGCTTGAACATAATGTAACTCCAATCTTTTCAAACTCTTTCCCTTATTTGCGGTATCTTCTGGCCTTATTGCCTGTCTCCCCATTCCTACTGTGATACAGCTTATACTTATCCATCCTGTAACAAAGATCCACCACAATCTTCTGTTGACACGCATCTTCATTCTTATACAGCCTTGCTCTGTGGGAACACTAGATTCCATCATTAGAAACATATACATAAAAAATAAAAACAGCATTAGAGACATATACATACACAAACAGAAGAAAAAAAAAAAAACTAAATAAAAAATAAATAATAAAAAAAAAAAACAATGTGTATGTATTTATTCAATTTGTACTTAACCTCTATTCCATATTTTGTCCTTCCTAAATCTTTTAAGCTGTGATGCATGCAGCCAGACTTCTCCTTTCTCTGTGTGATCAACCAAGTATACAGAGGTCCCTAATTTATCTACTACAGTATATGGTCCCTTCCATTTTGCTCTTCCCCAAGGAAGGTGTTCATCTTGATTCTGCACCATAACTCTGTCCCCTGCCTCATATGATGTCAGATCCCCTGCTGCATCATACCATCGCTTTCGATGTTGGTATTGTTCTTCATCTTCCACAGCCACAGATTTATGAACAATTTCCAAGTGTGTGGCCAACTCCTTTACCCATTGATCTGTGATTGCAGCGGTTTGTAAAGCTACAGGTGGAGGTATTGTCATCCAGTTTTTCCAGGAGGGCATTGGTCTACCCATTAAAATTTCATACGGTGAAAATCCTGTTGATCTACAGGGCCTTGATCTAAGTCGGGCACATACTAAAGGTATGTATATGTCCCAAGCTTGCCCATGTTCTGCCACCAGCTTTTTCAGCTCTCTTTTTATGGTGCCATTCATTCGCTCAACTTGACCTGCTGCCTGTGGATGGTATGGGATATGGTGTTTCAGTTCAATACCCACCATCCTACAAAGTTCCTTCATTACATTTCCTATGAATGCCGCTCCATTGTCGCAATCAAGGACTTTTGGAATTCCCCACACTGTCAGTACATCGCTTACTAATTTCCTGGCTGTGGTTAGTGCTGTACAGTTTCTTGTTGGGATTGCGATCATCCATCTTGAGAAGCTATCTACTATCATGAGAATATATTTATTTCCTCTTGTGGTTGTTCGCAATGGTCCGGTGTAATCAATTTGAATTCTTTCCCATGGGCCTACAAGTGTCTGTCTCATTAATTCTCCCCTTCTTTTCCTGTTACAAGTTACCACAACTAGCTCGGCATCCAACCTTGTGCAAATGGGGTCTTTCATGCTGTCGTGCCTGTTGAGGGACCCTCGTATAAAAAGGATGAAGGAGAACGACCTGTACTGGGTGTCCACGCTACTAGACCCCCGGTATAAGCAGAAAGTGCCTGAAATGTTACCGAATTACCACAAGTCGGAAAGGATGCAGCACTTCCAAAATAAATTAAAAAGTATGCTTTACACAGAGTTTAAGGGTGATGTCACAGCACATCGGCAATCTAACAGCGGAAGAGGTGAACATAATCCTCCTCCTCCCACGACCACGCTGGCAAGGAGAGGACGCTTTACAGACGTGTTGTTGATGGAGGACATGCAGAGCTTTTTAAGTCCTATGCATCGCCACAGCCCTTCGGGGTCCACCCTCAGAGAATGACTCGACCGTCAGGTAACAGACTACCTCGCCTTAACTGCAGATATCGACACTATGGGGAGCGTTGAACCCCTTGACTACTGGGTGTGCACGCTTGCCCTGTGGCCTGAGCTATCCTAATTTGCCATAGAACTTCTGTCCTGCCCCGCTTCAAGTGTCCTGTTAGAAAGGACCTTCAGTGCAGCAGGAGGTTTTGTCACTGAGAAGAGAAGTCGCCTAGGTCAAAAAAGTCTAGATTACCTCACCTTTATTAAGATGAATGAGGGATGGATCCCGAAGGGACTGACAGTGGGCGATACATTCGATTAAAAAAGGCCTGATAGATGAGCTGCCTTGAGCTAATAATCGTCCACACGCTGCTGTATTTTATCCCTGAATGCCGGATGACTTGCGTGACTTATCCGCCACCAGCTAGGGTTCAAGACGCAATGTTTTAGGGCACTTTCTGCCTGGCAAACTAACATCATTTTTTCTGGTCGCTGCAACAATACTTCATTTTTGCATTTAAATTCTTTTATTGTCAGAAGGCGTACAGCATGTAATGAAAAATAAAGCATTTTTGAACAGTCTTGCATAACAGTTGTGCAAAAATACATATTTACAATAAATACATTTTGTGAAAGTTAGCTGGCTAGTCCTTCTTATTTTTACTTTTTAGGTTAATCATTTTTTTTTATTTTTTACTGTGATTGCAATTTAAGAGATACCTAAAACATGGTAAAACAGACATTAGTAAAGAGAATATCTACAGGAAACACCAAAGTCCTATTAGCTATCATCCCTCCAGCAGTATTAGCTTATTATTTACAATATCTAACCTGGGCAATCACCCTTGGGTTACCCTAGGGCAGGCTTCAGTAAGCGACCTCTCCTTTCCTGGGAGGATTTTGCCGCCAGTTGCTTCTGAAGGGTCTCCAGGGCTCCCCGACTCCGGTCCTTCCCCCAGTGTCGCTTCAACCAGTAACAAATGTTTTATATTTGTAAAGCGACCCAATGATCCCCCTTGATAGAGGTTTATCTTTACAAATTTTGGAGAACCAATTTAAGACCGGTGTCCCCTGTTTCTGGGTCAGGGAGTGTGTGAAATGCCTCAGCCTACAGTAATTGTAATGTTCTGACAGCGGTAGCTCATGCTTGTCCCTCAGATAGGGGAGCATCTGGCCCTTTACTAACTAGTCTCCCAGTCTATCTAGTTTCCTTGACCTCCACCAGTGTTGTGATGTTGTGCTCATGTGTTTCGGGGCCTGAGGGTGGTCAAGAATTGGGGTCATTTGGGTGGATCCAGGGAACAAACCCGTGTGTTTCTTGGCCCATTTCCAGTATGATAGTGAGTGTCTGATTAGGGGGTTTGGCAAGTTTTTAAGGCTCTGAGGCAATTCTGATAGCCAAGCCACCTTGTCCCAGGTTAAGGGCCTTAAAGTGAGGTTCTCTAAATACACCCAGGCCAGTTGATGCCCTATAGAATGTGCTATTGGGAGGAAAGATAACTGAGCTGCCTTGTGGTTATATTTTAAGTTTGGACACGATAATCTCCCCTCTGACTTATGAAGGTACATAATTTTCTTTGTGATGCGTGAGGGAGAGTGGTTCCAGATAAACTGGAATATTTTCCTTTGAATATTTTCTAATTCTTTTTATTTTATCGGGATCGGGAGTGTTCCAAATATGTAGAGCAACCTAGGAAGGACATTCATTTTTATCGTATTTATTCTCCCTAGCCATGATAACCTATACTTTGTCTATTTACTCAGGTCATTAATTATTGTTTGATAAAGTTTGGAGTGGTTGGCTTTGTACAAGTCCTCTAGCTTAGGGGTTAGTCGGATTCCCAGGTAGTTTATGTGGTTCTTATCCAACTTAATATTAAACTTCTCTTGGAGACCCTGCTTCTCTACTGCTGTTAAGTCAATCGCTAGTGCTTCTGTCTTCTCTATGTTCAGTTTAAGGCCAGAAAACTGACCAAACTCCTCCATAGTTCGAATCAACTCTGGGACCGATTGGGTAGGGTTTGAGAGCATACACAGCAAGTCGTCTGCAAATAGACAAGTTTTGAAATGGTGATGGCCTATTTTTATGCCTGTGATCCCAGTGTTGGCCCTAATTGTCTGAGCCAGGGGTTCTATTGCTATTGCGAATAGAAGGGGAGAAAGGGGGCACCCCTGTATTGTTCTACTTTCTATTTTAATTAAGGATCTCTCATCTCCCGGAATCTGTAACCTTGCCCTGGATGATTTGTATAATGAGTGTATGAGATTTATGAAATGGCCTTTAATACCAAATTTTTCAAGCGTGGCGTATAGGTAAGTCCACTCCAGGGAATCAAAAGCCTTTTCAATGTCAAAGGCCATAAGACAGACTTGAATTTTAGAGGCTATGGTGTGGTACAGTAGGTTCATGACTTTTCTAATGTTGTCTCCCGCTTGCCTGTGGGAGACAAAGCCTACTTGGTCATTATGTATTAACTTAGGCAAGAAGGATGACATTCTATCCGCTATTATTTTTGACAGGATCTTTGTATCACAGTTTAGTAATGATATTGGCCTGTAGTTTTTTGGTTCTAGGGCATCTAGACCCTTCTTAGGGAATAGAGCGATATCTGCCCTGTTCAGCTCTGCTGGTGTTTGCTTGCCTTCTAGAACTCTGTTAGAGTGACCAAGTGCGGGCCTAATATGTCTATAAATTTTTTATAATATAAATTGGTGTACCCGTCTGGGCCTGGTGACTTACCAGGTTTGAGGTTCTGGACTGCTTTTCTCACTTCCTCTAGGGTCACTTTGGCATTTAAAGTCTCTAAGTCATTTTCTTCTATTAACGGGAGATCACAGGAATTAAGAAATCCCCTCATTTTGTGTAGATCTATGTGTTTTGTTGCCGTATAAAGGGTATTGTAAAATTTTGTAAAAATCTTCTGGATCTTATTTGGTTCATTGTTTTTTCTCCCTTCGAGGTCTTAATTTGAAGTATCCTATTTTGTGTTGTTTTGGTTTGTAGTTTCCTGGCTAGTAACGGGCCAGGTTTATTGGCTTTATTGAATCCGATAGGAATAAATAGAACTGAACACACCACTCCTATCTGGTGGCACGTGCAGTGCCCCAAATTTGAAGTGGGAGGACCGACCAAGCATCTTTTTCCATCTCCCGCTTCCAAAAATCAATGCCATATACACGTCCCCTAATAGTGGACGTAACAGGGATTAAACCGATAGGAATAGTACTACTTAACAGTACACACCTTATAATAACGCAGACAGAGGCAACGCAGAGAGAGGAGTCTGAAGAAGAGGAGTCAGAGGAGGAAGGTGGCTTTCAGGAGGTGGAAGACCAAACACAGCATGCGTCCCAGGGGGCTTGTTGTCACCTTTCGGGGACCCTTGGTGGCTGGGTGGAGGAAGAGACCTTCAATGACATCAGTGAGGACAAGGAACGGGACATGGCTAGCTTGGTATCCAACCTTGTGCAAATGGGGAGTTTGCGGTTGTGCAAAGGGACTGTTTGCGGTTATTTGCGGTGCACTAAACGGGGAGATTGGTCTGTTACTGTGAAGCGGGTGTAACCCTTACTCTACCTGATAGATACAACATCATACCTGATGTTTTAAAGCATGTTATTCCAAACAATTTAGGAATGTTAGGTGATTTATGCCCTATGGCTTAAAACCAGACTCTGAATCAACTATGTAATTTTCCGTGGGAGTTTTGCCATGGATTCCCCTCCGGCATGCCACAGTCCAGGTGTTAGTCCCCTTGAAACAACTTTCCCATCACTATTGTGGCCAGAAAGAGTCCCTGTGGGTTTTGCCTGCCCATTGAAGTCTATGGCAGTTTGCCCGGTTCGCCCGTTCGCGAACATTTGATGAAATTCGCGTCAGCGAATTTTATGTTCGCGACATCTCTAGTCGTAACACATTGACTGCAGGGATCGATATGACACATGAAATATTAATGAAATAAAGTATTTTTCTGGCTGCTGAGAATGTTGTGCTTATAATTCTAAGACCTAACATCACTTTTCCCTATAATATATGTACAGCAGAGTGATTATATTTACATTACAAGTGCTACATGTTGTACGTTACCCCCCTTGAGAATGCTCTAAAGCACACGTTCAGCATTTGCTTGTTGCGTGCTTGCTCGCTAGTTACCACGTTGCACATTGACAGCTGAATCGAACAAGTAGCGGTTCCGAGGATGAAAATCAAAGGAATTACATGTGCGAGGTTCAACTTTGCTCTGCACGTAGCCTATTTCCGTCCGTCCTGCAGGTTAGCACGCAAAGCCGGCTCCGAGCAAAGATATGAGGCATCGAAGCAAGCAAATAGCGCTAAGATGACAGTTACGAGCTACGTTAACATGTAGCTCCAATTCAATTGAGCTGCTAATTCATAAATCTCCCCTGAGCGCTGGATTGGCAGTGGGGAAATGACAAAAAGTACAATGTTTTGTTAATCTGAATTTAATGTGATGGATCAGAACACAATAGGCTAAGTTGGTGAAGTGAAATGAGAAAAATATATACATAAAACTATTTTTTAGAAATAGAAAATTGGCATGTGCATATGTATTCACCCCCTTTATTATGAAGACCATAAAAAGCTCTGGTGCAACCAATTACCTTCAGAAGTCACGTAATTAGTGAAATTATGTCCACCTGATTGCAATCTAAGTGTCACATGATCTGTCATTACATATACACACCTTTTTTTGAAAGGCCCCAGAGGCTGCAACACCTAAGCAGGAGGCACCATTAACCAAACACTGCCATGAAGACCAAGGAACTCTCTAAACAAGTGAGGGACAATTTTGTTGAAAAGTCTGGGTTAGGTTATAAAAAAAAATATCCAAAACTTTGATGATCCCTAGGAGCACCATCAAATCTATAATAACCAAATGGAAAGAACATGGCACAACAGCAAACCTGCCAAGAGATGACGCCCACCAAAAAACTAGAGATGCAGCACAGAGACCTAAGGTAACCCTGGAGGAGCTGCAGAGTTCCACAGCAGAGACTGGAGTATCTGTACATAGGATGACAATAAGCCGTACGCTCCATAGTGTTGGACTTTATGGCAGAGTGGCCAGGAGAAAGCCATTACTTTCAGCAACAAACAAAATGGCACATTTTGAGTTTGCGAAAATGCATGTGGGAGACTCCCAAAATGTTTGGAGGAAGGTGCTCTGGTCTGATGAGACTTAAATTTAACTTTTCAGCCATCAAAGAAAACACTATGTCTGGCGCAAACCCAACACATCACATCACCCAAAGAACACCATCCCACATGGTGGTGGCAGCATCATGCTGTGGGATGTTTTTCAGCAGCCAGGACTGGGAAACTGGTCAGAGTTGAGGGAAAGATGGATGGTGCTAAATACAGATCTATTCTTGAGCAAAACCTGTACCACTCTGTGTGATTTGAGACTAGGACGGAGGTTCACCTTCCAGCAGGACAATAACCCCAAACACACTGCTAAAGCAACACTTGAGTGGTTTAAGGGGAAACATTTAAATGTGTTGGAATGGCCTAGTCAAAGCCCAGACCGCAATCCAATGGAAAGTCTGTGGTCAGACTTAAATATTGCTGTTCACGAGTGCAAACCATCCAACCTTGGAAAAATCCCAGTGGTAAGTTGTGGCAAGCTCATAGAGACTTATCCAAAGCAACTTGGAGCTGTGATTGCCGTAAAAGGTGGCTCTACAAAGTATCCACTTTAGGGGGGTGAATAGTTATGCACATGGACTTTTTCTGTTATTTTGTCCTATTTGTTGTTTGCTTCACAATAATAAAAAAAAATCTTCAAAGTTGTGGGCATGTTCCGTATATTAAATTATGCAAATCCTCAAACAATCCATGTAAACTCCAGGTTGTGAGGCAACAAAACACGAAAAATGCCAAGGGGAGTGAATACTTTTGCAAGGCACTGTAGAATAGTTTTATAAATCAAGAAGAGAGTTATAGAGTTAAAAGCAGTAATTTATTACGGATAAATCTCTACTTTTAGGGGAAGAAAATGTGGTAGATACTCGATACTGGACTGATGATCCTTCTTGTTTATTCTTTTTTGTGATATATACAACTATTTGGGCCTATTTGGGCTACATATTAATAGCCTTATTAAATTGCAATTCAGTAAATTTAAAAAGGCTCTATTTAAGCACACAGCATATTTTTTTTCCAGAAGTTTTTAGTTAGTGAACTTCTATCCAAAAGCAAGGTCTTCACTAACTAAAAACTTCTGTAAATAAAATATGCTATGTGCTTAAATAGAACCCTTTTAAATTCACTGAATCGCAATTTAATAAGGCTGTAAGTTTCTGCTATTAGGATTTTAGAACTGTTTATTTATGATGTGTTCTTTTAGATACTGGATCATACTAAGTAGGGGCAAGTTTTTACTGCCCCAATTTAAGGGGTGATAATTATAAAAGGTCACACCCAGTGAGCTATTAAGAACATATCTAATTTGAGCAGTTTCAGGGTTTTCTATTATAGTATCTGAAGTAGAGGAAGAGAAATTAACTTTTAATGCAATGAAAGTGCTATTTAAAGAATTGAAATTCTTGATTATTACAGAGTTAACTACCAAGATTACAAAACATTCTAAAGATATTAATACTCTATCAGAGAAAATAGAGAAGAACAACAGTTACATTTCACAAAAGAACATTGTATTGCTCAGTTGGAGTCTCAAAGGTTAAAGGAAGACATTTCACAGGAATTTTAAGTCATTTTATCATACCTCATAGAGGATAATTGAAGGCAAAAGTTACTCCTTTGAAATTGTTTTTTTTTGTTTTTTTTTTTTTTTGGAATATATTTGAACTAGCCATAATTTTAAAGATTTATTGGTACTGTGGAAACTCTATCTTTTTCTAATTTATGTAAAACATGTATAGTTACTGACTGCTGCTAGGTCTTCAAACTAAATTTAGTTCAACCTTTGCTTAATTCACTCAGCGCTCACCCTAGAGGAAGGGGTTTGAGTGGGAGTGTATTGAGAATTGTACTCCCTATGCAAGAGGATTGTTGCATATTGTTTATTTTTTATTTTGTGTTTTATATTGTGTGTTTTTTTATTGATTGTGTTATGTTCCTGAGCCTGAGATGGTTGTGGAAAAGAGACCAAATGTACTCTATGGTCCTTAATAGTTCTGTTTCAGAGAAAAATGGTTGGTCAGAATGTCCAAGGCCTAAATGTAGCAGGTAAGAGACGTATGGCATTTAAATATTTTTATAAGATGTAATTTGCTTGCAAAAAAATCATTGTCAGACAGGGAAAACCCCAAGTTATCTGGACAAATATTATATAGGAGGTTATGATGCCACATACAAAGAAAAGGTTATCTATAAAAAGTATCTATATTTTTAATAAGATCATACAGTTAAAGGAAGATTTATTTGAGGGAGATTCAGAAGGCCGATATGCAATGTGGTCAGGAACGATTAATAATCAAAAATACACAACTCTTAATGTTTATACTCCTAATAAAGGAAAAACTAAATTTATTAGTCGTACGTTGAGGTCTCTAAGGAAGTTTTTTTATAGGCTTCTTAATAGTTTGTGGTGACCTTAACTTGTGTATGAACCCTGAATTGGATAAGAAATCAATTAACATTTTAAATTCAGTTGCATATTCCACAAATTACAAAGAGCTTTTATAACATTATGGTAAAATATGGTCTATATGACACATGGAGAACATCTCACAGATAGAGATTTTTCCTTTTTTTATCATAGACATAAGTCCTGTGGAAGGTTGGATTATTTGTGGTGACCTTAACTTGTGCATGAGCCCTGAATTGGATAAGAAATCAATTAACATTGTAAATTCAGTTGCATATTCCACAAATTACCAAGAGCTTTTATAACATTATGGTAAAATATGGTCTATATGACACATGGAGAACATCCCACAGATAGAGATTTTTCCTTTTTTTATCATAGACATAAGTCCTATGGAAGGTTGGATTATATTTTTGTTAACGATTTGGGGTTAAAAAATATATATTTAATGCCAAGATAGATCCAATTATTTGGGCAGGTCATGGGATGACCTCTTTAACTTGGAAAACAAGTTAACAATAACCCATACGCCCATCATGGAAATTGGATATTGAACTTCTTGAAGACTCAGAAATATTTAAAAAAAATTAAAAAAGAATTGGAGTTATTTTTTTAAATAAATAACAGTTAAGTTAATTGAAAAGTTATGGTTTGGATAATGCACAAAGGCTATATAAGAGGTCTACTTATTAAATGGCAAATACAAAAAAAAACCCAGAGAGGCCAGTCATAAAGAAATCTCCATATTGATTTAGTTAAACTAGACAAAACAAACAAAATCCTAGTAGTAACACACTAGAACAAATAAGGAAAGTGCAATCCCAGATTAAAAAAATACAACAAATAATTTTGGACAAATCTATCTGGGCCTTACAACAACGCCCCAATTATTGCAGCAACAAAGCTGGAAGAATGTTGGTGAATAAACTTAAGAAACAAATAACCCACAAAAGAGTAGATTTAATAAGACATAATAATGAAACTTTTCAAAGCCAGAAGATATAGCAAAGATTTTTGAGAACTATTATCATAATCTGTTTAATCTGAATATTAATAAAGATTCAGATACTTCTAGAACAGCTGAAATACACCTTCCCTAGATTTCCCAATCAGATTTAAACACTCTTAATAAAGAAATATCTGAAAAATAAATGTTATGGGCTATTTCTAATTGAAAAACCTGGATCTGCACCAGGTCCAGATGGCTTTCTTAACCAATATTATAAATGATGTCAAAAAGAAATTGGTAAACAGCTGTGTGAACCTTTGAATGAAATTAAGACCAAGGGTCAAGCTTCGGCAGAAATGTTAGAGCCCCAAATTATAACTATTACCAAAGGTGACCATGATAAATCAGAATGTAAGGACTTTAAGCCGATTTCATTGTTAATATCGACATAAAGTTATAGGCAAAAATCTTGGCTAATATGTTGATTTACATCATAAACCAATTGATATCTCCTGACCAAACAGGTTTTATACAAGATAGGCAAGGTCCCTATAATGTAAGAAGAATATTGAACCTATTACTACATTTGAACTTTCAGAAGACATCAGCAATATGTTTGTCTTTGGACTTAGAGAAGGCTTTTGACAAGGCAGATTGGGACTATATGTACCTTACCCTGTCAAAATGCGGACTAGAACATACTCTAAAGCCATACGTGCCCTATATGTTAATCCAACTGTAATTGTATATGGCCCACAATTTAAATCAGGGAAAATAAAGATTTCTAACGGCACCAGGCAGGGGTGTCCATTGTCTCCATTAATTTTTATCTCTTATGATTGAACCCCTGGCTGTCGCCGTTAGAGACACAAAAGAGATTCAATGGATAAAAGTAGATGGAAAGGATCATGAAATTTCCCTATTTGCAGATTACAGAATAGGTACATTAGAAAACCCTTTAAAATCACTGGAAGCTTTACACCGTGTAATTGATGAATACAGTAAAGTGTCTAACTATAAGCTAAACCTTATAAAATCAGAATCCATGCCTTTCAATCTTTCTGTTATAAATCTGGATTTAATTAAAACAATCTATCCATATAAATGGCAATCCCCTTTAAAAATGTAGGCATTACTTTATACACAGATATAAAGCAATTGAGTAAAATAAATTATCAAACTGTATATAAGAACATAGAGGATTTATTGATTAAGTGGAAAAGAATAAACATTTCTTGGTTAGGCAGGATTATGGCCATTAAGATGTCCATACTTCCAAAGATAAGTTATCTAATGCAGTGTATTCCATTTCCTATTCCACTGTATATAATTAATCAACTTCAAAAGCTGAAAGACAAATTCATTCATAGACATAAAAAGATGCAAATGTAAATTTAACAGAGGAGGCATAGCCTACCCAGATTTAAAAAGTTATTATGAAGACAGGTAATGACAATGAAGATTCAAACAAATGGATGCAGATTCAAAAGCGGATTTAAACTTTATCCTTTTTCAAGTTTATATTTCTCCTAAATATAGGGATTCTTCCACAGGGAAAATTCTAAACTGTAGATTAGATTAAATAAAAAATGTACCTTAATTCCTTTTCAAAGTCCGATAACTCTCCTGTCTTTACTTGCCAAAATGTTTGACTTCAAAACATGTTTGTATCCAAATAATAACTTTATTAAATTTGAAGAATTAAGGAACAAATACAACATACCATCTCATTCATGGTTAGACTACAACAGACTTTAAGTAACATAAAGTAACTTTATTCTCCTGTAAATTTAATTTGAAAGAAATTAGACAATTAACATCTTGTGAGAAATTACTGCTTGTGAATAATTAAAGTAATCTTATTTCAAAGTGTTTTAGTATGATTAAAAATACCATGATACTAGGATTTTTTTTCTTCTCTTTCTTCTTATCTCTACTTTATCTCTCTAGTTATGATATATTTTACGGTACCCTATTTGGGGTTCTCCCACCTAGTATGCTAGTATATTAAATAAACAAACTGAAGAAAGAATAAGAAGATTAATATATTTAAAGGTTATTATTGTAGTCTGTCTGCTCCCTGGAGACAGGTTGGCCATAAAACGTTCAAATCAGAAAAGATTTGACTATCCCCGGTTAAGAAGAGACCATTTCCAATAATCTCGGAGGGATCACAGTTAATTCGGAATATGAAACTCCCTCAAAGTAAGTTTATGTTACGGGTATGTATTATTGTTTTGTTGTTTTTGTATGATAAGGTATGTTTTTTTGATTGAGGCAGGATGTATCATATTTGTCTGTTTAGAGTCCAAGAATGGAGCTCGGGGGGGAGGATGGTTCCTATCTGGTAAGGCCAAAAGCCTTGACAATGTAAATAGTTTTTAAGGTTAAAATATGACTCTTAAAATTGTGAGTAAACATTTCCAAGGATTGAATATAGCTTTTAAATGGCACATTGTTATGAGAGAGGGCCATCGGGAAAAAGCCTATAAAATATGCTTCCAAGAGACTCTCTGGAACATTCATAAAATACCATGTTATAATGATAATCTCTACAGTATTAGATATAACTCTACATATAAGAAGAAACCCTGTGGGGTATCTATTCTTTGAAGAAAAAAAAAGTACTCAATTATGAACATGTATGTCCCAAAGAAAAGTCAGAATAGATTTCTTAAAATTTAAGAGATTTTTGAAATTCACACAGGGTAATGTTATTATTTGTGGAGACCTGAATACGATCTTAAATCACGAATTGGATCGGATATCTGGTAATAACATTACATTGGATGCACAATCCTTAAGATCTATTACGCTTCTAAATGAAAATCTCTCCAAATGTAATCTCTATGATGCCTGGAAAATATTTCATCCAAATGAAAAAGATTATTCATTTTTTTCACTTAGGCATCTTGTATACTTAAGAATTGATTACTTGGGGGCGTGTCCGACGTCAGCAGAGATGGCCGCATGTTGGATCGGCTCCGGCAAAGCAGGCAATAAACTAGCAGGGACTCGAGCACAAACTAAGATGGGGAACCCCAGACGGACCCAGAGTGCCCACACAAGCAGCGGGAAGGTACCCGCCGAGAAACCGGGCTCGGTTTCTAAACTTTTTAAAGAGTACGCCGACCGCACGACGGAACACAGTGAAGCAAATATGGCGCCGATGGCGGGAGAGCGCTTCTCTAACCCATCCAACCCTTGCATTATCGGAGGCATCAGTAGCCTCAGCGGACCCAGAGTTAAAGGAACTGCTTAAGAACTTGCCTTCTAAGGCAGATCTCACTACTATGCTGCAAAAATTAGAATCTTCCTTCCAGCACAAGATGGAGGTACTGGGCGCAGACATCAGGCAGGTAGGCCTCCGTGTACAGGACCTAGAGGGAGATAGGGCATGTGTGCAGACCCAAATTACAGCCCTCTCAGATTGTTTAGATGCCCATGACGCCCAAATGTCACAGCTTCAGAGATCACTGGATGATATAGACAATAGGGGGCGCAGAAATAACCTAAGGATAAAGGGCCTACCCGAAACAGAGGCTGAAAACATTCAAGCAGCCCTGCAAGAACTATTTAATTTAATTCTAGAGAAACCACCATCAGCACCGATCCAATTTGACAGAGCATCGCTCACTTAGACCCAAGAGTAACAATGGTGATACTCCAAGGGATATCATTTGTCGCTTACATTACTTCACAGATAAGGATCGTATACTAAAGATGCTGAGAAACACGGAGTCGCCACTGCTGTTCCACGGGCACGAGATACAGATTTACCAAGACCTCTCATGGCTCAGAGACGTTCCTACCATTTATCAGGGCACTGAAACTCAAAGAGGTGCGCATTATGGTCTGGTACGCCACGGACACAGCTCAGACC
Source organism: Discoglossus pictus (assembly GCA_027410445.1). Lineage (NCBI taxonomy): Eukaryota > Metazoa > Chordata > Amphibia > Anura > Alytidae > Discoglossus > Discoglossus pictus. Next base: position 309,334,741 of record CM050165.1, read on the forward strand.
CTCATGAGACTTCCGTGGGAACAAAGAGGATGCTCACCCCCTAAGAGGCAAAGAATGAACTCCACAGATGACCACAGAAGGGGTGACCACTCACCGGCTCTGGGAACATTAAGAAGCCATGACAATGGCTAGGGCCCCCCCCCCCCCCCCCAGGTGCATAAAGGCCCTAACCAAGCAACCAACGCAGAAAGGACATTTAACCCCGGATCAGAACGTTATCCCCGTTCTGAGACCTAGCCTCCAACCTACCATTACAGTATACCTAGTAAGGTAACAAAGGAACTTTTGCTTTTATCTAGTCCCAAACGATTAAGACATTCGCAAGTGCCTGCTTGCCCACCGACACGTGCGAACCACAAAAAAACTTTTACAGACACAACGCATATTGCCTTGGAGCCGACGACTCCAGCGGACTTGTCCATAGCAGTTAACCGTCCCTCTCACTGAGGACACGTCCGATTTTACACGTTATTCGGACAAGGGAACCCCCGCCCCCTGCTGTCTCTGGCAGGGTGTAAGACCAGAGTTGAATTTAAGTTTATGTTTATGCTTGTTTATGTTTTTGTTTAAGTTTACGCTTTTGACCTGATAATTATCGGTGTACTTTCTATTTGCAGTAGAGGTCTCCTACGAAACGACCTTGTGGTCACATTGCAGTAATTGATCTCTGTTGCCCGCGGCCTGGACGAGGGGGATCCACCCAAGACTAGTGGGAAACAGACCACATTACAAAGTAGGTGCTCACACGCATACACCACCACGTTACACACAAATGGCCCTTAAGATCACCTCCCTCAACGTTAAGGGACTTAATACCCCGAACAAACGTAGACTACTGTTGAGAGACCTTAAATCACGCAAAATAGACATTGCACTTATACAAGAAACCCACCTTTCTAAGACAGCGTCAATTTCCCTGAAGACAGACATTTCCCACAGACCCATGAGGCGAGAGCACTCAACAAGCGCACCGGAGTGGCAATACTGGTACACAAAAACTGCCCTCTCCACGTCACGGAGACAATAGCTGACCCGGAGGGCCGCTATATCGCTCTAACAGGCACTATACATAGCATGAAAATAAGAATCATTGAAGTATACGCACCTAACATACCAGACCCAAAGTATTGGGACACTCTCACAACAATCATAAATGCCGGTGGGGGAGGGATAACACTAGTGGGGGGCGACTTTAATGCTGTTCCATGTCCAGCGCTCGACAGAAGCTCGAAAACAGGCTCACCTAGATCCCATGGGAGAGGTGCGCAGGACAAGCTCTTGCACACATTCCTTACAGACACGCAACTCCTAGACACTTGGAGGCTCCAACACCCAGACACACAGGATTACACGTTCTATTCGACACCCCATGGAGCGTACTGAAGGATAGACCACATTTTCCTCAACGGGGTAGGGATGTCCAAACTCATACATGCTGATATAGGGAGTATTACATGGTCGGACCATGCAGACGTATCAGTCACATTGGATAAACTCAAATATTCCGCCACTTGGTCATGGCGCCTTAACACAAGCCTGTTAAATAGCGACAGCTTATGCGAAGACACGCGTACTATCCTCACAGAGTACTTCACACATAACACCACGCCAGAAGTCGGCCCAGTATCGTTATGGGCAGCTCATAAAGCGGTTCTGAGAGGACACTTCATTAGAGCAGCAACACACAAAAAAAAGAGCAACACACAGGCACTGATAGAATTACAGAATACCCTGAGAAAAGCGGAACAACATCATAAACACAATCCCACTGCAAAAAACCTAGCAGAAATCTCGGCATTGAGGCACTCGATCAGGAGTGTGCTGCTAGAGGGGGTGGCACATTCCATTCAGAGGTCTAAGCGACTGTTCTATGAAAAGTCCAACAAAATGGACTCTCTATTGGCCAGAGCACTACGCCCCCGGAGGGACCACAAACCCATCACGAAAATACGCACACTCACTCAAGAAATCGTAACGACCCCCCAAGAAATAAACAGGGTGTTTACAGAATTTTATTCAAACCTATATGGGCAGAAACACCTCGCACTAAATACGCCAGAACAAATACGCACCTCACTGCGTACACTTCTCACTGGCATTAAACTCCCTGAGATGACTAATACAGATGTCACAGTCCTACAAGATCCGATCACACAACAGGAAGTAGAACAAGCAATAGCGATCTTAAAAGGGAACAAAGCCCCAGGCCCCGACGGGTACGACATAGGTTATTACAAGAAATTCAAAGTAGAATTGGCACCTCATCTCACCGCCTTATATAATCACTTCATGACGGGCGGAGCACCCGACGCAGATATGGCATTGGCCAACATTATGCTTATTCCAAAACCAGGGAAAGATACCGATTCGGCTGCAAATTATAGACCCATCTCCCTGATCAATTCTGACCTCAAAATCTATGCAAAAATCCTGGCGGCCAGGTTAACACCGATGCTCACACGTCTAATCCACCCTGATCAGGTACGAAAATACACGTAGGGGGGCGGTGCTCACATGGTACATGCAGGTGTCAGAGCGGCCTTCTCTGGCCTTATCCCTAGATGCGGAGAAGGCCTTTGATAGGGTGCAATGGCCATATCTGTTTGGCCTGCTGGAGGAGTGGGGCTTCCCGGGGGCATACATCCAGGCCATACGCGCCTTATACACCAATCTAAGAGCCCAAACCCTAATAACAGGGGCTGCTAAGACCCCATTCCACCTTCACGACAGGGATGTCCTCTATCCCCGCTTTTGTTCGCTATTTCCCTAGAACCGCTTTTACAAGCCATACGCCAACATCCACACATACACGGAATAAGGGTAGCGGGAAAAACCTTCAAAGTATCTGCATATGCAGACGACGTACTGCTGACTCTTACGGACCCCTTGACCTCCATGGAACATTTGACACAACTTTTAGAGAACTATGGAACCCTTGCGGGCTACAGAGTGAACTTTACTAAATCCATGGCACTACCATTTCACCTTTCGGCTCAAGACAGGGCTACAATACAGATTAGACATCATCTGCCCACAACAACCGACAACATACCCTATTTAGGGATCAAACTCACGGCGAATTATGAACATTTACATGACACTAACTACTCCCCATTGATTCGGTCACTCATAAGGGATCTGGAACAGTGGACAGACAAACCCATCTCGTGGTTAGGTAGGCTCCACTCAGTTAAAATGAACATTCTTCCTAGAATTTTGTTCCTGTTCCAGGTCCTGCCCACTCCGATCAAAAGAAGTGACCTAGCCACACTTCAAAAAGCAATAGACATGTTCATTATGCAAAAGAATCGGCCCAGAATAGCAAGAAAACTCCTATACCGCCCCAAGGACAGAGGGGGGCTAGGATTGCCGAATCTATATATTTACTATCTAGCGGCTCAGACAGCACTAATCGCATACTGGCACTCCACACCAGACGCCCGACGGTGGGTAGAACTCGAGTCATCATTAATAGGGCAAGATTTACCTCAATTTTACCCCTGGTTGCATAAAGCACACAGAACACTCCCCAGAGTAACCTGCCCAGCAATAACAAACTCCCTGAGAATCTGGGATCAAATAGCAGTCAAGTACTCTTTAAGCAGGTTCCCCTCTCCAATGTCTCCAGTACTTCGAAACCGATCCTTCCAACCGGGTATGACAGCAGGTGACTTTAGTGGTCTCGAGAGAGCAGGTATTCAGAGATACTGCCATTTATACAAAAACGATCAAATAGTTACCTATGACCAGCTCAGGGAACAATACCCCCTAACAACCAGAGACTTCTTCCGCTACCTCCAATTACGAGACTTCGCTAGCTCAAAAGAAGTCAAAAAGACAGCCATTCTCCCCCTTACCTGGTTTGAGAATATGTGCTATCAAGAAACACACCCCAAAGGACTTATATCATTATTGTACTCTCATCTTAGCGGGGAGGCCAAAGAATGGGGAGATTTACGATACGTAGAGCAATGGGAGACAGACTTGGGTGAGAAGTTAGAGGGTTCCGATTGGCAGGATATTTGGGAGGCTACAGCTAGATCATCAATATGTGTCACCCTCCAGGAACAATCATTCAAAACACTCCTTAGATGGTACACTACACCATTGAAACAATTCTGCATGCAGATCACTTCCACAGATCTATGCTGGCATGGTTGCGGGGAACGTGGCACCTATGTACACATGTGGTGGAAGTGCCCTGTAGTACAGGCATACTGGGTTCAAATCATCAACCTTAGCGCAAACATACTGCAGAGACCGTTACAGTTAGACCCCTGGGCATGCCTGCTCTCCAGACCAACAGTAGACCTCCCACGTCCAGAGCAACATTTATTGAACATGATCTATTTGGCGGCACGTAGGGCGCTAGCTCAGAAGTGGCGATGTCCGGAATTGCCCTCGGTAGCTCTGGTCCTTGCAAAGATAAAAGACAATTATCTTATGGATAGATTAACCTCCTTAGTTAGGCACACCACAAAAAAATTTAACAGAATTTGGGAGTTGTGGGAACAATGCCAAGACAAGTGAAACATGCACTTACAAGGGGAAGGTGGTAGGGGGACTCAAGAGGACCCTCGTCCGGGCTGCGAGCATGGATGCATCGATCTACCATATCACTAAGCGAAATGGTTAGTTTTATTTATGTTATACCTATTGATTTGGTTAGAATTGTTGAATAATGTTTAGTTAATTATTATCTAAAACCATACCAATCAAAGAACTCAAATTGATAGCCACATAGGGTAGCAGTGATAGAAGCATAGAATAGCAAATAAACCACTGAGGTGATCGGAAGCGTTATTAACCATGTTTATAATGTGCAGAGTATTGGTTTTTTCATACTTTGCATAGTATGTACCTCTACTTAGGCTTATGCATAAGCCTGGATCTTGATGAGTGTATGCATATGTACAGTGGCTTCTGCGCAAGCCTTAGCTTTGTCACAAAACTGCACTTTAAGGTTGGTTATGGGAAAATAAAGAAGTTATGAATAAATTAAAAAAAAAAAAAAACCTCGATGGGGAGCAAGTTATATGGAAATTATAAAGTGGCTTGTCATAGCGGCTGATGCAAAGGTTTTTGTTCATAAGTATGCCTCTTATTATTGTGGCTTCTGCGAAAGCCTCTGAAATGTATTAGCTCTGCTTTGCCTATCGTGTGCAAAAATAAAGAATAAAAAAAAAAAAAGAATTGATTACTTATTGCTTGATTTAAACTGTTTAAATAAGGTCCTTAAGGTAGAAATTGGTCCAATTTTGTCATCTGATCATGCAATGATATCTTTAACTTTAAAAGTAAATCAAGAATATATAAGCAGGAGATCATGGAAACTAATTACTTCCTTACTTAAGGAAGAAAATTATAAAACTTGTCTAAAACAGGAGATTTACATTTTTTTGCCTTAAATAAGGATTCTGTCTCCTCTAAAGCTTTAGTATGGAATACACACAAAGCCTATATCAGTAAAGTTCTTATGAAATGGCAGGCACAAAAAATGAAAAATAGAGGGCTTTCATTGAGAAGCCTATACATTAAATTGCACTACTTAGAAAGAGTAAATAAAGAAAAGCTGAACAAATGTAATACAGATCAGATAAGGAATGTTCAATTGCAAATTAAGAAAATGATTTAAAAAAGGATTGACAGCTCTATTTGGACGTTACAACAAAAACTGTTCCATTTGGCAGTAAGGCCAGTAAAATGCTTGCAAATAAATGAAATAAGAAACATACAAGTAATATAATTGAGAGTATTAAAGAAAATCAGGTAACATACTTTAAACCAGAGGATATAGGCAGAAATCTATCAAAAGTTATACAACTTTGTAAAATCAGACGTAAAAGAAATCCAGAGATTTCTAGATCAGATTAATCTTCCAAGGGTTAAGGAAGAAGACTTATTACTCCTGAATAAAGATATATCTAAAAACGAAAATAAGATTGCTAAAGAGAGTTTAAAACCGTTCACGGCTCCAGGCCCAGATGGCTATACCAGTCAATATTATAGAATTTGTAAAGAGGTTTTGCTTAGCCCACTTGAGGATTTATTTAATGAAATAAAACAAGAGAGCCGTGCTCCAGGTGAAATGCTGGAAGTAAGCATTGTAACTATTCCGAAGCAAGATCAAGATCTTACAAAGTGTAAAAATTATAGACCTATATCACTCTTAAATGTGGACATTAAGATCTATGCGAAGATCCTAGCCACTAGACTTAACAGAGTTATTCACCAGCCGATCTCGATTGATCAAGCTGGTTTCATTTCTGGAAGGCCGGGTGCCGATAATACTCGGAGATTAATTAATCTTATTTCTCATTTGAAAATAAAAAATGAACCAGCTATCTTTCTTTCGTTGTATGCATAAAAAGCTTTTGATTGAGTCAGCTCGGAATTTATGGATCTTATGCTTGCTAAATTTGGCAGGAGGTTTTGGAGCCTGAGCTATTAAAGCATTATATACATCTCCCTCAGCATCAATTACTGGTAAGGGATTCAAATCTCCACAATTTTTAATCTCCAACAGAACTAGACAGGGTTGTCGCCTATCTCCATTGGTGTTTGAGTTAATAATCGAGCCCTCAGCGGAGATGTCATCCGGGAATCATCTAGAGTAAAAGGGGTAGAAATAGGAAATATAGTCCACAAGGTTGCACATTATGCTGACAATGTGGTAATAATGTTAACAGATCCTGTTAACTCTCTTACATATTAACATCAGATAATAGATCAATACAGTTGAAATTCCAATAAGAAATTAAATCTTGCTAAAACAGAAGTTTTATCTTTGAATCTTCCAATTAAAGTTCAATCATATTTAGAAAAACTATATCATTATAACTGGAGGGATAATAAATGTAAATATTTAGGTATTACTTTTAACAATAATTCTCAACAGATGATTTTCCTAAATTTTTTAAACCTGTTTGAGAAAATCTCGGAAACAATCAAATCATGGAATACTACCCACTTGTCCTAGCAGCAGCTAAAATGTCCCTTCTCCCAAAGTTCAATTACCTTCTCTGATGTATCCCACTCTCATTCCCTTTGTATCTTATTAAACTGTTCCAGTGATTGTTTAATAGTTTTATTTATAACGGAAAATATGTGAGAGTTAAAACCAAATTAATGGTAAGGAAATTTACTAAAGGTGGTATTGCATACCTGGTCTTAAAAACTTACAAGGCAATTATGATCTTAAACATTGATAAACGCTTAGATGTTAATTATTCTAGTCACTAGGAAATTGCCTGTCAAAAATGATGGGAATGAAATTGTAAGGCTGGCAATGCTGGTTGGCATACAATGTGAGGCTTTTAGTCCTCATTGGTTGTATTGCCCTTTTTTTTCTCGCTTAGCCGATTTTTGAGTGATGAAAAATGGCAAATATTGCTCAAAATCGCTCGCAACCTCACTCCCAGGCTTCTTGGCTTTCCCCCTGTGCTGTGTGTGCATGTATTTTTATTTATTTTTTATTATTTTGGTTGTTTTTTGTGTTTTTTGAGTTACGCGATACGTGCCTCGCGAGGCTTGCAGTGCAATGAGCGCCTTTGGTGCTCATTGCAGCGTAGGTTCCGCGTGCTTGCACCCGAAGTGCTGCTCAGCTGCCTCATCTCACTTCACGAGGCTTGCATGTGTGACGGCGCTGCTGGCTCGTCTTGCTTTGCGAGGCTCGGGGTTGCACCCTCGCATTGCGAGGGACGCAACTACGTTCCCATCATCGCAAACGTCACCAACATCACAAAATCCACAACTATATATGTGATTGGACTCATATTGTAAAAAAACTATATTCAAGATATTAAGTTTAATGAAATCTTATTTAATGATCTACATTATAAGTTAAAAACAGCAGAATTTTATTATTTTATTATCATTTCAAGTTTACGATTCTGGCACAAAAACGTTTTGAGAGAGAAATTAGTTCCCTTCCCAAGCCCTATAATGTCGATAGAAATGTTAAAAGGGAGATTAAATCTCCCGTTCTTAAATGAATGGGGGAAAAAAGGAATCCGGAATCTGAAAGATTTGTTTATTGATGGCTCGTTTGCCACATTTGACCAACTGGTCATGAAGTTTGATATTCTTAAATCCTATTGGTTAGATTACTGTACGCTTAAATCAATCTGGGTTGCATCTCAATTTCATACAAATAATATTACAGCATTGACTGCATTTGAAAAACTGGTTCTTCATAGGGAGAAAACACACCGTTTCAAAATGTTACGAGATTCTGTGCAACCTTTTTGATAATAAAAAATCAAGCAGAATGACTAGTTGAGAAATAGACATAAAGGTGACATTGACTGAAGAACAGTGGTCCGACGCCTTAACCACTACTGAAAGGTTTATTAAAAATGCCACATACAGAGAAATACAAATTAAAATTTGTAATGGTATTTTGTTCCTACTAAAATTGATCAAATTTCACAGATGGAGGAAAAAAAATTGTTGGAGGAAATGTGGATTGATGGGCTCCCACTTTCATATCTGGTATGAGTGCCCAATAATTTTCAATTTTGGGAGCATAGCTTAGATTTCATTTCAACATCTTCAAATATACCATTGATTGCTTCCCCAGAATTCATACTATTCCACATTTTTCCTAGAGAACCTTGTTTGGACACTAAAACTTATCTCTTGCAAATTATTATGACCGCTAAATGGCCTTCAGATGGAACCACCCCTCACCCGCCAGCCTGAACGAACTTAAAGTAATAGTCAGTAAAAATTGAGCCTTAGAAAAAGATTTCCAACGATTGGAAATCATTAAAAACCCTACTGTAAAATCGAAAATTTGGTATTTGTTTAATCTTGAGTAGAGCGAAATGTCTTGTCTGGGTATTTTTTTTTAGGCAACTGACTAAAAGAAATGTGTAACTTGTTCTTTGGACCCATACGTTTTTGTATATGTGTATGTGATTATGCGTTTTATTTGTAATAATGACTAAGACAACTATTTATTATGAAAATTGTATGTTTGTTATATTTTGAAAAATAAAAATATTTAAAAAAAAAGAATTACCAGAGATGGATTGAAACCATATAAATTAAGATTATGGGAATGCCTCGTATAAAGAGACTTATTTTAAGGTAATTAATAGATGGAATATGGTTCCCACTAAGCTATGGAATATTAGTAAAGTAGAAAACCACAAATACTGTTGGAGAAATTGTGGACAGATTGGTTCAACTTTGCACATTTGGTGGAGCTGTCCAATAACCAAACAGTTTTGGCAGAATGTATTTCTAAAGATTTCTGCAATAATTTCTTTAGTAATACAATCTTCACCTGAAGTGATCTTATTTCACATTTTTCCCACTACATTGTCCTTGAACATTAAAGCCTTTTTAGTGCAGGTCTTGATAGAAGCCAGATGGCTGATAGTAGTAAAATGCAAAAGAAGCAAGTTGCCCTCGTGGTTTGAGATCAAAATTATTCTTAGTAAAAACAGACTTTTAGTACGAGATTTCACACAGGAGGGGGGGTTTAAATCTCCACCATACAAGTGGGAGTTATGGGATAAATATTTCCCATTCGCTTCTCTAGAGGCTTCTGATTAAGACCTCCACAATTCAACTCAAATAATCCCTCTCTCGTTCCTCAACCATCTCGGCCTCAGGTAGTAATTCGTATTTTTTTATTTATTTTTTTAAAGATTGTTTTTTTTTTTCTTTTTGGTCCTCTCTATGTATTAGATTTATATTTGTATACACAGGGATTAAATATTTAATAATTTAAAATGGTTTCCAATAGTTAGAAATAATCATATCTTCAGTATGAAAAAAAATATATTTACAACAAAGAATATATGTGTTATGCAATGTATTATTGTATTAATTTAAGAGCAAATAGATTAAGGAAATATTCAACTTTAAAAAAAATATAATATTATTTATTTATTTTTTTATAAACTTTAATAGGGGAATATAGAAAAGCGCTGCACTTAAAAAGAGTCTCAATATTGATTAGGCTAACTTTTGGTTATTATTATTATTATTACTTTTATTTGTAATGCGCCAGCATATTCCATAGCGCTATACAGAGGAAAAGAACAAGGAAAAATATAATTTTAACATACTGCAAAAAATGGAGGACCCTGATTTGAGCTTAGAATCTTTGTAGAAAGTGTTTTTTTCCAAAGCACTCTACAAGATTGAAAACTCTCTACTTACAATCTAAAGGGCATGGAAGAGGCAGATAAGAAATAGCAAGGGTCAGGAAGAAAGTGAAGTTTCATTAGGTAGGAGGGTATGCAAAGTTAGAATGTTTTTTTCATATAGAAGGCAAAGGAAAGCATCTGAGAAAGTAATTTGGTAAGTGATCCTAGTATGTTATATCTTATCTGGCCCTAGTGGTCAGATAGTATATTCTGCGAGTGGGAGGTGAGGGGCCTGTGTTAGGAGGTATGCCCCAATAAACCAGCAGAAGAAAGAGAGAGAGGGAGAGGAAGTGGGATTTGGACTTGTAGAAGTGTTTCTGCTTATGAGCTTTAGAAGGAGGAGGAGATAGTGAATGGAGGTATGAGAGCAGCTCATGGGAGCATAAAAGAGGAGAGGAGAGCATGTAAGGTGCAATGGTTATGTTGGAGACATGATGTGGAAAAGTCGAGAAGAGAAGCTTGAGGAAAAGACAGGATGTAATGAGGAAGGAACAGGCATGAGGAAACATTGTGTAATAGATTAATTAGGTATAGTTAGCAGGTGTTGCTAATTGATCAACTGCAGGAAATTTGAGTGACTCAATAAATCAAGAGAAACAAGGGGCAGATGGGTGAGGGGCAGGGGGGGGGGGGGAGTGATTGTAGTTCCAGAGAGAGTGAGAGAGCAGAGACTGAGGCCTTCAGCAAAACTTCAGACAGTGTGTTTGATTGTAGTTCCAGAGAGAGTGAGAGAGTAGACTGAGGCCTACAGTTAGTGGAGAGACTTCAGCAAAACTTCAGACAGTGTGTTTGATTGTAGTTCCAGAGAGAGTGAGAGAGCAGAGACTGAGGCCTACAGTTAGTGGAGAGACTTCAGCAAAACTTCAGACAGTGTTTGATTGTAGTTCCAGAGAGAGTGAGTACTGTTAAGTACTAATCAAATGAGTAAATGGAGATGCCTTTAAATCTAATGCATTTTTTTGGCTAACAATAATGTCCTTAGAAATTGAAGCACTAGATTGATTATGTAGTATTGTAAATGCCAATTCTGTAGCTAAGTGAGTGAAAAAACTAAGATTGTATAATAAAATTGTGAAATAAGTGAAAATAAAGGCAAAAAAGCAAAAGAACAAAAGAAACAATTGCTGTTTTTGGTGTACAAAAAAATTGATGTGTGTGTAATTGATATTGCATGTGTAATGATACAATAAAAGAATATGCAGATGTCACTTGTTTCAATGGGAGAATATATTGGTGACTAGGTGTGCTAATTTGACAAGGTATGCTAATACATGCACACTGGATAAATTGAGTGAGAAGCGCTACTTGTGGTTCAACTAGTACATATAAATTCTAATATTAATATTTGAAGGTGGGGGCTATGGGCGTGACTGGAAGTGTGTTGGTTGACGCGTAATGCGGCTGGAGGCCGACGAAGGAGCTTAGGAAAGAAGACCATGAAATTCTCTCAAACCAGCATGAGGTTATAGCCTCCTACCTGAGGTTTTGTTCTCCTCAGATGTCGCTGCTCTGCTACCGCAAGTGATCTCATCTTCCCCTTCTCCGGGTGGTGCCACTAGTGTTCCCATGGTAATCTCTGGCTTTTGGGGTCTTATACGACTGAGAGTACCAATTTCAGCTGGTGGCTATGCAACCATTTCCTATCTCAAGTGGTTTGGGACAAAATAAGCTGTGTACAATGTGCACCTAATACACTACAGCCCAATATCAGAAGTCTTTTGTCCAAGTGAAAGTTTAACACAGTGCTGCAAGTGGGGGCTGAGTGAGAGCCTGGATCATTTCCTTACACATGGACTAGACTTTTTTTCATTTCAAGTCTTTGTGAGTTACTTTGATTGGGCTATAAGCCCTTACTTTCATCTTTTCCAACTCACCTTTAACTCACACTCAACATTTTATGCCTCTTAGCTTTTCCTACTGCATTTCATTTCAACTTCATACTCAAAGGATTACTATTTCAACTGATCAACGTATTCATTAGGTCTAAATGTGATAAGTCTTAATTGAAGATAAAATGCCCATGTTATTCTTACTACTCATACTTAATTGTTATATGTGCTGAGACTGTGAGCTTTGATGCTTTGGCCTTTGAGGTCTTATACGACTGAGAGTACCATTACAGCTGGTGGTTATGTAATCACTTTGTATCTCAAGTGGTTTGGAACAAAACAATCAGTGCACATTGTGCACCCAATACACTACAGCACATTATCAGCATTATTTTGTCCAAGTGAAAGTTTGTCACAGTGTTGCAAGTGGAGGCTGAGTCAGAGCTTTGATCATTTGCTCATATATGGACTGGTCTTTTTTCATTTCAAGTTTTTGTGAGTTTCTCTGATTGGGCTATAAGCCCTTCTTTTCAGCTTTTTCAATTTTAACTCACACTCAACATTTTATGCCTCTCAGCTTTTCCTACTGCATTTCATTTCAATTGTACACCTAAAGGATTACTATCTCAACTGATCAAAATATTTTCTAGGTCTAAATGTGATAAGTCCTAACTGAAGATAAAATGCCTATGTTATTCTTACTACTCACACTTAATTGTCATATGCGCTGAGACTGTGAGCTGTGATGGTTTGGCCTTTGGGGTCTTATACGACTGAGAGTACCAATTACAGCTGGTGGCTATTTAATCATCTGGTGGTGGTGGTTTGGGACAAAACAATCTGTGCACATTGTGCACCCAATACACAACAACACAATATCAGCAGCCTTTTGTCCAATGGAAAGTTTGTCACAAGTGCTGCAAGCGGGGGCTGATTGAGAGCTTTGATCATTCTCTCACATATGGACTGTTTTTTTTTTTTTGTTTTTTTTTTTCTTTCAAGTCTTTGTGAGTTACTCTGAATGGGCTAAAAGCCTTTCTTTTCACTTTTCTTAACGCTAACTCACACTCAATCCTTTATGCCTCCCAGTTTTTCATACTGCATTCTATTTCAATTGTACACCTAAAGGATTACAACTAAAACCCTTTTAAGAGATAAATGAGAGAAAGGGAAGGAGATAAGGGTGACAAGGAAGATAATAAAGGAAGATAAAAAGAAGGAAAAGAGATAAGGGAAGTCCCTTTCCGTAATTATCATGCCAGCAAGAAACAAGGTTAAAGATAAGAAGCTCTCCCAGAAATCTACCACCACAACTTGACACCTCTTGTTCTAGGGATGTGATAGTCAAGTTCCACTTCCTTTCATCTAAACAAGCAATCAGTAAAGCCTGCTATGAATTGAAGTCTCTTCCTTACCCGTATCAAAGCATAAAAGTCTTCTCAGATATATCAGCAGCAACACTACTTAAATGCAGAGAATTTTCATCCATTAACCTTCCATATAAATGGACATTTCCTGTGGGCTTATCGGTCTTGAAGGACTCAATCGCCCCTTGGAGATTTTAAGGCATTAAAACCACTGAGACCAGAATGGCAGAAGTCATAGATCCTTTTACTCTGAGAGTCTGACTTTTATTTTTTCCGTTAAAACAGAGAGAAAGAAGAAAGAGAAGAAAATGGAATTAATTCTATGGTCTAGGCTATTTGAAAATTATTTTATTTTTATTTATTTTTTTCTCTTTTTTTTTACTTTTTGCTGTTGTTGAAGAAATGTTTTTTATATATTTTTTTTTCTCACTGAATATTTTTTTTATATTTATGGGGTCTTATGACAAATCTCTTAAATATTATCATCACTGTATTGCAATTAACACTCATTTTATAGATTACTGTGTGCACTTGGTAATATTATAATCCACTCAAACATCACGTGAGTGGTATTTACTAGTTATTGAAAACACTACTAAAACTAAATTGGTTCTTTTACCAATTTTTACTTTTGTATTTTTGCCCTTTTTTCCGCATTGGAGTGGTCATGTTAGTTAATTTTTATAATCATCTAAAGATGTCTAGAATTTAATATATAATGATTTGATTCACTCGTTTTTTATAGTAAGACACTACTTTTATGAAAATAGAATGCACTTAACTGTACTCTTCACAGCTGTCTCGAACAACACATTTTTTATCTACATAGTTGTTGTTTTTTTAGCAATTTAAATGTCAGTTAAATTTATTACTTTCAATGTAAAAGGTCTTAACTCCCCTAGCAAGAGGAGTTCTGTATTAAGACTGATGAATCAACAAAAATGGGACATCTTGTTTCTTCAAGAAACACATTGGGATGGGAACAAGACACCAAATTTTGGCTCTAATGAATATCATTTAAAATATAATTCTACATTTAAAAAAAAACTCTAGAGGTGTTTCAATATTATTCAGTAAAAAACGTATTATCAAGGAAGAACTAGTGGAAATAGACACTTATGGTAGATTCATTTTCTGGCTGGGTGAAATAAATAATCAGAGGTTTACATTGGTTTACCTATACTCTCCAAATTTAAAACATGTGCATTTTATAAAAAAAATGATTTTTAAAATCAATAAATACAATTATGGCCATGTAGTCATGGCTGGAGATTACAATCTTACAATTGACCCTTATTTAGATAGGAAAACGTACAAACCTATTAAAAATCATATTAAGATTCAAAATGATTCAAACTTACTTCACAAGTTGATCACGGATAATAATCTATACGATGCTTGGAGGATTTTATTTCCTAATCAGCTTGACTTTACATTTTTCTCTCCAGTCCACAAAATGTACTCAAGGTTAGACTTTTGTTTGGTTGACAAACCTACTATGAATCTAATAACTTATGCTGAAATAGGTCCTGTTACCATCTCAGATCATGCTTATGTATCATTAAAGATCAAATTAGATTCAGATAAAAAGTTAAGGCCGTTGTGTGGAAACTGGATGATTCACTAATTACCAATGACAATAATATAAAATATCTTATCTCTCAAATTAATGATTTTTCTGAGCTTAATAAAAACTCTGCTTCATCTAATAGTTTGTTATGGACTACTCAGAAGGCGTATACAAGAGGTATCTTAATTAAAATGAAAGCTAAATCAATAAAACAAAGAGGCACTTCGCTCCACAATTTATTGATCCAGTTGTACAATCTTGAAAAAGATACCAAATTAAATCCATCAGAAAAAATCTCTTTTGAGATTAAAAACATACAAAACAAATTAATAAAATTAACCAGCCAATCTCTGACAAGGCTCTATTTCGCTTACAACAAAAACTTTATCAATATGATAATAAAAGTATACCAGAATTGAGGGTGTTTTCAACCAAGAAAAATGGGTCACTAAACCTTGTGACATTGCTAAAGCCTTTGCTTCATACCATTCAAAATTATACAATCTTTCACAATATACGGAAGCTAAACCTCCATCAGAGATAGATGTTAAAGAATTTCTAAGGAAATATAATCTCCCAAAAATTACTCCATTGCAATTGAACTACACAACACCTGGTCCAGATGGTTATACCAACTTATTCAATAAAAAAATAATTTAGTTCTAACTCCACTTTTAAAAGATTTATTCAATGAATTTATGTGTTTGGGCAAAATTCCACATGAAATGTTAAAAGCCACAATAATTGTTATTCCAAAAAAAGATCAAGATCTTCAAAAATGTGCTAGTTATAGACCCATCTCATTAATGAATGCAGATTTGAAACTTTATTCTAACATTTTGGCTACTAGATTGGGAGGTATAATCCATACTTTGATATCTATGGATCAAGACGGATTTATTCCTGGAAGACACCTTTCTGATAGTGTCAGAAAACTTATGAATTGAATATCTATTTCTAAGTGCTCTTGTGCTCCCACACTGTTTATTTCTTTATATGCCGAAAAAGCTTTTGACAGGGTGGGAGTACATGAAATTAACATTATCTGAAATGGGTTTCGGTAATTTTGGCTCACATGTAATAAGGGCTCTTTACCCGACTCCTTCAGCTGCAGTCGCTGGTATCAATTTTCTTTATATAAAATATGGGTAGATAAACATATAACCTGTAAAGTTTTTTGCAAGCAGTTGACTGCGGTTGAAAAAATTTACTTTTCCCACCTAATTTCTAAATGTTTTCATATTATACGATCTAATATTGAGAAAACCAAATCCGCCTCTTTGATGTCGTGGGAGCAAGATTTTACCATTTCAATTTCCCTAACTTGTTGGGAAAAAGCTTTCAGAGTAACCAATAAATTTATCAAATATGCTTCCCAAAGGGAGGTATATTTTAAGACCTTAAATAGATGGTACATAGTTCCTCTTAAACTATACCAAATCTCCCACGACATCAAAGATAAATTGTGTTGGAGAAATTGTGGGGGCATTGGCAATCAACTCCACATTTGGTGGGATTGTCCTTTTATTAATCCTTTATGGGTTAAATGCTTTGAATTTATTATTTCAATGATATTAAAAAAGACTATCTGATGTACCCCACAGGGTTGTCTATTCCACATTTTTTTGGACGCTCTTAAATCTAGAGAACTTGCGTTAATTGTTCAGATTTGTTCCACAGTCAAATCTACCATTATTCGTAGATGGAGACAACCCATCCCTCCTAGTTGGGTTGAAGTATATCAAAACATTTATTACAGTAAAGATTTAGAAAATCTCTATGAATCTGGCAAAATTATTAATCAACATAAATCTAAATGGTCGGTTTGGGACTCTATTGTAGAACCGTGAACTTTTAACAAAACAAGTTTAGATGAGATTCTTTTTTACCCTCATCTGGGTACTAATATAGATTATGAATGTGGTGTGATTGTGTGCGAATGAGGCTATATCTGTTTTTTCTTTTTTATGTTTTTTATTGTTGTTATTGTAAAATAATGTTTTTTGTTTTTTTGTTTAAAATTACCAGGTATAGTCTTGTCTGTTTTGTGTATTTTTGTCATTTGAAAAATTTAATAAAAATCTTAAATTAAAAAAAGATATATATATATTTGAAGGCAAACCTCATTTGTGATGAGACCAATCATTGGTATGCCTAAATTAGAGGCTCATTTTATTTTCTTAAAAACATGGAAATAAGGAAGGGAGGAAAAAAGGGGGATAAAAATACTATTCCACACATTCAAATAATCAAGGGAGGAGGGAGGACTTATAGTATGGTATAATAATATGTTGCAGTTAGTAACAACATTTATTACTTGTCTATACACAATCTATTAGCTCACTGTAGATTGATTATCCCCTATACACATTATTTTAAATGGTTCACTGACAATCAGCAAGGCGAGTTTGCTCACCAATAGAGAGCTTCACATTCAGCATCATACAAAGCATATTTTGCATAAATTAGGGGAGAGAAAAAGAAAAAATGTATATAGACTACTATACCGTCCCTTCAAGGTTTAGCTATCCATAGTTCCTACTGACCTTTGCTTGGAAGAGGGGAATCCTACTGGCCTGACCGGTTACGCCATAAAAATGACTTTGTCAAAGGCTCCAGAGTTCCTTCCTGCTGCTTTGGAGAGCTTTATATAGTGAGTATACCTTCAATGTCATTAGTGAAGTCATCTCCAGTTATCAGCATAAAGACACTTCTGGTTTCCTGTTTATTAATGTCACCTCCGGTTCCGGTTGTCCCGTTTTTATTTACGATATCAATTTTTTTCTCCTACTGAATTCTTTTTTGAAAAGTAATTATGGAAATCAAATAAGTAGTGAATATGGACTTGAGATTACTTGTTAGCATAATCAAGTGCATATTTTTTCATGGTTTGTGTGACTGATTGTCACATGACTTAAGAAAGACCAATAGAAACTATGTTATTAGTCATTTGATATTGAATGACAATAACCAACACATAATAACAGTCTTCTATTGGGAACTCATTCCAACTTAACTTATAAATAATAAGTTTAAGCTAATAATAATTTGGTTAGCTCCAATATATCAGTTAAGTCCATACTTGCTTTTGGTCTCAACAAAAAGGGGAGATGAAAATATATATTAAAAAGTTTTAGTTCAACATTTTCTGATGTAATAACATCCCTACTTGTAGATTCTCATTTCTCTTTAGCTCTGCAAATAAGTCAGTGCAGACACGGTTAACTTCTAAAAATGATTTTAGTACAAAGACTTACTTTAATGAGCTGCATTTCAATTCTCAACAATACTAATACAACAAATTTAAACATCGTATTTCAGTGATGATGACTAATAGTGTCTGTTAGAGTCACTATCTTTTTAAGAAAAATTGCTGAGATATTGCTTGTTTGTCTTCTTCGATGATATAGAAAACGTTAAGAGTTACTTTTCGTTCTTAAGGAGGTTGGCTTTTACTTCTCTATACTTTATCTCAAATAATATTTTTTATAAGAAAGCTCCAAATGAGAAACCCTCATTCAGTCCTCCTGGATTTTGCGCTCCTAGGGTAAATATTCAACGGCATTCTGTTTGAAGTAGTTTTTTGCTAATGTTACCACCCCGTGGTCCCTGTTTCATATTATACACCACATGCACCTCGAGATTATTAATATTGTTCTCAAGATATCATTTGAAGTGTCTCGATACAGGGGTATCAATGCAGTTATTTATTGATGAGATGTGTTTCATCACTCGTCCTCTTATTATCAGTTTTCCCGACATAAATTTTCGGACAGGGGCAGACTAGGACATACACTACGTGTGTTGAAATACAATTTGCAAAAAACATAAGTGGATATTTTTTCTTGGAGTTCGGGTAAATGAACATTTTTTCTGGCTTGATGAACCTGCAAGTTACACAGTTTGTGCAGCGGTATAGATCTGCAGTTTGTTCTAACCAGGTGGGCTCAGGCTTTTCTTCCTGAAACATGCTATGCATGAGGATATCTCTCAGATTTCGGTTACATCTACAGGTAATCGTTGCTCGATCATTTAATGCTGGTTTAAGGACTGGGTCATCCAAGATTAAATGCCAGTGTCTTTCCAAAATCTGTTGAATTTCATACGGATTCTTGTTGTAGGTCATTATACATCATTATCTTTTGCTCTTCAAATTTTTTCTTCTTTTGCTCATATAATAGCTGTGACCTGTCCATTGATAGCGCTTTCTTATACGCCATTTTTAGGGTTTTATTTGGATAAAACCCTAAACCCGGCTCCTCAGGTTATCTGCTTGAATTTTAAAGTCATCGATGTTATCACAATTTCTTCTTATAGGCATATATTGACCAGTAAGAATGCCTTTACGTGTAGATGATGGATGCTGGCTTGTCCACTTAAGAAGCGTGTTAGTAGCTGTAATTTTTCTGTGGACTGTTGTGTCACACCTTCAGCATTCTTCTTGATTTTTAAATCTAAGAAATCTAGCACTTCCTTCTTAATCTCTGAAGTAAACTTCAAGCCTAGAAGATTGTGATTCAGGGATTCCACAAAGGCGTCAAATTGGTTCTTGTTTCCACCCCACATTATTAAGATGTCATTAATATATTGTTGCCAGGAATATATGTGGGGCGAAAAGCATGATAGGTCATCTGTAAATACGTGAACCTCTTCCCAAAATCCTAGGAAGAGGTTGGTTTAATTCGGGGCACAAGCAGTGCCCATAGCCGTGACGCCTTTTTGTCTATACCAACGACCATCAGATGTCAAAAAGTTTCTGGTTAATATCAATCTCAACAGTGCAAGGATAAAGTTGTTCCACAAGATTTTCTCTCCTCCTTTTCTCTTCATTCAGGAAATGCTCTACAGCCTGAACACCCTCAACATGTGGTATTCGGCTGTAGAGCTGCTCTACATCAATGCTGGCAAGAAACGATTCAGTAGGTATACTAAAATTGTCCAGGTGTTTGAGGACATTGGTTGTATCTTTCAGGTGAGAGGGTAGACAGGTTACCAGATCTTTCAATTCCTTATCCACCAGTTGACTGATTTTCTCAGTTAGGTTTCCGTTTCCAGAAACTATGGGTCTTCCGGGAATTGGTTTAAATCGTTTATGGACCTTTGGGAGGGCATAGAAGACAAAAGGTTTCTTTGGAAAGAGGTACTCGTAGTTTTTAGTTGAAATTTACCCTTGCACTTTTGCTTGAAGTAAAATCGCTTGTAACTCATTAAGATATTCGTATGTTGGATTCTTCTTCAATACTTCATAAGTATTTTTATCTTGTAATATTGTCAAGCACATCTTTTTGTAATCGTTTTTGTTTTGCAGCCTCCTTTATCAGCAGCTTTAATTATAATATTTGCCGTTTGTAGGTCTTTCAATGCTTTCCATTATTTTTGGGAAAAATTGGATTCTGTGGTCTTTTGGGTTTTTGGATTGTTATACAATCTTTCTAAATCTTTGGTGACTACTCTAATAAATGCCTCTATGTTCCCATAATTTTCTGGCGTGAATCGACTTGGGTTATTCATTCCTGGTATACTATTCTTTGCTTCAATGTCACTTTCTTTCAAGAGATCACCTAGGGAATCTAGAGCATTTAGGTCCTCCAAAGTGAAGCCCAAAGCTTCTAGTCTTTTTGTTGTCTTTGTCAAAGAAATATCTTTTTAAAGCAAGTTTTCTCCCGAAAAGATTAAGATCTTTTATGATTGTAAATAATTGGGACCTACTCGTGGGGATAAATGAAAGTCCTTTTTCCAACACCGCTATATGTTCACGTGACAACATGAAATCTGATAAATTTATTATAGCATTGGTGGATTTTTGGGGGGCAGTTGTCTCTTTTGCAGCAATTTGCTCTTGTTGAATTTCATAATTTTTTTCTTTTTTTTATTGTATCTGTCTTACCTCTGATTTTTTTCCAAATTCTGGTCTAATTGCTTTAGGCCTTTTAATTGATGTCCTTGTTTTGGTTATTGTTGGACTGATAGTATTTATTTGATCCATTACCTGGAGGATTGATTTTTTTGTCTGTCTTGTTCTCTCTCTGAATCTTGGCTTTCGGGCATGCCCCCTGCCTAAAAAAATCCTCCATAGAGGTTTGGCTCATATGGGGTCTGTTCTGAGGGGATAGCGTGAGTTCCAAATATATATTTTCCATTGGGATTGATCAAGATCCTCTCTATTTGAATAGACCGAGGAACTTATGTCAAAAGTGGTAGTGAGTGTTGTGCTGGTTTTCAACTTATAAGCTGTTTCTTGACTGAAATCTAACTTGTCATGTTGAAATTTGCCATGTTTCCGCGGTGATAGATACTTTTTTAATTTCTCCATGCTCTAATTTATTTTTTTATATTGGATGTTGAATTCTTCTAGTTCCTTGTATTTCCATATTTCTTGATTATATTGATCCACTTTTACATTCAGAGATTCCAGATCGCACTTCTCTGTTTCAAGGATCAAACCCATAAGGTCTAGAGAGCACTGCTGTACAATTTGAATCCATTTTTCCGAGAATGTGGCATCTATCAAGTAACCTGCTGGAATAATTTGAACCCTTAGTCCTCGTGGGATTATTTTGTGTTTTATATCATTTTGGATACTTGTCACTTCCCACACCGTCCTGATCTGTTTTTTTAACTATTTTTTGTAAGTTCTTTTTTTAAAAGTTTAATCTTTCCTTAATTGTTTTTGCTCTTAAATTAACATGAACCTGTGTTATGTATTTTTGTATTACAGACTTGTTTGATGTATGTATATATGTATTTATAAAATAAATAAAACAATAAAAAAATATAAAAAACGTTTGGTCTTGACCATTAATGAAAACCAACATACTACACTATAAATGTTTTTCTCTTTTGAGGAAATCCAACAAGAGAGAATGCAGTGAGGCATATCAGAATTCCCCTAAAGATTATTAAAGAAATTCAACTTGTTATATATAGATGAAAATTACATTTCCAACAACAGCAGCCACTGGATGTGATTACACTGGATAAAACAGCACCTCAAAAATCAAAGTAGGAAAAATCTATTTGCTGACATCTGTTACATAGACAGAGCTGGCAGGTCAGAGTTCCTATTTTACTGTTATTGAGTGAAATGGTTTATTGCTTTTTTTCATTATGAATGTGCTTTTTTAAAGCACTGCATTAAAGTTTTATTTGTAAAAAGACAGCTGCATTTAAAATAGTTATAATGCTAAAAGAACTGACATTTATCCGGGAAACAAAACGCAGACCATTAATATATATATTTATTCAACAGCACACAATCCAACAGCAATTAGCAAATTAGCTAATCTATCTTGCCCTACAGAACACAGACCTTACACGTTTCATCAGCGCCACCCGTGTCCGGTCACCTTCTAATTGTGCAGATACAAACTTCCTGTGTATTCACATACTCCTTACACTTTAGGAGGTAGTCAATCATGATTAGTAAGAATTTTTTTTTAATTATAGCTTCCATTTAAAATAGGAGAAGTAAAATATGCATTCATTTGTAAAAATGCAACAATGTTAACTGGGCAAAATGTGCATATTCCTGAATTAGAGCTCGCTAGCCTAATGTTCTCTTCGAGAATTCTGCTAAACTATATCATTGATGAGGGTAGAGAACATTTTTGTTAGTCTTCTGTAATTAATAGTCTTCTGTAACTGGTATAAATTACTAATTAAAAAGGGTTTCATTTGTGAAACATAATATTCACCAGCATTTTACAATAGAAATTGAGGTTGTACCCTGCACACACATAATTATAAATTGCTAGTTACAGACTAGTTTCCTGTGGATGCCACACGAATTTTATGAAGTATTCTCAGGAATGTGTTTAACAAATGAAAAAGATGCCATATTTAACTTTTTAACAACTACCTGCATTATAATGTGATAGCTATCAGCTATGTAAAAATAGCTTCCAACATTCTTATATGTACTTTGTCTTGTGAAAGAAACATCATATGACATAACTGGAATGCCCAGTAGTGATTTGTGGTGTCTGTGCTTAAAATAGCCACATCAGAAATGGATTCTCAATTGTTGATTGTCCACAGAACGATACTGGTCCGTTTATACATATGTATTTTATTGTTCGGTTTGATCATTTGAATTCCATGTGTTACTTGTTTTTTGGTTACGAATAATTATAAGCGTGATAAACAAATAATAAAGGATATTTGTATTGAAAGGATAGTTTGACCAACATTTACTTATTTTAATGCCATGTTTCTTTTGAATTGATTTATACTAACTATATTCATTTTTCAAAACATTGTATTTGTTAATAGACTTCTTTGTGTTCTAGAAAAATGAAAATACATTTAAAAATGCCTGTTTTTTTTTTTCAAAATCATTCTTAGAAATTTTTGAACATGTTATTCTCGGAATAAACTTGTGGTGTTTATGTCTGTCTTAAAGACTCATTGATCTATTTGCCACTGTAAATTCCCTGTAATTTTACTTTTGCAGAAACTCAAGCATATTTTACAATCTCAGGTGCATACCCTCTTATGGAAACATCGCCAAACTCAAAGTTTGTTAGGAAATAAAACCGGAAAATTTCTAGCTAGAAAACTAAAGAAAAATGTACATTCATATACATCTCAAAGTATTCTGTCCTATTGTACTTTCATAGTTTAACAAAGAAACTGGATTTTCCCCACATTAGCCTCCCACAACTATGTCTAAGGGCAACTAGAGTGCACACAAAGTCAGTGGTGCCTGTCTTGCATAATCTAGATATTCATATTTTCAGTGAGTTTTGTCCAAATTAATATTGAAGGATACCTCACAAATTGTATTTAAAAAAGTATTTGTATATAAAGAAAATTGCAATTGTTATTGCTTGAGCAAATGTAGAAATACTCCTAGTTCATAATGTATTATAGGATTCTTAAGCCAAATGAAGGCTGAGAACCCAGATTAGTGATGTCAGAAGTCAGAGGAGCAGCCCCACCGGAAGTCAATCACTTGCCTAATAGGACCTGATAATACAAAACATATACATCCAGATGAAATAGAAGAGGTGTTTAGGCAATTTTATGAATCTTTGTATAACTTAAACACAGACCCAAATTTAGAGACAATAGAGAAAAAGAACATAGATACATTTCTGAAGGGGTTAGATATCCAACCAATTTTCAAAGATGATTTGAAATTCATAAATAGAGACTTTACACATAAGGAATTAGAGGAGACAATAAGATCAATGAAATTAAACAAAGCCCCAGGTCCGGATGGCTTTGACCATATATATTATTCTATATTTTATAGAGAGTTAAGTGAACATCTTAGTAACTCGTTTAATGAAATCAAGTCTAAGGGCATAGCAACCCCAGAGTTTGTAGATGCGAAAATAATTAATATTCTTAAACAGGGAAAGGACCCTAAGGATTGCAAGAGTTATCGCCCAATGTCGCTAATAAATACTGATGGTAAATTATACTCCAAACTATTAGCTAAAAGGTTAAATAAGATAATACCTAATTTACTTCATATAGACCAATCTGGGTTTGTCCAGGGCAGACAAGCAAGTGATAACACGAGACGTCTAATAGACCTACCATATATACTCAAGTATAAGCCAAGTTTTTCAGCCCTCTTTTAAGGCTGAAAAGGGCCCCCTCGGCTTATACTCGAGTCACCCAGTTTTGTTTTTTTCCCCTGTGTCTCTCCACCCCCGTGTCTCTTTCCCCCCTCTCCCTCCCCTGTGTCTCTTCCCCCCCACCTCTCCCTCGTGTCTCTTTCCCTCCCCCTCCCTTATCATCCTCCTCATCCTCCCTCCTCAACCCCTCTCCTCACCTCAACCCCCCTCCTCAACCTCCCTCCTCAACCCCCCTCCTCATCCTCAACCCCCTCCCCATCCTCAACCCCCCTCCTCAACCACCCTCGTCAACCCCCCTCCTCATCCCCCCTCCTCAGCCCCCCTCCTCACATTTACAACTACCTGCATTCTAATGTGATAGCTATCAGCTATGTAAAAAACATCATATGACATAAATGGAACGTCCAGTAGTGATTTGTGGTTTCTGTGCTTAAAATAGCCACATCAGATATGGATTCTTAATTGTTAATTGTCCACAGAACGATACTGGACCTTTTATACATATGTATTTTATTGTTCGATTTGCTAATTTGAATTCCATGTGTTACTTGGTTTCTGGTTACGTATAATTATAAGTGTGATAAACAAATAATAAAGGATATTTGTCTTCTGAATTGAAAGAATAGTTTGACCAACATTTACTTATTTTAATTAAATTTTTCTCTTGAATTGATTTATACTAACTATATTAATTTTTCAAAACATTACATCTTTTTTTTGTGTTCTAGAAAAATGAAAATACATTTAAAAATGTCTGTTTTTTTTTTTCAAAATCATTCTTAGAAATGTTTGAATGTGTTATTCTCTGAATAAACTTGCGGTTTTTATGTCTGTCTTAAAGACTCATTGATCTACTTGCCACTGTAAATTCACTGTAATTTCACTTTTGCAGAAACTCAAGCATATTTATCTTCATTATTGAAGAAATATTTTTACCAGCATTTACATATTGCAATGCATTTAATTTTGCATGAATTTATTTAAAATGGACTAGTTTGTCAAAATGTTATATTTATCACTGCCCATTCTTTGGGTTTACAAAGACAACAACACATTTCAAATGCATTGCTTTCAACACATTAATTTTCAGAGTGACATTTTTGAGTTTATATCTATAACTATGATTCATATTTACTCAGATTTTTAAAATAATTACATCTTTTGCAATGCAAATTTTAAATAAAAAAATGCTAAAATATGTTTATAAACAACTCTATTATTATATGAAAGAAATCTTAAGCAGCAACCCTTCCAAGTATTTGAGTTACATAATCCCTATATTACTTGTGTGTTGAACTTGTTTCTTAAACTTTCATACATGTGATAATATAAAAGAACAAAGAGGTCTTAATCAGACCTTCCTTATTTTATTTATTATATTAACTCTTAAAAATAAATATTTCCCTTAAAATATGATAGCAACTGAAACTCATGAGGATTTTTTAGATACAATCTGTGACCAGTTGATAGATACAGGTGGCCCATTGTTCACTGCAGAGCAGGGCATTGTGGGTGTGAGCAAGAGTGTCCTGTTACAGGCTAAGAGTCACAGAGATGGAGAAATAATAATGAAGCCGGTGGAACTGGTCCTGTAACTACTTTTTATATTTACTAATCACACAGCTATAGAGGAAGGGTGAAAATTCCAGTTCACTCAAGGCCATACATTAATATAGTTAATAATTAATACATCTTATTATGTCAGCAATGGTAAAAAAAATCATGCCCAATAAAGATTAACAAAAATAACTTCCTTAACATAATAAATGAAGATTTTTTGTGTATAAAAAAAATATATTGTATAAAGTCTATCTGAGTACATACTGGCAATAGTCACCAATGTCAGCACCCTATTGAATGACCCTTTGCTTGTAGAAAGTGACAAAAATAGGACAAAAGCTCAGTCCCAAATTATTATTATTACTGGACCCTTAATGCTCTATTCTTCTTAAAGGTACACCTCTTCTTATACCCCACGTGTGCCTCTTTGTGTACCAAAAAATAACAAAAAAATTAAGTATGCTAACCTATAAAAGCCCTTAAAGGGTTTATCCCTATTAAGCAGATAACATAATAGGGATACACTTTCTAATTAGCCAGTCTGTTGTTGGGGAAAGTTTGAACAGAGAGTATGTATAATTTTCAATACTTTAATTTAACATAAGGGTAGGAGGGATAGAATAGCTTCTATAATCCTGTCAACCATGGTCTGCATACCTTAGGACAACTACCAGCCCGGGAGTTTCCGGAAATGACGTGTCAAGCCGCGTAGTGCGGCCGTGAGCGGGTGAAGATGGCGTCGGAAGGCACAGCAGAGACAGAGAGGAAGACTCGTGGTGTTTAACTAGAATGTGCAGAGTCTGCAGAGTATCCTCCGGAGACCGAGGAGAGCAGACGAAAAGCCACAGGAGAGGCAGAGAGGTAAACTTGTGGCGTCGAACCAGACGGCGTAGAGTCCTCAGCCCGCACTAAAAGAGCAGAGAGGGAGAGTATCCTCCTGAGAACGAGGAGAACGGACCCGCCAAGGTAGAGACGGAAGGAAAAAAAAAAAAAAAAAAGGCTGCAACGCTAGCACTCTCACCGGCGCAGAAAAATGCTTGGGGAAGACTGAGAATGGTGCTAGACGGACATTGTACTGGCATTACACAACGTGCACGACAAAGCAAACAAACAACAGGAATCCCATACAAAAGAGGAAAACAAGTCTACGGAGAGATAAGTAAAACCTTTTTTTTTCTTGTTTAACTTCTCTGCCTCTCAATAATAGTAAATAGAACATTAAGAACTGTTACACTACTGATTTTCTCTGATTTTCTCTGTAACTGAAGAAAGACAACGTTTGTATACAATATAAGGATAAAATGCAACAAAGCAAGTAATCCCTGTAGTAAAAGGGAAAGTAAAAGGAAAAAAATATCTCCCCTTGCAAAGTCCAAAGCCCAAACGGACAAAAGGAAGTAGGGAATACACTTACAAAGGGATTTTGTGTCCTTTAGGAGAACAACAGGCTTGAAAAAGAATGTTAAAGAATCTAAGGTGTTCATCTACACGAAACCACAATTATATCTACTAAAAAGCCATTGGATAAGTAATATAGATAAAGGTGAATATTGGCGATCATCACAAGCTTAATTGTGTTATCGGGAGGAGCAGGAGGGTTGAACTAAAATTTGGGAAATAAAGACTTCATAAATACCAAACAAAATGGCTTCAAAAACTAAAGCGAAAGGGCGGAAAAGCCCTATACTTGATCCATCCTCCTTTTTTTCCCCTAAGAATTCTACAAATACGGTGCAAAAACAAATCTTGAAAGAAGGGCAGGATCAAAGAGTAGTCATTCCCCCCGTATCTCCAACAAATAAAGAATCGGAGACTCAAGAAGACAATCCCCTCACAACAGGAAAATTGAAAGAGATCTTAAAAAATTTCCAAACAGAATTTTTTGCTGAAATTAAGGCTCAAATAATGGAAAATTCCAAACTAATAACGGAAGTGAAAAAAAGATCTGCAGATTTAGAAACTAAATTTGACAAATTAATTGTGGACCATAATTTGTTAATGGAACAATCATCTAAAATGTCGATACAAATTAATACACTGAATGAGCATATAAACAGAATGGAAGATACATCACGGAAAAATAACTTGCGCATTAGAGGAATATCAGAAACAATAAAAAATGAAGAGCTCCCCACATTTCTAGGGGAATTGTTCTCTAATATTATGCCCACTTTTTCAAAAATGGACCAGAAATTCAACACTATTCACAGAATTCCATTACCAATATACTTACAAAATAAGAGCCCTAGAGACGTGATTGTAAGAATGCACCATTTACCAACAAAAGAAGCAATTTCTAAAGCGAGTTACATTAAAAAGAAGTTTGACTCACCATATGAAATGATACAAATCTTTTCAGATCTCTCAAAAGCGACAATTAATAAAAGGAAGGAATTCACTTTGATAACTCAAACATTAAGGAAAAATAACTTCATCTATAAATGGACTTCACCAGTAGGATTATTAATCCTACAAGGAACTATATGGCATAAGATCAACTCCATAGAAGAAGGAGAAGCCCTGCTGAACAAACTAAATTTGAAAATGGCTGAAGCAAAATACCCTGCAATGAAGTTATCAATTATCAATGCCGGACTGGCAACGGAAGTGATAAAATAATGTTGGACACGAAACAGGGTTTAGCGTTGCTAGCTGGGATATAATCCAGCTAAGCAAACTTATAAGAGATGCAAAACAACTAGAAGTTGTCAATATTGTCAATATTAAGATATAGTTGAATAGTACAGATTTAACTGATTGTGGTTGGAGGAGAGGATAGAGCGAGGGAGGAGGGGGGGTAAAATAGAAGGGGAAGGAAGAAACTTAAAGGAGAAGGAGTAAGAAACTAATTGGTATAATTTAAAATTTAAAGTGAATTGATAAACAAGAACAAAAAGTTCCGTATTCCTACCAATCTTGCAATAATGTTTAGACTTCTATAATAAGAAATTCCCCTCCTCGCGTCCCCCTCCCCTCC
Organism: Discoglossus pictus; assembly: GCA_027410445.1. Classification (NCBI taxonomy): domain Eukaryota; kingdom Metazoa; phylum Chordata; class Amphibia; order Anura; family Alytidae; genus Discoglossus; species Discoglossus pictus. The sequence continues at coordinate 309,363,794 of CM050165.1, forward strand.
CCTCCAGCGGCAGGATGAATGATTGAAATAAAAAACAGAATTAGACAGAGAAATAATTGGTAAAAATATAGACATGCCACAGCCATCTTCACAAGATACCGCAAATCATTTCTGTATAATGACAGAATCCCTGCGGAACAGTATTGGCGGAAGGCTGTATTACAGCCTCATCTGTTCCAACAGTATGAATGCAGATGTGAATGTAAGTACGAATGAGATTAAAGGATTTAATGGTCCCAAAACTAAAAATACAAAGGTCAAGACTAACAAAAAGAAGCATTATAATTCCTACAAATTAGATGGGTCTAAAGATTTTAAGTTGGAATGTTAAAGGATTAAACTCCCCAAGTAAAAGGAAAACAGTATATAGACATTGTAAAATTGAAAAAGCAGATTTAATTTTTTTTCAAGAAACACACTGGGGGAAAACTAAGATACCGGGCTTTGCAATAGGAAGCCACGACTATGGACTGAACTCAGTGTTTGGTAAAAAAAAAAGAGGTGTATCAATGTTTTTTTCAAATGACCTAGAAATAAAGGAAGAAACGTCAATTATTGATACCGAAGGGCGCTATATTTTATGGAATGGCCAAAATAATAATCAGAAAATTACATTACTCAATATTTATGCGCCTAATGAAAACCAAGGTAAATTTTTTTAAAAAATAGGTAATTTAATAAGGAAATATGCACAAGGCCCGCTTATTATCGCTGGTGACTTTAATATGGTCCTCAATATAAACCTAGACAGATCTAAAAAATTGGTGGATAAGCACTTAAAAAGAGTCAGTAAAGTAACCCAATCATTTTTTTAATGGACTAATAAAAACAACTTATACGACTCTTGGAGAGTTCAACATCCAAACCAAAAAGAATTCTCTTTTTATTCAAATCCACATAAAACATTTTCACGAATTGATTTAATTTTAGTAGACTCTCGAATAATAGATAAAATTTCACACACTGAAATAGGCAAGATCGCTATATCAGACCATGCCTACACTATAGCTATAATAGATATAAAAAAAGTAAAATTAGATATACCACAATGGAAAATGGATGATTCTTTATTAAAAATAGAAAAGAATAAAGAATTTCTAAAGAAAGAAATAGCACAATTTTTTGAAATTAATAGTCACACTGTTCCATCATTTTGTACTATTTGGAACACACATAAAGCTTTTACACGGGGTTTGATTATTAAATTAAAGTCACAACTGATTAAACAAAGAGGAGCACCACTAAAAAAATTATATATAGAGTTAAATAAATTAGAAACTAAATATATTTTGGAAGCCCAACCACATATTATGACAGAAATTAAATCAATTTGCAACAGAATAAATAAGATTAATCAATTAAGATCTGACAGTGAATTATGGCGCTTCCAACAGATATATCACCATCAAAATAATAGAAATAGCAAACTATTGGCCACCCAAGTTAAAAAAAAAAGGAAAAAAATAGAATAACAAGTTTAATACATAGAGGTAGGCACATCTCTTCACCAAAGGAAATTGGTCAGGCTTTTTTTGAATTTTACCAGAATTTGTATAACTTGGAAAAAGACACTAGTTTCTGCAAACCTTTAGTAGAAGATATCCAATCGTTCATGGACGGTATCCAATTACCTAAATTAACTGAAAATGATAGAGAAGAACTAAATGAACCTATTACTACTCAAGAGGTTCTACAAGTTATTAAACAACTGAAACCCTATACCACTCCAGGTCCAGATGGATACACTAACGGCTTTTACAAAACTTTTGACCAAATGTTAAGTCCACATTTAACAAATATGTTCAATGAAATTAAGAGGACAGGAGTGATTCCAAAGGAAATGATAAAAGTTGCACTCATAATGATTCCCAAGCCTAAGTTAGACCCACAATTTTGTGCCAATTATAGACCCATTTCATTACTAAACTCAGATATTAAATTATATGCGAAAATTTTATCTTGCAGAATTCAAAAATATATAGAAAAATTAATAGCAATAGACCAAATGGGGTTTGTGGCAGGCAGACAAGGACCAGAGAACATTAGAAAAATTATGAATTTAAGTGAAATAGCGAAGGCTAAAGGTGTTCCCACCCTATTTCTGTCATTAGACGCCGAAAAAGCGTTTGACAGAGTAGGGTGGGACTACATGCGATTAACGCTATCTAAATTTGGGTTTGGAGAGTTTGGTGTTAAAGCTATCGGTGCCTTATTTAGTTCCCCCTCAGCAGAAATAACGGGTTGGGGAGGCAGGACAAACACATTTGAAATATCCAATGGAACCAGACAGGGTTGCCCCCTCTCCCCCACCCTTTTTGCGCTGATGATAGAACCATTAGCGGAAGCTATTAGATCATGCCCACAGATATCTGGAATAAGGGTGGGAGAGAGGGAGCATAAAATTAGTCTATACGCAGACTATGTGATATTATCACTTACTCACCCAAAAGAATCACTTCACCATTTTAAAAAAATTATTCAATGGTACAGCAAAGTTTCCTATTATAAACTAAATTATAAGAAATCAGAAACGCTTTTTTTTTATTTCACAAGTTTACTGTCCCAACTTAATTCTATATACCCCTATGACTGGAACTCTAATTCCTTTAAACATCTTGGAATCATATTTCTGGTTAATTTACATGAAATGGTAGATAAGAACTATAAAGACTTACATGTCAAGTGTCAAAACATTATAAGCAATTGGAAGAAAAATAGATTTTCCTTTTCGGGTAGAATTGCGGTTGTGAAAATGATGATTCTCCCAAGAATCACTCATATTTTGAGATGTATCCCATTCAAGTTTCCTAAATATTGGTTAAAAAAGCTCCAAAGTATGATTGACTTTTATATACACCATTCTAAATACATAAGGTTAAAAAAAACAACCATGGGAAGACCGTTTTTAAAAGGAGGAATCTCCTATCCATTATTTTATCCCTATCAAGAAGCTAATGTTATAGTACAAGGTTTAAAGTGGCTGGAAACAGCAAATAAACTCCCTTGGATGCAAATAGAACAAGCATTAATTCGAAATTGGCATTTATCAGCTTTGGTATTTAGAGAAAACCTCCATTATAAGAATCTAGTAATTGGATCAAGGGTGGTTAAAGAAATTTTAAAAAATTGGAGACGAGTTAATAAAAAAAATAAGCTGATCCCGGAGAACAGCCTAACTACTCCATTAAAAGCAATTTTACACATAGAAATGGAAACCATTATAAATGATTGGAACAGCAAAGGATTGGTGAGGGTTAAAGACACGGTAGTAGAGGGAGCTATTGCCTCCTTCGAACAGATAAAAAACAGATTCAACATCGAAGTAAAGGGATGGTTAACGTATGAAGCATATAGATTAGAAACTTGTCAAGCTAACACCCCTTTACAAACTAATAAAGAACTTAATGCGATAGAAAAAATTATTCTCAAACAGGAAAAAAAACATCTAATATCAAAATGTTTTAATATTACTAGATCCTTCGGAGAACAATTAAAAACCAAGGGCATGTGCCAATGGGAGAATTCTTTAAATTTAGTATTAGAAACTAAAGACTGGGATACAGCTGTAAAATTAACAAATAGATTTATTAAACAAACGACATATAGGGAAACATTCTTTAAAGTAATTAATAATTGGTATTTTTCCCCTATCAAAATTGCACAAATCTCCCATAACCCTTTGGAAAAAATGTGTTGGAGAGACTGCGATAACCCTGCTCATTTATTACATATTTTGTGGGAATGCCCGAAGTTGAAGTTTTTTTGGGAGACTTGTCATACATTTTTATCTAGTATTGTGGGAAATCAATTTCCTTTCAGTGCAGAATGTAGTCTGCTTCATATTTTTCCAAGTGTTATCAGCATGGAAAAAAAAGCTTTCGCTATTCTAGTTTTTTCAATAGCTAAAAACACAATAATCTCCAACTGGAAAATGAGAGCTGCTCCTACCTTTGCGGATACCATTTGGAAAATAAAACATATTCGACAATTGGAAAAAGATTTTACACATAACGGCTATATTAAACCTGACCCAATAAAATGGAAAGTATGGGACAAAAAACAAGATTTATTTGATAAAATCAATAACTCAGCTAGGATGGATCAGGTTTGAAAATGAGTGAATGGTTATGTATTTAATGTATGTATTTTTTTTATTTTTTTTGTGGTTGTAAAAATTCTTAATGATGATTTTTCAATTGTTAACTGATTTTTCTCAGAATAAAGAAAGAAAAAAAAAAAAAGAAAAAAAAAAAAAAAAGGACAACTACCAGCCCAACCTGATCCTCTTTTCACTATTCCAAGCAGATGAGGAGATACCAAATCTCACACCCCATCAGTGGTCTCACAATCTGACTTCCCAACCTCTTATGCATGCCTGACATCCCTTCAAACCTTGAGACCAATTTTATCTCCACATAATAAAAAACAAAATATTTACCATTGACATGGACACTAGGCCATCATACTGTAATGGTTTTCTCTTTCTATAAAACATGTTCAGTTAGTATAAAATAGAAACCTAATGTTGTTATTATAAATTATGTTGTTTATTACACTTTTACTACAACTGTTACTGCTTTGAAAAAGGGTATTATCTTTTTAAAGCAAACTAAAATGTGGGAGACTTCTTTTTTCTTTAAAGGTGAAAATATTTCTTATTTAGATATGACTTCTCAAGGAAAAATAAATAGTCCAAGCTCTGCATTCAATGTGTAAACAGTTGAAATATATCCTATCATAACAATCCAGATGTTACTGTGGGATGAACAATAACCAGTGATGGCACAAACGTTCAGTTTTTCAAAATGAAGTAAGGTTGTTGTTTTTTGTTGGTTGGCTGTATGCATATTAGACTCTCAATGGAAATCTACATATGAGACCCTATGCAAGCGATCAATCCTAAACACAACTACTTAATCTTTTAACACCTCCTAATCAAGATACAGTAGGCTGTATATTATCTTAGTACAATGGTGTTATCTGTAAATATGGTCCACCATTATTTTTAACTTGGACAGGCAATATACTGGAGTTTAAGGAATTTGTTGTAATATGTTGCAGTAATAAAGTGATTTGATTTTTAATTGCACAATAGTAGACTAGGACCTGCATGTATATCTAGATCTATAATTAGTTACAAAATATTAGAGTATTCTTTGTTGCCATAATACTATAAAATAAAGAAGAAATCACCTATAAAAACTAAATAAGGTAGTAATAGTTTACTTTGTACCCGTCAAATACTAGTTGCATCCTCCCTTTCTTTGTGTTTGTGTACTCTTATTTATTGTATATATTTAATTGTTTGTTCACATTTGTATAACACTTTTATCCAAAGCACTTTCAACTGTTAGATGTTTATGAGAACATTGTTTCCAGGTTTAGAACAGCATTGTCAGAATAGCAACTGCCTAAGACACTTGGTGCTTTTATCCAAAGCACTGTGTACTTATGTCTGATGCTCACAAGTTTATATACAAAAGGAAACCAAGAGGTATGCTTGACAGAGTGTGTGTGTGGGAAGGGGTGGGGGGCGGGAGGAGGGGGTTTACAGAGTTACAAACAGTGCAATTGCTTATAGCACACATTTAAAAAAGTCACAGTATTTATATAATACAATATTACAAAAAAATAATTCACTGTATCAACAGGGAGTGAGGGAGCGAGAGGGGGAAAGGGAGGGAGGGTAGAGAGAAATAGGAGAGGGAGAGAGAAAGAGACAGAAAGCACACATAGAGGACACATAGAGAGACAGAGAGCAAACATATATAGCGCACACACAAAGAGAGGGCGCAGAGAGAGAGAGAGAGAGGGCGCACAGAGAGAGGGAGAGAGCACACTGATAGAGGGAGGGTGCACTGAGAGGGAGGGCATACAGACAGAAAGAGAGACAACGCACAGAGAGATAGTCAACTCACAGAGAGACAAAGGGCTCACAGAAAGGGTTCACAGAAAGACGGAGAGGGCGTACATAGAGAGAGAAGGCACGCCAGAGAGAGACAGCACAGGGAGAGACAGCACAGGCAAGTGAACATAACATATGACACCCTCATTTATGAGTTAAAGTAATACAATGGTGGGAGGTAAGTGCTTGAGGTAAAGTATCACCGACTTGCTCTGATAATACGATTGGGATATAACCTCTAAAGCTGTTAGTATGTCCTTGAAAATAGTCTTGAACCTCTAGTATGTCAAATCAAATAAATAGAGTATTGGACTACATAGCCAAATCATACAACTTAGATGTTATATAATTAATATTTTGTTCTGCTTTTAAAGCTGTGTAGACTATTTCGAATATAATGTATGTTTCTGTTGTAAATACCCTTTAAAGGTAGGTTTCTTGGACTATGAACACATGGGCAATGAGCCGTAAATGAGGGATCAGTGTGAAGTATGATGGTATAATGACTGGGAGGCGGTAATGTGTCAGCACTTAACTATGTAAGTCTTTCTTTGCTGATCTTTGTGTTGCTAAAATAAACATGTTTTTAAAGAAAAATGTACATTCATATACATCTCAAAGTATTCTGTCCTATTGTACTTTCATAGTTTAACAAAGAAAACTGGATTTTCCCCACATTAGCCTCCCGCAACTATGTCTAAGGGCAACTGGAGTGCACACAAAGTCAGTGGTGCCTGTCTTGCATAATCTAGATATTCACATTTTCTGTGAGTTTTGTTGAATCCAAATTAACATTGAAGGATACCTCACAAATTGCATTTTTTGCACAATTTGTATATAAAGACAATTTTAATCGTTATTGTTTGAGCAAATGTAGAAATACTCCTAGTTCATAATGTATTATAGGATTCTTAAGCCAAATGAAGGCTGAGAACCTAGATTAGTGATGTCAGAAGTCAGAGGAGCAGCCCCACCAGAAGACAATGTTGTTTTAATTCAACTTACAAGTGACTCTGTACAGTTCCATTCTTAGCTAGACTGATTCATAGTTTTATTGTTTGGACAAGTGGAAGTTATCAACTATTCAGTGGAATTAATTTAGGTACATTTGGTTTTAACATGTCCTAGACTAGATAGATAATCTGCTGGAGTCTGCAATTCCTGTTCAATAAACATAATTATAAATTTGTATGCAAAAGAGTACATAAGAATAACAATAAAGGAGGAGTTTTCAATTTCACCAATGTCCAAATGTAGTCATAAAAATAAAGATAAGGTCCAAATTCAAATTTTTAAAGATACACATACTATAATGGCATCCTAAAGGCACAGAAAGTTTACTTAGTAATGTAACAGATTTAATATTGTTTATGAATTTAGAAGCTTTTTGTTAAATGTAATACTCCACCTGTGATCCAGAAGAAAGCAGATGAAGGTCCTGATATGGAGCCAAATCCATCTATTGACTACCCACCCCAGCAATACAGCAATTCAGATTTCTGTACACTAATATCACAATTTGTGCAACTTCAATGTCTTGAGAGGCAGACTTATGTGGGCAATGTCCCTCAAGATCTTACGTTGGAAAATACTTTTCCGGTTACGTATATGAAACACTGGGAAATAACCCCCTTACATGTTTTGAGTATCAGAAATATGAAAAAATATATAACTTTTATTCAGTTCTTTAAAAAGTAGAGGTCAGGGACTGAAGAAAAACAACTAATATATTCAGTGTCAAGAGTGGCTGGAAGTTTGATTCATCTAGGATGATACAAATATTCCAAACTGCTTGAAGGGACCTTAAAAGCATTTTTTTTCGTTGTTGCATCTGAAAGTGTGTATTTGATAAAGTGACACTGTGTATTTTCTTTTTCAAATGATGTTTTCAAAACAGATAAAAAATATTCAAATGTTTAACTGATCGGGGGCTTGACTCTATCAGCCAATTAGAAGTAATATTACTGTATGACTCACATCTGTCAGCCAATGATATTTACTAATATTAGGTCTATGAAGTCACCTAACTGGCCTACAAATATATTTACAATCCCTTCAGCAACAATCCTGTCTTAGCATGCAATGTGTATCCAACATGCAGTATCCTTCTGCCTATGCATTCAGGTTCACTTGGGTTGGGCCTTGGCGCATGTTTAGAATTATTATAATAGTTACTCACCTGAGTTCCTGCATACACAAGCAAACATATACTTCAATACTGGACTGTTTGCAGCATTCATAGGACAGACTTTACCAATGTACTTGCACACTATAATCACCTATTTCAAAATAAAGATGTAGACCCATTTAATCCATTTAAAACAATTGCAGAAATATAACTTGTGTGTTGCAAATGATTCCAGGGGGGCCAAGAGGCTGACTAAAATTAGAATAACTAACCCCTAACACTGTAGAAAAATGCATAGCATTTACATTTCTGTCATGTTTAATCAAGGAAGTCCCTAACAAATACATTTGCAAAATGGAATTAACACACTTGTGGAATTACTGCATAGGACGTACATATTTTGTTCATCTGATCAGTACACCAGAATGACTATGACCTAGGAGAAGTGAATCCAATTCACCTACACACAGCAAGTTTCATTGGAAAGTTAAAAAAACAGTATGACACTGCTCTTGAATGCTCTGTGTAGAAAAAAAAAATATTAAAAAAATATATAAAAGAGAGGGAGATTAAGAAAAAATCACAGTAAGAGAGTTCCCCCACAAATAGTTTAGTAAGGATAAAATGTGTATTTTCTAATAAGCAATCTTACCTCACCTTGCTCTAAACAATTGCAATGGTTATGGCTAGTGATGTCGCAAACATAAAATTTTCGATTCGCGAACCGCGAACGTGAACCGCCGCAAATCTTCGCGAACCAGCGAACCCGGCGAACCGCCATAGTCTTTAATGGGCAGGTGGATTTTAAAACCCACACGGACTCTTTCTGGTCACAATAGTGATAGAAAATTTGTTTTAAGGGATTAACACCTGGACTTTGGCATGCAGGAGGGGGATCCATGTCAATACTCCCACGGAAAATTACATAGTTGATGCAGAGTCTGGTTTTAATCCATAAAGGGCATAAAAAACCTAACATCCTCCTCCCTCATCATCCTCCCCTGTGTCTCTTTCTTCCCTTCCTCATCACCCTCCCCTGTGTCTCATCCCACCTCCCTCATCATCCTCCCCTGTATCTCTTTACCCCCTCCCTCATCATCCTCCCCTGTGTCTCTTCCCCCCTCCATCATCATCCTCCCCTGTGTCTCTTTCCCCCCTCCTTCATCATCCTCCCCTGTGTCTCTTTTCCCCCTCCCTCATCATCTTCCCCTGTGTCTCTTCCCCCCTCCCTCATCATCCTCCCCTGTGTCTCTTTCCCCCCTTCCTCATCACCCTCCCCTGTGTCTCATCCCACCTCCCTCATCATCCTCCCACCTCCCTCATCATCCTCCCCTGTGTCTCTTTACCCCCTCCCTCATCATCCTCCCCTGTGTATCTTCCCCCCTCCATCATCATCCTCCCCTGTGTCTCTTTCCCCCCTCCCTCATCATCCTCCCCTGTGTCTCTTTTCCCCCTCCCTCATCATCTTCCCCTGTGTCTCTTTCCCCTCCCTCATCATCCTCCCCTGTGTCTCTTTCCCCTCTTCCTCATCACCCTCCCCTGTATCTCTTTACCCCCTCCCTCATCATCCTCCCCTGTGTCTGTTTTACCCCTCCCTCATCATCCTCCCCTGTGTCTCTTCACCCCTCCCTCATCATTCTCCCCCCTCCCTTGATGATAAGGGGGGGAAGAGACACAGGGATAAGTGTGAGGGGTGTTAGGGTAAGGGGTGTTAGGGATAAGGGTGAGGGGGTTAGGTGTTAGGGTGAGGGGTGTTAGGGCTAAGTGTGAGGGGTGTTAGGGTGAGGGGTGTTAGGGATAAGTGTAAGGGGTGTTAGGTTTAGGTGTTAGGGTGAGGGATGTTAGGGTTAGGTGTTAGGGATAAGTGTGAGTGGTGTAAAGGTTAGGTGTTAGGGTGAGGAGTGTTAGGGATAAGTGTAAGGGGTGTTAGGGTTAGGTGTTAGGGTGAGTGATGTTAGGGTTAGGGATAAGTGTGAGGGGTGTTAGGGTTAGGGTAAGGTGTGTTAGGGATAAGTGTGAGGGGTGTTAGGGTTAGATGTTAGCGTGAGGGATGTTAAGGATAAGTGTAAAGGGTGTTAGGGTGAGGCATGTTAGGAATAAGTGTGAGGGGTGTTAGGTCTTAGGGATAAGTGTGAGGGTTGTTAGGGTTAGGTGTTAGGTTGATGGGTGTTATGGATAAGTGTGAGGGGTGTTAGGGATAAGTGTGAGGGCTGTTAGAGTTAGGGTAAGGGGTGTTAGGGTTAAGTGTGAGGGGTGTTAGGGTTAGGGGTGTTAGGGATAAGTGTGAGGGGTGTTAGGGTTAGGTGTTAGGGTTAGGGGTGTTAGGGATAAGTGTGAGGGGTGTTATGGTTAGGTGTTAGGGTGAGGGGAGTTAGGGATAAGTGTAAGGGGTGTTAGGGTTAGGTGTTAGGGTGAGGGATGTTAGGGTTAGGTGTTAGGGATAAGTGTGAGGGGTGTTAGGGTTAGGGTGAGGGTGTTAGGGATAAGTGTGAGGGGTGTTAGCGTTAGGTGTTAGGGTGAGGGATGTTAGGGTTAGGTGTTAGGGATAAGTATGAGGGATGTTAGGGTTAGGTGTTAGGGATAAGTATGAGGGGTGTTAGGGTTAGGGTAAGGGGTGTTAGGGATAAGTGTGAGGGGTGTTAGGGTTAGGGTGAGGAGTGTTAGGGATAAGTGTGAGGGGTGTTAGGGTTAGATGTTAGGGTGAGGGGTGTTAGGGATAAGTGTAAGGGGTGTTAGGGTTAGGTGTTAGGGTGAGGGATGTTAGGGTTAGGTGTTAGGGATAAGCGTGAGGGGTGTTAGGGTTAGGGTAAGGGGTGTTAGGGATAAGTGTGAGGGGTGTTAGGGTTAGGTGTTAGGGTGAGGGGTGTTAGGGATAAGTGTAAGGGGTGTTAGGGTTAGGTGGTGGGGTAAGGGATGTTAGGGTTAGGTGTTAGGGATAAGTGTGAGGGGTGTTAGGGTTACGGTAAGGGGTGTTAGGGATAAGTGTGAGGGGTGTTAGGGTTAGGGTGAGGGGTGTTAGGGATAAGTGTGAGGGGTGTTATTGTTAGATGTTAGGGTGAGGGGTGTTAGGGATAAGTGTAAGGGGTGTTAGGGTTAGGTGTTAGGGTGAGGGATGTTAGGGTTAGGTGTTAGGGATAAGTGTGAGGGGTGTTAGGGTTAGGGTGAGGGGTGTTAGGGATAAGGGTAGGGGGTGTTAGGGTTAGGTTTTAGGGTGAGGGGTGTTAGGGTTAGGTGTTAGGGATAAGTGTGAGGGGTGTTAGGGATAAGTGTGAGGGGTGTTAGGGTTAGGTGTTAGGGTGAGGGGTGTTAAGGATAAGTGTAAGGGGTGTTAGGGTGAGGCATGTTAGGAATAAGTGTGAGGAGTGTTAGGTCTTAGGGATAAGTGTGAGGGGTGTTAGGGTTAGGTGTTAGGTTGATGGGTGTTATGGATAAGTGTGAGGGGTGTTAGGGTTGGGTGCTAAGGTGAGGGCAGGATGATGATAAGGGGGGGAAGAGACACAGGGGTGTCCTTGCAGCAGAGATCAAAAGAGTCCTCCAGGACTGTATTGCACACTGTGTACAGTAGCCTAGCTATGGTTTTCCCTATTGATACAGTATCACCTACACTCAGCCTCATCTCAGTAAGACTGCAAGTTAGTTATGATTCCAAAATGGCTGCTGTCCATGAGTTAGAAGGGTCTGGAAGGCAGGGTATGATGCTGATTGGCTGGAATGTGTCTGCTGACTGTGAGTTGCAGGGTCAAAGTTTGCTCAATGATAAAGTATAGGGGGCGGGTCGAATATTGCATACGTTCGCAGTTCGCCGCGAACGCGAACATGCTATGTTCGCCGGGAACAGTCCGCCGGCAAACTATTCGCGACATCTCTAGTTATGGCCAATTACATGTAACATTATGTAAAAAGAAAATTGGCATCAAATATCCAAGTTGTATTTTAAAATAATGGGTAAACAGCTTGCTATGTTTTAGCAACGGATGTATATATATATATATATATATATATATATATATATTTATATTTATATAAAATGCATACTCATACATGAAAGACATATCTAGTCCTAACATTCTCATACAGAGATAATATCATGCCAAATTAATCAGATCACATGGTGTCTGTAATTAACCTACATGCTTACTATCTGCCTCTCTCCCTCTCTACTCCTCTTTCTCCTACTACTCTCTCTGTCTCTCTCTCTTTTTCTCTCTGCCCTTCCTGTCCCATGGGCACCCTCTACCCTCTGGGATTGCTCTGGGGACTACAGCGTTTATTGTCTCTGCCTTGCTCATTCGTAGCTGCTTACGTGCTCAAGTAGGAAGCATCAAGACTGCTTGTAAGATCAAAACCATAATGTACAAGAGCACCTAGTCTCATGAAGGAATATTTTGCATAATTTTTGCTTCAGAGATAAGCAAATAGCTCCTTATGATATTTTTAAAAACCGACTCAAGGTCATTTGTGGAATGTAATCAAGTTCCTATACTATTAGATCCATGTATTATACTAGAAGCCACAATATAGCTTAAAATCAAAACAATATATTACTAATATTGTTTGATGAAGTTTGCTGCCACTTCCCTGTTTATTAAATACAAGGGGTTATTGTTAGTGGGGCAGTTTACTGCCCCTTCCCGGTACAACTGGTTGTGGTATTGTGTTGTAGAAAACAGCTCTAAAAAACAACATATGAAATAAAAATCTGACATTATTTTAAACACTGGTTAGTGAGGAATATGAGAGCAGAGCTTATTGAAAATAGAGACTCACTTCTCCATCGATGTTTGACAGCAGACTGACATGTAGTGAATCTAATCAATTATATTTCAGGGTAAATGTGAATAAAAAAATCTAATAAGTTGTGATATGTTGTCACGTATATAGCATGTATATAGCAAGAGTGGACAAAATGTCTAATATTTAGAAGCTAAGTAAGTGTGTGTGTGTTGGTTGTTAGTTTGTAGCATTAATGATGGGTCTATAGTGTATGAACTTGATTTAGTTTGCCACCTACTGGATATTTGTGACCCATATCCGAGGCGCTGATATTACATTTATACTGCCTTTTAGTGCCATCTAGTGTCTTCAAATGTGTTAAGACCTTTAAAAAACAAAGGTGCGTACAAATGTATAGTATACAGTGATAGTCATGTGAATGAATGATAGCTCTTTGGACCTTGACAGCTAGCAACTAGACATCATGCTGAGCACACAAAGAAGTTTCAGTACACAAAGAAGTATACTAAGTACAAGAGCTTATTTTGATGCAGGAAGCATTTCAGGAAATTAAAAAGTCAGTTACTTTTTGTAAAAGGCAGATTTGAGAGAGGCCCTGTAGAGCGGCTCATAAAGTTCAACTCCAGTGTGTAAACCAAAAGATCTAGATTTGTAGGCACCAATGTAAATAAGAGATGACTGGGCTGTTAATCAAATCATTTATTACCTGCCACATACAACTGTCTCCCCAACCCCACCCGCCTAACATACTCTACCAAATTATCTTCCTCAATTTGCATATAATTGTCTCCCCAAACCTTTTGTGGTTTGGGAAGTTAAACCCACATGAAGGAACATCACTCAATTGGATTACCCCCTCCCCCTCTGGCCAATAGGAAGTCTGCCAATGGAGGCCCCTATATGATCAGGCCAGGGCAACCCAGGGGAGGGAAATCCAGGCTGGGAATGTTTACTTTGTGTTTCCCTTTGTCCTGTCATGTGATATACCATGTTTGGAGAACATATGAGTTAGAGCTATAGTTCTTGGATCAGGGGAAACAGAAAGATTGTCCTTGTTGTTCTGACAATAAGGGTGACTTGGTATGCTGTGGGTTCGTGATCCTATTGTTGTGGAAAAAAGCTTTTACAACCTGCTGCCAGATACTACTACAAAACATGCAATATTTTGTCAGCTTCTATTTTTTCTAGCTTTGACTAGATCATCCCCTAGATCCTCAAAATCTGGATCCTGGTTTCTGTAAGACTTGTGCAGTAAGCTATGAGATTGCTACATTTAGTTTATCTAATAGTTTTTCCCGTAAAGCATCACATATATAGTTGGCAGTGTGGGGAACGCTTACGATGTTGGTCACACTTTGCGAGGCTCACGAAGCGAGACGAGCCGTTGACCACGAGACTCGCGTCACCCCCTAGGGCTCTCATCACCCCCACTACCTGGTTCCTGCCAGTGCAGGGCTCGCAATGAGCTCCTCCGGACCCCAGAGCTTGCATCACCCGCTGCTTGCCTACCTGTGCTTGCATCACCCACCCCAGTAACTGGATGGGACCCTGCCACAGTACCTGGGTGTGACCCTGCCAGGAACTGAAGCAAATACATGTATGTGTGCCTGCCAGCAACGCCGCACTCCGTCTTCTCCTCTGCGGCTCCCGTCCTCCGGCCGGAACTATTTTCTGGATCCAGCCGCAGAAAGTAGTTCTGGCCGGAGGACGGGAGCCGTAGAGGAGGTGAGTGCGGCGCTGCTGGCAGGGTCCCATCCAGGTACAAGACACAGGGGAGGGAGTTGGGGAAAGGAGACAAGGGATGGAGGGGGGGGGGGGGGGAGACACAGGGGAGAGAGAGGGGGAAAGGAGACATGAGGGGGGGAGTAAGAGGGGGAAAGAAGACATGGGGGAAAGGGAGAGGGGAAAGGAGGCACAGGAGAGGGATAGAGGGGGGAAATAAGACACGGGAGCAAGATGGGGGAAAGGGAGAGGGGGGAAAGGAGGCACAGGAGAGGGGGAATGGAGAGGGGGGAAAGGAGGCACAGGAGAGGGGGAAGGGAGAGGGGGAAAGGAGGTACAGGGGAGAGAGAGGGGGAAGAGGAGATACAGGGGAGGGAGGGAGGAGACACAGGGGAGGGAGCGGGGAGGAGACACAAAGTAGGGAGAGGGGGGAAGAGACACAGGACAGGGAGGAGGGGGAAGTGACACAGGGGAGGGATGAGGGGGAAGAGACACAGGGGGGAGGAGACACAAGGGAGGGAGAGGGGGGAAGAGACACAAGGGAGGGAGATGGGGAAATGAGACACGGGGAGGGAGAGGGGGAAAGGAAGAACAGGAGAGGGAGAGAGGGGTGAAAGGAAACACAGGGGAGGGAGATGTGGGAAAGGAGACACAGGGGAGGGAGAGGAGGGAAAGGGAGAGGGGTAAAGGAGGTACAGGAGAAGGGGGGATTTTATTCCCGTCATTTTTGACAAGCAATTTCCTAGTCCAATATAGTTGTTAGTATTACTATGATTTCCTGTGTTTGATTTTGAGTGCTTGCACAAGACTGCATTTTACATCCAGTGGAGTTGCCTCTATTTTGCAATCAGCTGAAGAATCCTGTGACTGGATTGGATTATCTTCAGAGTTGGGCGCAGCTGTTATTTTAGTTCGTTGTTATGTTTGGCTTCTGAAGGGCTTATATTCAACCAGTTAGTCCATTTTATGTAATTTAGCCATGAAGATAATATCTCATTGTATAGGTTTCACAATGCAAAACTGATACCTAGTGGTAGCAAAACTTGTGACACAGCTAAATTGAGTTCTTCTGATCCAATAAAGCAAAATAGCAAACTACAATACTCCATAAATCCATAGAATTCGAATGTTAAATTATTGGTATAGTTTTGTTGTAGTTGTAAAATCTCTGCCGCGGCTCTCACGATGCGAGGGCCGCGGGAGAGGGCCTCAGTTGATGGCATGGAGCGCCGAAGGCACTCCTTGCCAGCAACTGCGACCCTCGCAAACTTTACGTCGCAACGCAAACAACACGACACACCAATTACAACCCTCGCAAACTTTACCTCGCAACGTAAACAACCTACGAGACACGTTACCACACATTACGACCTCGCAACAATCGGACGCAACTCGCGAACATGACAAAATTCAAAACACAATAAATACACACAGCACATACATAAAAAGCTTACCTACAGCAAGAGGCAGCATCCAGGACCTCAAAAAAGCAACTTACACCTTCATTTAACAAAAAATAAAAGAGTTTGAACCCTAAAAAATTCGCTAAGCGAGAGAAAAAATGGCCGCCGAACAAAACGAAAACGAGGCTACAGCACTCTAAACACGCAAAACACCACAAGGAACTCGCAAAATACCACAAACGACCTACGGATATTCCGCTACGACGCGTACCACACATCACCCGCCATTTTACGCCAATGCGGAAGTACACAACTACGCTCACGGTTTCGTCCGCCATTTTACGCCAATGCGGAAATACACAACTACGCTAAAGGTTTGAGCTCGCACACGCACACTATTACACTGCACACATTCATCACGCTTACACAGCAGCTCCACACTACTAATGCTGCAGCAACATGAAAACAGATTGCCAGCTCTTCAACACAATGCTTCAAAATACGTAAAGTATATTCATTTATTAATGTATTATATATTTCATTATTACACACCAAACAGCATTAGCTACCTTACAATTTCATTGCCGTCATTTTTTGACGGGCAATTCGCTAGTAGATAAGAATAGTCTGTTCATTGAGGATTGGTATAAGCAGGTGTAGTACTGCCAGTCACTTGTTTTGAGAGTAAAATATAAATTCTTAAAAGGCCAGTGTAAGCTCTTTTCATGTTTTAGTTCACCAGTAACATTAAAACATAATTGTGTAGAAAGCAGAAAGTATAATTTAAAAACACAGTTTAACTTATATATAGCTGCTACTGTACCCCTCCCCACCTCTCTCATTTTCCTGAGCCTCACTAAAAAGAAAACAAACATTTCAACTGAGATAACATTAATTAGATAGGGTAGCAGTATAACCTGGAGCTTCCCTGTAGGATTAAGGGGCTATAGTTACATTGCCATAACACCCTGCATCTCCAAAGTGAGCATGCTCCAGGTTACCCACTATGCCTAATTAATGTTATCTCTGTTGAAATATTTGTTTTCTGTTCAGCAGTCATTACGTCAATGAGAGAGGTAGTGAAGGGCACAGCAATAGCCATTAATGAAGTAAACTGTATTTTCATTATAAGAGAGGCCCCTAATTTGGATATTTTCAAAAAGAGACTGAAGACCATTCTATATTTTTTCTGCTTCTCTGTCCTAAAAACGTAGAGTCCATTTGGGAGAAAAAAAACGATATAAATAATAATAATAATACTTATAAAATTAATATCACAACAAGTTTACCAGTATGTTGTATGAAGTTTGAGCTCTTGCGGGTTTGTTAACGCAGTACTGCCACCAAGTGGCAACAGGGTAATAATACAATAAAATTAAACTATTTTTGATTCAATAACCTATCTAAAGAGTAGGATATGAGATTTGAGTTCCAAAGTGATTTACACTAATTGACAATCTGTTGGTAGTAACATAAATAAAACAATATTTTTTTTTTTACAAATTATACGTACCAACAACCCTAGGCTAAAAAATATCTAAGAAATTGAATATTTAAATATCCATTTGTAGAAGTCACCCAGAAAAATGGAATCAACAACAGGACGCTCTATATTTATGTTCTAAACAGAGAGGGGAACTGGCAGTATGAACCCCTGAGGGGATGCCTCTTCAATGGAAGGTTTCAGGAAAGGCATCTGTCCCAAACTAGCTCTGTCGCTGTCTCATGCTTGTTTTCCTCAATTGGTGTACATATTGCGTATATGGTCTTGTTCTGGGTTGATGTCGACATTCTCGACACAAATTTCACCATGTGGCATGGCTTTATTTAATGGGGTTTTCCTCATTCTTTATGTGCTGTATTTATATGTCATGTCAAGCTTTTGATTGCACAAGCATAGGTGGTAAATATTTGCTCTGATAGATCACAATTATATGAAAATGAGTCAGTCAGTCCCCCTGTCCCTCCTCAGTCCCCCTGTCCCTCCTCAGTCCACCTGTCCCTCCTCAGTTTACCTGTGCCTACTCAGCCCCCCTATCCCTCCTCGGTCCCGCTATGCCTCCTTAGTCCGCCTCTCCTTCCTCAGTTCCCCTGTCCCTCATCAGTCCCCTGTTCCTGCTAAGTCCTCCCGTCCCTGCTCAGTACCCCTTTCCCTGCTCAGTCCCCTGTCCCTCCTCAGTCCCTCAGTCCCTGCTCAGTCCCCCTGTCCCTGCTCAGTCCCCCTCTCTCTCTCCTCAGTCCCCCTCTCCCTGCTTAGACCCCTGTCCCTCCTCAGTCCCCTTTCTCTTCTCAGTCCCCCTGTCCCTCCTCAATCCTCCTGTCCCTGCTCAGCCTTCCTATCCCACCTCATTCCCTCTGCCTCTACTTAGCCCCCTGTCCCTGCTCATATAGATCTTCTAGGGAATCCTGACGTCTCATAATGTGGCCAAAATATTTGATCCTCAGCCTCATGATCATACCTTCTAGTGAACTGTTCATCTTGGTTTCCTGAAGTACTGATTTATTGGATCTTCTTGCAGTCCAAGGTACTCTAAGTAGTTTTTGGCAACACCACAATTCTATGGCTTCTTTATGGTCCAGCTCTCACATACATATGTTACTACTGAGACTACCATACTTCTAACTATGCAGACCTTTGTTAAAAGTTTAATATCTTTACTTTTTACAAGCTTCTCCAAGCTTGCCATAGCTTTCCTCCCCAGAAGCAAACATCTTTTAACTTCATGACTGCAGTCATCATCTACAGAGATCCTGAATTCCAGGAAAATAAAATCTGCCCCAACTTCTTCCCCGTCTATTTGCCAGGAACTGAGATTGCCGTTTGCCACGTTCTTTGTTTTTTTAATGTTGAGCAGCAAACAAACTTTTGCACTCTCTTCTCTTACCCTCATCAATAAGTCCTTTGGTATCTCCTCACATTCAGCCATCAGAGTAGTATCATCGGCATATCTGAGGTTGTTGATATTCCTTCCAGCAATATTGATTCCGGCTTTGGATTCATCCAGTCCAGCCTTATGCATGATGTATTCTGCATATAAGTTGAATAAATAAGGTGACAATATACAACCTTGTTGCACTCCTTTTCTGATCTTGAACCAGTCTGTTGTCTATATTCGGTTCTGACCATCTCTTTAAGAACATATCACATTTTGTTGAGATCCACACAGTCATAGGCTTTAGAATAGTCTATGAAGCAAAAGTAAATGTTTTTTTGGAACTCTCCTGCTTTCTCTATTATCCATCAAACATTGGCAATTTGATCTCTTGTGCTTCTTCCTCTGCGGAACCCCGCTTGCACATCTGGTAGTTCCCGGTCCATATATTGTTGGAGTCGAGATTGTAGAATCTTAAGCATTACCTTGCTGGCATGTGAAATTAGTGTAATTGTTCGATATTTGGAGCCCTCTTTGACACTGCCTATTTTTGGGATTCAGATGTAGACTGATCTTTTCCAGTCTATTGGTCATTGTTTAGTTTTCCAAACATGTTGGCATAAGGTAAGTAACACTTTCACAGCATCATCTTGTAGAATTTTGAATAGTTCAATGGGGATTCCATCACCTCCTGCAGCCTTATTACCAGCAAGACATCCTAGAGCCCATCTCACTTCGCTCTCCAAGATATCTGGCTCCAGCTCATTGGACGAACTATTCATGTCATCACTGCTGTTTAGATCTTCAGTGTATTCCTGCCACCTCTTCTTTATCTGATCTTCTTCTGTTAAGTCCCTACCATTTTTGTCTTTTATCACTCCCACTTTGGCATGAAAGGTGCCTTTGAGGTCCGAAATTTTCTTGAAGAGATCTCTTGATTTGCTCATTCTGCCATCTTCTTCAATCTCTTTACATCGCTCATTGTAGAATGTCTCCTTGTCTCTTCTTGCTATCCTTTGGAATTCTGCATTCAGCTGGACAAATATTTTACTATCTCCACTGCCTTTCATTTTCCTTCTTTCCTGGGTGACTTTCAAACCCTCATCAGACAGCCAGTTGGCCCTCTTACTTTTCTTTCTTTTAGGGATATTCTTTGTTGCTGTTTCCTCGACAATGTTGCAAACTTCAGTCAAAACATTAAGGATCTCATTGTCTGAGCAGCAGTCAGCTCCAGGTCTTGTTTTTGCTGACTGTATAGAGCTTCTCCATTTTTGGCTGCAAAGTATATAGTCAATCTGGTTTCTATGTTGTCCATCTAATGATGTCCATGTCTAGAGTCATCTCAGAGGCTGTTGGAAGAGGGTGTTTGATATGACCAGAGAATTATCTTGACAGAATTCTACTAATCTCTGACCTGCTTCATTTTGTACCCCAAGGTCAAACGTGCCAGTTATTCCAGGTGTCTTGTGGTTCCTTACTTTAGCATTCCTATCTCCTATATTGATAGTAACATCTTTTCTTGGTCTTATATCTATGACGTAAAACCGGACAACTGGACAACTTCAGCCTCATGGTTGGAGCTTAGACTTGTATCACTGTGATGTTAAATGGTTTGTCTTGAAATCATTCTGTCATGTATTGGGTTGTAACCGAGCACTGCTTTGGCCACTCTATGATTGACTATCAGGGCTACTCCATTTCTTTTGAGGGATTCTTGACCACAGTGGAAGATCTGATGTCACATTCCAGTCCATTTAAGATCACTAATTCCCAGGAATTCAATGTTTAACCTTGTCATCTCATTCTTGACCATATTTAGTTTGCCTTGGTTCATAGTTCTAACATTCCAGGTTCCTGTGCTGAATTGTTCTTTGCAGCAGCAGACTTTCCTTTCCCCTCCAGACGCATCCATAGCTGGGTGTCCTCTTTGGCCCAACCATTTCATTAAATCTGGTACTATTTGTACTTGTCCTCTGCTCTTGCTCAGTAATCAGGTAGACACCTTCTGACCTGAGGGGCTCATGTTCTGGTGTAATATTATTTTGTCTCTGGTTGTGCCTATCGATAAAGTTTTCTTAGCAATGTTACTGGAGTGGGTTTCAGTTTCCTTCTCCAGTGGATCGTGATTTGTCTGACCTCTCTGCCATGACCTGCCCATCTTAGTTGACTGTCATGACTGGATTTTGGGAGGCACACGGGGGCCCTTTGCCACCCTATTTCTTCATGCCCAGAGCTTTACTTGAACTATTGTGGAGTGTGTATTGGCCCTTGGATTTAGGAACTTCCCTGGGTTAAAATATTATTATAATATTGTATATATTTTGGTTTATGAGTAAACTAGAGTAATGGGCCTAGGCCTGAGATGAAGTTCCTGCCGGTGGAACATATATTGTGTATGATTGGGTATAAATAGTGTTTCATGTTACAGGGATTGTTGTAAATAACATATTGTTTATCCTGTAAGTGATTGAGATGTGGACATATTAGAGTTAAACCCAAAGTTCTTGGGGAAAGTAAAGAAAAGATCACACAAGCTAGTGCAATACAACATAAACACTGTGCTAATAAACCCATACAATGAGGTTTTGCGCATTGCACTTTTACGCACGTTCTTGGATGCACCCCAGTAAGGGCTATGATAAAAACTAAGAATCCCTGCAGATGGACAGCTCTGCAGAATATTGCAGTGAAACACCTTCAGCGCCTTGCAAAAGTATTCACCCACCTTGGCATTTTTTGTGTTTTGTTGCCTCACAACCTGGAATTAACATGAATTGTTTGAGGATTTACATAATTGAATTTACAGAACATGCCCACAACTTTGAAGATGTTTTTTTTTTTTATTGTGAAGCAAACAACAATTAGGACAAAATAACTGAAAAAGTCAATGTGCATAACTATTCACCCCCCTAAAGTCAATACTTTGTAGAGCCACCTTTTGCGGCAATCACAGCTCCTAGACGCTTTGGATAAGTCTCTATGAGCTTGCCACATCTTACCACTGGGATGTGTGCCCATTCCTCCTTGCAAAACTGCTCCAGCTCCTTCAAGTTGGATGGTTTGCGCTTGTGAACAACAATCTTTAGGTCTGACCACAGATTTTCTATTGGATATGGTCTGGGCTTTGATTAGACCATTCCAACACATTTACATGTTTCCCCTTAAACCACTCAAGAGTTGCTTTAGCAGTTTGTTTGGGGTCATTGTCCTGCTGGAAGGTGAACCTCCGTCCTAGCCTCAAATCACGCACAGAGTGGTACAGGTTTCGCTCAAGAATATCCCTGTATTTAGCACCATACATCTTTTCCTCAACTCTGACCAGTTTCCCAGTCCCGGCTGCTGAAAAACATCCCCACAGCATGATGCTTCCACCACCATGTTTCACTGTGGAGATGGTGTTCTTTGGGTGATGTGATGGGTTGGGTTTGCGCCAGACATAGTGTTTTCTTTGATGGATGGAAAGTTAAATTTTAGTCTCATCAGACCAGAGCACCTTCCTCCAAACATTTTGGGAGTCTCCCACATGCCTTTTCGCAAACTCAAAACGTGCCATTTTGTTTTTTGCTGAAAGTAATGGCTTTCTTCTGGCCACTCTGCCATAAAGCCCAACTCTATGGAGCGTACGGCTTATTGTCGTCCTATGTACAGATCCTCCAGTCTCTGCTGTGGAACTCTGCAGCTTCTCCAAGGTTA
Organism: Discoglossus pictus; assembly: GCA_027410445.1. Classification (NCBI taxonomy): domain Eukaryota; kingdom Metazoa; phylum Chordata; class Amphibia; order Anura; family Alytidae; genus Discoglossus; species Discoglossus pictus. The sequence continues at coordinate 309,386,252 of CM050165.1, forward strand.
CCTCAGGTCTCTGTGCTGCCTCTCTGATTAATGCCCTCCTTTCTCGAGTTTTAGTGGGCGGCCATCTCCTGCGGCCAGCAGGTTTGCTGTTGTGCCATGTTCCTTCCATTTGGTTATGATAGATTTGATGGTGCTCCTGGAGATCATCAAAGATTTGGATTTTTTTTATAACCTAACCCTGACTTGTACTTCTCAACAACATTGTCCCTTACTTGTTTGGAGAGTTCCTTGGTCTTCATGGCAGTGTTTGGTTAGTGGTGCCTCTTGCTTAGGTGTTGCAGCCTCTGGGGCCTTTCAAAAAAGGTGTGTATATATAATGACAGATCATGTGACACTTAGATTGCAAGCACGTGGACATCATTTCACTAATTATGTGACTTCTGAAGGTAATTGGTTGCACCAGAGCTTGTTATGGGCTTCATAACAAAGGGGGTGAATACATACGCACATGCCAATTTTCTGTTTTCGATTTCAAAAAAATTGTTTTATGTATATATTTTTCTCATTTCACTTCACCAACTTAGACTATTGTGTTCCATCACATAAAATTCAGACTAACAAAACATTGAACTTAAGGCTGTAATGTAACAAAATAGGTAAAACGTCAAGGGGGTGAATACTTTTGCAAGGCACTGTAGCTCACACATGCCAAAGCCCAGTCAGCTGGCTTATCCTTCAGTTAAGTGCTAAGTCAACTTGAGATGCTCTTTTTGAGATGTAGGCATGCATTCCAAAGGCAACTAAGAATGCACATTGTCCTGATTGGGGAATCTTAATTTACATGTAGGTTTGCACCCATTGGTTACCAAAAATGCACAATTCTCTGAATAATTGTTCTCCGCTGGTGAAACTGTATAAATATGTACATGGTACATAATAAAATGTGGTCAGTTAGGATTCACACAAAAGTTGTGTGATGGTATCCTGTGTTGGAGAGTGGTTATATCTCATGACCACTGGTCATGAAAGCATTCTTGGGTGTTTTCCCTGCGGTGAGTTCATCTTCTGTAGCAGAGGTGTACAAAGAACGAAATGATTCTGCTGTGTAGGTGGAACTAGGTTCCTATGAAGCCCAACTGAAGAAAGAAGATCATGACACTGACCATACAGTACATGGTGTAGCTAATAGATTCATCAAAGTACACAAGCCCCTTCACCACGAAAAGGTAGCAATCAAACATTACTGTATCAATTAAATACACTCGTTTTTGTAGCCCAGTGTTAATTCTAACTGTGGAGCATTTCTTCTTCACATCTGTTTACATGGAATGTACCGAATCTGTAACCTCAGTACAAATTAACAACCAAATATAGTATGGACACAATAATATATCACAGGTCATCTGAATGTGAGTCTGATATACCCTGGGCATCCATAACTATCTTTTGAAATATTTTATTTTTACAATTAAAGATGCTGTGCACTCAGAATCTGTATGTAGCCTATTGCTCTGCTCATTGGAACAGCCTCTCTCCTCTGTCAGAAGACTTCCCACACATGCTTGCAACCTGATTGGTTGCAGTGGTGACACAAGGCCCAGCCTCCCTCGTCCCAGCAGTGGTGCAATCTGGGGGCTGTCTTTCAGGCATGTACACAGATCTAACCAGAAATGTGATTTTATGTGATATCTGCATGTAAAATCCACGAATTAAAAAAATCCAAAAAGTATTTCAACATAGTTTTAGGAGATATTTACAGTTGTGTGGTCCAAACTGTGCTGAATTAACTGGCCTTTTATGTAATAGCTTGAGATCCGAGTGTTAAATAAATTTGCAAGAAATACCAAATACATGACTTCTGACAATCTAAAGATTCTTATAAATAGTTTCACTTGAAGGTCCATATTTAAAAGAGCTTGCAATCACTATAATAGTTGTCAGTGTCCGGAACGCTTATGATGTTGGTCATGCTTTGCAAGCCTCGGTGAGCCAAAGGTGCTCATTGCACTGCAAGCCTCGCGAGGCGAGCAGTTGAAGCACGCAGGACTTAGCCTGCAATGCAGGGCTCGCAATAAGCGCTGCAGGCGCTCATCGCGAGGCCTGTGGGACTTACGATTAAAACCTGTACATGCACTGTGAGCCTCGCAAAATTTTGAGTTTAATGACCGAACCACGGAACTGAAAAGACATGAAAAAAACAACAAATATGCCTCAAATTATCTTACACTCACACCACAGTGGGAGAGGCAGGGAGCCTGTGAGTCAGATTGCAAGTTAATTTGAGGCATATTTGCTCTTTTTTCACGTTTGAAAATCATGAGAAAAATTGCGGGGGAAAAATGTCTGTCAAAAAAATGCAAAACAACGAAAACGAGGCCCAAGGAGTAAAACTAGCCCGAAGGATGTAAAAAATACCCCTAAGCAGTAACACTTAACAAAAGCCAGTAACACTGAATCTAAGCCACTGCCACTTAACCCAAGGCAATAACATTTAACCCAAGCCACTAACACTTAACCCAAGGCAGTGACACTCGCAAGCCCTATAAACTACACAGGGGAGAGGCTTTCAATGAGAACGGAAGGTGCTTATTGCGAGCCACGCCATATGCGCCGAAGGTGCTCAGAGAAACCATAGCCTCGCATTATGTGGTGAACAGCATTGCTAGCCTTACAATTTTACTCCCGTCATTTTTGACTGACATTTTCCTAGTCTAGATGACTGACACCCAAGAGTAGTCGAAATGCAGTGTAGGAAGGATATCAATTAATGGTGTCTCATGGGTTCTTGGAATTTACAGCCTTTATGCAGAATGTATAAGAACACTAACTGCAACAACTAGAAGAAACTAAGATATAATTTAGCATGTAAGAATGATGGAAGTGCATGATGCACCCTCTTAGGGGATAGATTGATTTGCATTACTGTCCAATATTTTTTATTGCTTTTAAACCAACACTGTTGCACTACAATGATATTGCTCCAATTATTTAATATAATTTTAGCTTCAAACCAAGAATGTTGTCTGTTGAAATAGAAAAGGAGGTATATTTAGCTAGATGAATACAAATATCCCCAAATGTTCTAAAATATTGTAAGCTTAACATTTGATGGTTTCATGTAATGTTTTGAACCATGGGAAAAAAACTTCAGGAAAACGAAATTCCTTTCCATTTATATCATTGTTTTAAATCTTAGGCTGCAGTTCTATAATGATATACAGCAATAATGGCATAATTTGTCTTGTCTGCTATCTCAGTCTTGAATGGATAAGATGGAGACACGTTTTAACTTATGCCATCCCATTATGTGTCGGAAACAAATAAATCTTTTTTGTTATCAGCAAACTTTCTACTGGCTGAAGAGAACTGGCAAGCACACTTTCTCAACAGGTTTACTATAAATCCATTCAAATGAAAATTAAACTCTCATGCTTTCAGAGAGTTTGAAAATATGTGAAACTTCTTTTTCTTGATCCTACAGCATCCAAATGAAATAGCAGATTCCAAGTGTTGGCACAATATAACAGGATATAGAACGTGCATTGTTTCCACCTGTTCCTTATATAAAAGGAGGGTTAATAAAGAAAATGTAGATAAATTACATACCCCTGCCTTACAGCCATATTAAATTCCTCCAACGTGAAAACCGGTAGCCCTTAACGGAGTCCGCTAGACTTAATTGGCCTCTTAAAGCTTCCCGCAAACGACCTGCGTGTTACAGGCGGAAAAACCCTACGAGCTGTCAAAATCTGAACTCCGTTGCCGTAAATCCTTTGACCTGTCAAGCCTGAACGTTCAAAAAACGCTATTAAATTGCTACAAATCCACTGGCGTTAAAAAAACGGAACCCGCAAATGGAGCCAAAAAGCCTACGGGTACTAGAGAGGACCCGCAAGGGGGTTAAAGTCCTATCCGTAGCACTGTAAATCCAAATATCAACACACTACTGTATTTAAAATTAAAGGGAAAGTGATGTTAGGTATTAAAATTAATAGCACAACCTTCTCAAGCTCACAAATCTGCAACATAAAATACTTTTTTTAATGATTAATTTCTGTGTTATATCGATCCCGGCAATCAATGTGTTAATACATATAATGTAACTCGCATGGACTAGAATATTATATTTACTGATTTATTGTTATTGCAATCTTTCTGGAATGCAGGTCCGATCCTAACTTGTAATTAACACCCGTAAGGCTTTGAACTCTAACCTCCATTTTTCAGTGACGTAATGATGACGATCTTTTTTTCCATTGGTTCCCTCTAAACCCGTAACTACGGGTTTGACTAATTGATCATGTTCACAGCCGCACATGCAACGTGCGCATGGTTTAATGTAATAGCTCTGTAACTGAAGCAGATTTCAAGCCTGCAGGCTTTGCCGGTGTACCGGTGCCGCTACAGGTTTCTAACTTAATATGGCCCTTTGTTCAACATGACAAAGGAGACTATGGTAGCTGCCACTACCCTTCTCACTGGAACTTCAAACACATCATATCATAGATCTTCTACCACAAGGTCCAGTCAGTTACCTTTCTCAAGAAAAGAAAATCATTGAAAGTATTAGGGGTCTATCCATAAGTGAATTGTTTTCTTCTCAAGGCCCGGAAAAGATCTATCGCTACAGTGGCAGTCAATTTATTTCACTCGAATGCAGAGTTGGCTGGTCCATAGGGGCAACTGGGCAACTGCCCCCCCCTCCCAATTATCAATCACTTTAATATAGTATTTTATTGGTATAGATAGAATAACATTTAATTATATGTATATCTGGCTTTCATGTCTTATTTCATATGATTTTGTTAAAAATATGCATCTATTGCTTTAAAGTAACCCATTGTGGGCCTTCCCCCTTCCCTGGTGTCTTTCTCTAGTGCTTCACTGCTGCTATAGAGCATAGTATAGTGAGAGTGTCGTAATGCTGTCTTGCTTAGCCTGGGTGAGCCTACATTCAATGTGTTAAGATCTGTAGCAATTTTCCTGTCTCTCAGCTTTGCAGCATCAACCAATCAGTGCTGCAGACTGTCAGATTACTACGGACATCCCCTCTGAACATCCCCAGCCTATAGAGCCTCAATGTTATGGTATTACATCAGGAAGGCTTTATAAGCCATTATTTCAAACCCTCCCCAATCTGTTACCGCTTTATCTAAATGGCATCATGTCCGACTCTCCATGACCTCATGGACCACATATCATGCTGATCCACTTGGTTTTCAAGGCAGTGATACTGAAGTGGGTTGCCAGTTCCTTTTCCAGTGGAACTGACTTGGATTAGAACCCAGGTCAACAGTTGTAGAAGCACAGAGCCCTAACCCACAGTTGTAAGCTCTAAAAAATGTATTATTTATTTCTATACTCTGTATGGTGGAGGGCTTCTCTTGCTCTTGTTCCTCAACATACACTAAATGGTACAGTGTAAAGTAGTAAGTGTACAGCCTGTATAACAGTGTAAATTTGCTGTTCCCTCAAATTATCTCAACATACATTAATGTCTAAACCTTTGGAACTAAAGTGAGTACACCCCTAAGTGGAAATGTCAAAATTGGGCCCAATTAGCCATTTTCCCTCCACGGTGTCATGTGACTCGTTAGTGTTACAAGGTCTCAGGTGTGAAAGGGAGCAGGTGTGTTAAATTTGGGGTTATTGCTCTCACACTCTCTCATACCGGTCACTGGAAGCACCTCATGAAAAAGAATTGTTGCTCTACATAAAGATGGTCTAGGCTATAGGAAGATTACCAAGACCCTGAAACTGAGCTGCAACATGGTGGGCAAGACCATACAGTGGATTCACAGGACGGTTTCCACTGAGAACAGGCCTCGCCATGTTTGACCAATGAAGTTGAGTGCACATGCTCAGAGTCATATCCAGAGGTTGTCTTTGGGAAATAGACGTAGAAGTGCTGCCAGCAATGATGCAGAGATTAAAGGTGTGGGGGCTCAGCCTGTCAGTGCTCAGACCATACGCCGCACACTGCATCAAATTAGTCTGCATGGCTGTAGTCCCAGAAGGAAGCCTCTTCTAAAGATGAAGCACAAGAAAGCCCGCAAATAGTTTGCTGAAGACAAGCAGACTAAGGACATGGATTACTGGAACCATGTCCCGTGGTCCGATGAGACCAAGATAAACTTATTTGGTTTATATGGTGTCAAGTGTTTGTGGCAGCAACCAGGTGAGGAGTACAAAGACAAGTGTGTCTTGCCTACAGTCAAGCATGGTGGTGGGAGTGTCATGGTCTGGGCCTGTATGAGTGTTGCCGGCACTGGGGAGCTACAGTTCATTGAGGGAACCATGAACGCCAACAGGTACTGTGCATATACTGAAGCAGAGCATGATCCCCTCCATTCGGAGACTGGGCCATAGGGCAGTATTCTAACATGATAACGACAAACACACCTCCAAGACAACACCGCCTTGCTAAAGAAGCTAAAGGTAAAGGTAATGGACTGGCCAAGCATGTCTCCAGACCTAAACCTTATTGAGCAATGGTCGGGCATCCTGAATGGGAATTCTCTAACATCCACCAGCTCCGTGATGTCATCATGGAGGTGTGGAAGAGGACTCCAGTGGCAACCTGGGAAGCTCTGGTGAACTCCATGCCCATGAGGGTTAAGGCAGTGCTGGAAAATAATGGTGGCCACGCAAAATATTGACACTTGGGGCCCAATTTGGACAATTCCACTTAGGGGGTGTACTCACTTTTGTTGCCAACGGTTTAGACATTAATGGCTGTGTGTTGATTTATTTTAAGGGGACAGCAAATTTACACTGTTATACATGCTGTACACTACTTTACATTGTAGCAGAGTGTCATTTCTTCAGTGTTGTCACATGAAAGATATAATAACATATTTACAAAAATGTGAGATACTGTTTATATATATATATATATATATTTTTTTTAAAGAGAAGGGGGAGGGTAGTGATTTAAAAAGTTCTTCCACAAAGTAAATGGACATTAGTTAAATCAATTGATGGTCTATGATCTTGATCTTATATGGAGGCTTAGCAACAGGTTGTAACAGACTCCAGACCAAGTGTCATCTTTTCATCACATAAAGTGATTTTTTCAATGGCTGTAAATTGGTTGTTGCCAGTTTGGCAGGCTTTTTATAGTATTGTTAGTCCCATACATCGTTCTCCATCGTTCCGGTATAGGTACTTGACTTCTGGTTGTGCATCTCAGCATCGTACCCAGTTCTGATTACAAAACGTCTCTTCCAATTTAAGATCGCAACAAATTATTTGAAGAGAGCCCAGAGATAGTCTATCCGTACATATGTAGCGTTAAGTAAATCATACTCCAATATTATGACCATAAATCAAAGGTTTTTCAGATTTCTATTCTTCATTTCCGATTCCGGCTACGGAATTTTACTACTGGTTTCGGATCTTATTGATTTCTCCAATAAACTTAATTTCTGGTGTAGACAACTTATTTATATATTGATTCCAATACCCCTGCAAATAAGGTTCCCTAGTATCTAATCGGATACATGCCCATGTTTAGTTCACCACTGTCAATGTCCGGCACTGGATAAATACATTTTACAATTCCAACAGTTTTTACATATTAGCGTGGTAATAGGGTATTCATCCTACTTGCACTTGTATAAGTGACAAATCGTAAAAACAATGGCAATAGTACATTGGTGAAGATTATATTAATCTATATGAATAATAAAGACAAGTTTTGTAACCGGAACCGGGTATGACGCTGAGATGCAAACCGGAAGTTGCCTTTAGCGGAACCGGAAATGACGCAGAGAACGATGTATGGGGCTAACAATACAAAATATAAAAAGCCAGCCAAACTGGCTACAACCTTCTTACATATTTATGTATATATATATATATATATATATATATATATATATATATATATATATTTGTATATATATATATATGTGTGTGTGTATACAGTGGGGGGAAAAAGTATTTGATCCCCTGCTGATTTTGAATGTTTGTCCACTGACAAAGAAATGATCAGTCTATAATTTTAACGGTAGGTGCATTTTAACAGTGACAGACAGAATAAAAATAAAAAAAACAACAAGAAAAACGCATGTCAAAAAAGTTATAAATTTATTTGCAGGTCATTGAGGGGAAAAAGTATTTGACCCCTTCGTACTTGATGGCAAAATTATTTTTGGGGTCAGACGTTTCTTGTAGTTGGCCACCAGGTTTGCACACATCTCAGGAGTGATTTTGTCCCACTCCTCCTTGTAGATCCTCTCCAAGTCATTAAGGTCTCATGGCTCATGTTTGTTCCGCTTGGTATTTTAAGTTTTTTTAGGTTCGGTTTTGGCCTATATAGTCCCGCTTGGTATTTTAAGGCTTTAAAGGTCTGATTGGTGCCTATATGATCCCGCTTGGTGTAATGTGGGTTTTTAAGGTCCAGTTGGGGCCTATATAGACCCAATTAGTATATATTTTTCTTTTTTAGGTACGGTTATGTCATATATAGTCCCCCTTGGTATTTTAAGGTTTTAAAGGTCCGGTTGGGGCCTATATGGTCCCGCTTGGTGTAATGTGGGTTTTTAAGGTCTGGTTTTGGCCTATATAGTCTCGCTTGGTATTTTAAGATTTTTTGGGTACGGTTTTGACCTGTATAGTCCTGCTTGGTATTTTAAGGTTTTAAAGGTCCCTTTGGGGCCTATATGGTCCTGCTTGGTGTAATGTGGATTTTTAAGGTCTGGTTGGGGCCTATATAGCCCCGCTTGGTATGGTAAGTTTTTGTAGGTACGGTCTGGGTCTATATAGTCTCGATTGATATTTTAAGGTTTTAAAGGTCCAGTTGGGGCCTATATGGTTTCGCTTGGTATTTTAGGGTTTTCAAGGTCCGGTTGGGGCCTATATGATCCCGCTGGATGTAATGTGAGTATTTAAGGTCTGGTTTGGGTCTATATAGTCCGGCTTGGTATTTAAATATTTTTTGGGGTACGGTTTTGACCTATATAGTCCTGCTTCGTATTTTAAGGTTTTAAAGGTCCGTTTGGGGCCTATATGGTCCCGCTTGGTGTAATGTGCGTTTTTAAGGTCCGGTTGGGGCCTATACAGTCCCGCTTGGTATTTTAAGTTTTTTTTAGGTATGGTTGTGCATATATAGTCCCGCTTGGTATTTTAAGGTTTTAAAAGTCCGGTTGAGGCCTATATGGTCCCCCTTGGTGTAATGTGGGTTTTTCAGATCCTGTTGGGGCCTATATAGTCCTGCATGGTATTTTAAGGTTTTAAAGGTCTGGTTGGGGCCTATATGGTCCTGCTGGATTTAATGTGGGTTTTTAAAGTCCGGTTGTGGCCTATATAGTCCAGCTTGGTATTTTAAGTTTTTTTTAGGTAAGGTTTTGTTCTATATGGCCCCACTTAGTATTTTAAGGTTTTAAAGGTCTGGTTGGGGCCTATATGGTACCGCTTGGTGTAATGTGGGTTTTTAAGGTCCGGTTTGGGCCTATATAGTCCTGCTTGGTATTTTAAGGTTTTGAAGATCCGGTTGGGGCCTATATGGTCCCACTTGGTGTAATTCAGTTTTTTTTTTAGTTCCGGTTAGGGCCTATATAGTCCTGCTTGGTATTTTAAGACTTTTTAGGTTATTTGAGTTTTTAGTTACTGTGCATGGTGTAATGTGGGTTTTTAGGTACAGTTTGGGCCTCTGTAGACTTGCATGGTATAATTTGGGTTTTAGGTATGGTTTGGGCCTTTATAGACTTCATGGTATAATGTGGGTTTTTCGGTTTGGTTTGGCCCTATTTAGACGTGCATGGTATAATGTGGGTTTTAGGTAGTGTTTAGGCCTATAGAGACCCTCATAGAATTTAAGTTTTTTTAAGTACCCTGGGGCCCTATTGAGACAAGCATGGTATAGTGATGAATATTAGGTACCTAACTAGGTCATAAAGGGGACAATGGTGGGGGAAGAGCTGATGCCTTGCACGCTCTGATTTGTTTGCTTGTTTTAGATCACACCCAGGTCCAAGCATTTTGTGGCTGCAGACTTTTTTGGACTGGTTGTTCAATGACTACACTTCAAGAGACCCTGAGAAGGAGAACCAACTGTTGGTGAGTCCTAAGAATCTTGATGGGTGGAGTCTATTTCAATGGGTGGAAACAGCATAAGGTCAGTGGGCAGGCCCTATAAAGGTCAAAAGGATGTCATGGGTGGAGTCCATACAAATGGGTGGAGCCTATGAAGGGGAGGCGCCAAACTTGCAAAGTCACCAGACTACTTGAATGCAACAAATGTATCCCCTGAGGCCCTAAGAGGGAAGCACGATGCATTTAACCCTTTTTATTCTTACACTTTGCAAAATGGTAACATCACTGTGGGCAAAGAGGCAAACGTTGATTAATTGGTACAGAGATAAAATGCACTGCTATTGTTGAAAAGGACATGTTTTCCCATTGCAGAGGACAGACTGATGACTGCAGGACATCGCATAAAACTATTCAAATGCATTTAATGTATAGAATTAGCAAAAAGGAGGCAATTACAATCTAAATGTTAAAGGCATAGCTAAGTGATCTGGATTATGAATGCATCTGATAGAGGAGAAACAGTCGTGTATGCAAACCTTTTTTGCATGAAAAAACACCAAAATAAACATTTAAACACTTACCTTTAAGTTAGCAAAATATCTTGTAATTTCTGACAGTTGAAAAACAGGTTTAACACCTTCTCCAAACCCAGGCTAAATGAGCATTAATTTCAAAAAAAAATTGGCCAATCAGAAGGAAGCAGAGGCTGAAACATTTGGGGTGCTGTCTGTGCTGTAAAGCAGCCTGGGAAATGTAGTCAGATCCATATGAAAATAAACAGTACTTTCTAGCATGTGCCAATCTATGCAGCACATTCACAGTAGATTACACCTGCAGCTGTCTGTTGTCTGCATCATTGCTGCTGGTGTTTACATCCCCCACAAGGAGACAGGCAGAGCGAAATAATCTGTGATTTTAGCAACCATGTGACTAGCAGCACTTCCTCTGGAAGTCACACACTGTACCCAGATGCTGTGCAACCTGTATCCACTGTAATGTAAGCTTCCTAGGGGTGTGCAAATCCAGAAAGCAGTACCCAGTGTATAAATATGTAAGTAACTTTAACTTTTCAATATAATACACATTTTTCTACTAATCAGTGGCTGTTTTTTAGGAAACATTTGAAACCCAGGAAACTTTTGTATACCTTCAAGCAGTCTTAATAATTTGAAATGTTGGAGTTTCAATTTACAATTTGTTTGTGAACCTTGAAAACATAAAGTACCATGCATATATTTTAGTGCTAATAGAGTAAAGAAAAGGTGATTGGTCTATCAGTTGTCGGATTTACTTTCCTTAGAGGGCTCTTTCTCTCTAACTCAGATAGGATCTGATTTCCCTTTTCTATAGATCACAATTTGCTCTTCATTTTCTGGTGTATGTGTGTACTGGGTATTATCCTATACCCGTCCCAGAAATTGTCCAGAAATGATCAATAAATAGGTAGCCTGGGTTTCATCACATCTATCTTAAGCTTGTGATGTTGACAGGAGGTTTTTTTAGCCAGATCTGGGAAATATCTATGAAACTGTGTGATGCAGAGTAGATTTATTTTTAGTAAAACAAATAAATTCTGCTCCGATTCTTACAATGTTCAACGTTTGTTAGTCTTTGTCCCTACAACTTAAACATGAATCTAGAAACAATTCTATATTATCAGAACTTTACATATAAGTCATTAACTGTTGTAGGTTTATATTACCTATTGTGACAATTAGGGATCTATCACAGGACAGGTAGTGCTCCTGTGGAAGCTAGGCCTGTAATTTTCCTCGATTTGTTTTACTGATGAAATATAATATAGTAAAGTTGAAAAAGCATGTAAAGCCTCATGTTATTGTATTCCTCCATCAAAAGTAACAGAAACAAGGGCACAAACCCTGTGAAGACTGATGGCTTGTCACAAGATGTTAGAAGTGGAGGAACCTGTGAAAGTCTTGGTAGAAGGCATTGCACGCCAGCACGAAAACACCCAGAAATTGTTGAAACAAACGGAAGAGGGCAGAGTCTGTATGCCACTGACCACTGCAAGCAAGACCGAGACTACAGAGCAATGGTTGAGAGAAGCAGAAGAGGTCAGATCCTGTATGAGACAAGCTTTGGACGCACAAAAGTCTCAACTGCTACTGTGACTTCAGAGACAAGTGGAAGAACGCAATCTAATCATATAGGAGATTAGACATATAGGAGCTTCCATGTTATGGTGTATGGGATCTGGAGAAGTGGCATGCTTCTCTCTACCCAGGTATAGGACACTGCTTCTATGTCGAGGGTTTGAGCCAGAAACCTGATGCAGAAAGAAGCACTGCAAATATGGTTGATGTGAGTGAAAAGGATTGGGTGCAAACCCAGCCTCAGTATGAAGGATGTTGATCAAGACACTGGGAAATATTTGAACCCAAATCGATGCAGAGTAACATCAATGAAGAGGCCTCCATAAGAAATCAGAACAGACCCAGCAACCTATCCCTGGTAAATACTCATGAGAAGGATTGTCCTATAGAAAGGAAATGCCTGACAAATGTCCTTGACCCAGAGAAAGGGGAGTTCAAACAGGTGATTGCAGTCAATATCCTTTCAAAGGAAGATTTTGATGAGGAAACTGGAATCCTTCCAAAAGTGAATGACGAGAAAGAAGAATATTTGGAGATTGACATGCTGGAGGAGAAGCTGCTGTCTCTGAGAGGACATATGAAGAAGAGCATTGAGATGTGTCACATTAAAACTGTGAAGACAGAGATGACCATCATGTAGCAGAGAGAGTCCTCCCAAATATAAGCTGAAGGAGCAAGATGGAGAAGGAACTGTTACATATTCCACAAGAGAAGACGGTGGCCGATCCCACTGATCTAGAGACACAATTAGCTCAGAGAGATTCCAGCCCAGAAGAGACTGACACTGACTTCCAGGACCTAGATACACAAGGTGCTGCATTGAATGCAGAGCAATGTTGCCAGAAAGCACATATGCACAGCATGAAACCTAATATGTATGCAATATGTAGAAACACATCTCCTCCTGAACTTTGAAAGAATTGCCACTAAGAAAGCTTTGCCACAGTCCTTGTCCCTTACTTGTGCGGTGATGCTCAGAAAGCCTTAGTTATTTTGAATGAAGTAAAAGCCATAAATTATGTTAATCTGAAATCATGTTTCATAAATGAGTGTACAAGCACAGAAAAGACAGAAGAAAGTATGGCTGAGCAGCCAGAATTATTCATGTAAGACCTGATCAAAAAAACAGAAGAGATTATTTAGCTGGACATGCAGAAAGAGATGCAGCGCATTTAGAGTGAACTGGATATGCAACAAGTTAAGGTGGAGAAGGTGTCTAAATGAAGAAAAGAATAATGGAAAGCTGGAAGCCTTTGAGGCAAAGCAAGAAAAAAAAATAGAAATAAATGAATAGAAGGAGTTAACAAAGGAAAAATGTGGGTGAAAGCTGAGAATACTGAAAGTGAACGCTTTTTTCAAAAACCCATAACTCAAAAGGCCCCTTAGATGGGTGCTAGCCTATGTGTTGAGCTCAACAGCTGGAGGCATTCCAGCAAAATCTAAATTTGGAGACATCCATCCTAGCATAGACAAATAGCTGCAGACCTTGCATGATTAGAAGCACACAGGGGAGCAGGGATGCCTGTTTTGAACAGCGAGACAGATGAGGTGTAGATCCTAGAAGGGCTAGAAGCAGAACTGGAGAGGTCATGCAATTGGAGCTTATGAAGGATAATGTACCAGAACAGAAGCAGGTTGGGGGTATGAAGCTGATATAGTTTTGTGAGAATTATCAAGCAGCCTATTGGGGAACCTGGAACAGAAACAGCCAGGTCATCTGTCCCACAAACTATGGGCTCATGACAGTTTGTAGGACTATGTAGTAAATAGCAATGAAAAGTGGGAAGAGAAACAGCCAGGAAAGTTGCTGTCCCATAAGGAAAGGTGATGATGATGAAGATAATGATGAAAGGTCTTGGGGGGGAAAAAGAGAAAAAGAAAAAAAAAAGATAATGAAGATGATGATGTTACAGAACATGTTACAGATGGTCCATAAGAAGAGTGGTAAGAAAAAGACTCGGTCTGAGCACACTGTTAATAACAAAGCATCATCGGAAGACTATCAACAGAAGCTGGACATTCTGCATGAAGAGAAGCTAAATCTACAAAATGCCACCCAGTCACAATGGAATGCCTTAATGCAGATGGTACAAAAGAAGAAAAAGGTAGTGTGTGATACGTGAGAGGCTGCGTGAGCTCTTACACAGTGTGCAGAGGGTACTAGAACATAAACAGCAGTATCTACACCTGGAACAAAAGTCACATCTCAGCTACCATTGTTTTGGAGACCAGAGCTATCTTCTGAAAATAATGTAGAAGGTAGTAAAAGAGCTGGAAGAGCAGAAGGTTCAGCAACTACAAGAACGTCTACCAGTAAAAAGATGAAAGGAATAATTCACTGAGTTGGCAGTCAGCATAGTACAGTAGATGCGTTGGCTCACATACACAGCCTCTCAGCTTTGGTCACTCAACCCCATATTGTCGAGATGTGGAGGGGTATGTGTGACAGAGTGAGACCAGGCATTTCTATTAGCCACAGATATTACATAACTCCCTTTCTCCCAGGTGGTGTGAAAGAGTTAACTCCTGGAGCAGTTTAGTCAGATACACCTGGTCAGACTAATAAATGAATGTAGCTGGGAATTGGGTGTGGTCCGTTCATTCAATGCAGCTAAAGGTGAGATGCTAACAGCGTGAAGGACAGTCTTTGTTTGAGGCCTGCAAGAACTGTGAATTGAGAATGGAGTTTTGCAAGTTCTCATGTGTTTTGAGTTGAAGAGAGACAAACACACAGACACTTGTTTGCAGAGTTTTTTGGTGCTGAAGAAAAGAGACACCCAGAGAGTAAAGTGCTTTGTATGAAGCTGAAAAAAGACAGACAAAGAGACAGCAGCTTTGCAACTGATGAGCCATCTGCAAGCAAAGTGCAAAAGCTAGACTTTCGAAAGATACAGGGCGGTAAATTCAATACAAAGAAATGGACTGTTTGATTTGTTTTTCTGTAGTAGTAGTGCTCCAGTGAGAGATAGGCCTATTTTTTTATTTGTTTTTGGTATATCATATGTACTACTGGTTAAATATAATATAGTAAAGTTGGAAAAGCATTTAAAGCTTCCTGTAATTGTGTTCCGCCATCAAAAGTGCCAGAAACAAGGGCACTGATAGCTTTACACAGTGATCAATAAAATACAACCTTATGTAAAATGGAAGCTCAACTGATGCTTGTGGTTATGGTATAGATCTTAGTTAAAGTATACTCTTTGATCATAAATCAACCAGAGTTTCTTTGTTTTAACTGGCACATAAATGCACCGGCAGTATCACTAAAACCCACAGTATATCCTCTAAACCTCGGCTGCAGAAACTTTAGTGATATTGGATCTACTTCTTTTGGTAATTAGATCTACATGCCTACCAACATGGTATTGATTATCTTTTATAAACCTGTTTAAACATGTTATACAATATATGCCTGCCCTCCTGCCCTGAAAGTTCCACAGCCAATGGGGGTGTTGTTCTCCTAACATTTATTACACACTTTAATAACAATGTATCAAAATATTTCTAAAAGACCTAGAGGGGAATGCAATGGATAGTGAACATATAAGTGTTACTTTTAAACATTACTTATTTATAATTAGCTTTTTTAAAGAACTTTACTTGATAATGGGCAAACTATGTTGGAGAAATGGTAATCACAGGAGATGCATATAAGATCCGTATTTGCTTTTGTTAAAACATTTCTTCAAATAGACCCTTTGGCAATAGAATAGAATATAGACTGAGGCCCCATGGGATAACGTGTCCTCTCAAACTACAGATCGATTAGCAGTCTATGAGGGAATCCCACATGATACAATCAGTTGTTATTTTGTTGCATACTTCACAAGCATGAGAAGTTTTTACCAACTCCATTTGTCCTTTAAGTATAACTAAGGTAGTGTATGGTTAGTGCATAATTCCAGTGTCCCCATATAATATCATTTACAAGGAATACCTTCCTCATTATCAAGTATGTTTGCAATATGTAGGCGTTCTATAGCTGCAATAAGTCGATATTTGATATAATATCATAAAGCAGAAATGCAAAGGGGACTGTCACAGAGAAGCTATATATTTAAGACTCATTGATACTACTGTATGTCATCATGTATAGCACTCATAATCAAGTGAAGAAGTTGTACAAACTATGGCTCCCATACTAATCGAGTGGTGTAATTTGCAGTATATCCATACATCGCCTGCAGATTTATTCTCTAGGCTACATGTTTATGTTAATCTGTATCACGCCCAAATTACTGCAGTTAGCCCACATCTGTAAATACTGTCTTTTCCTCAAGAAATTTCAGTTTGTGTATATTGGACTGTTAGGTTAGGTAATACTGTCTCTTTAACTGCTGCTATGGCACTCATCCATGGTTTTAAAACCATTTGCGAGTGGTCTTTGGTACAAGTAATATTTTCTTGAGTTTGTTGTAGTTACGGCACTGCCCTATTTTGCGAGTGATCCATAAATTTTTATTAGTATAGGGTTTGGGTGTAAAAGTCTGACGGAGTAACATGTAATCTATTGTCAGTGCAGAAAGCAGAGGGAAAGTTCACCCTATTTTGCGGCATTGTTTTGCCACAGTCACTCATAACAGTTCTCTAGCAATTTTTCCAGGATGGGTGATTAATGTAGCTAGTGGGACTTACTTTAAAGCCTTAACCATGGTGTAAACTGTGATATATAGGATATGCATAGAGCCCTTTTTCATGTGACGATCTTTAGCTGTTTTAGAATTGTTTTAAATACTGAAGTGTTAGCATGAAATGAACATTTTGTCTCAAACTTAAATCCTACTTCACTCACTGCAAACATTATATCAATATATTTTAATATTAAAAATTTCTTAACATCTTAAAACATGTTTGAAACACCTGTGCAAATTACTATGATAGCCCATAGGAGGAATACTGACTTTGTGGACTTAAATATTGATAAAAATGCCTATGCTGTTAAATAAAACATTGATAGGCGCACATTGGTAAATATAGATAGCCAATATTGCCCTTTAGTCACCCTTGATGTCCTGTGCAATCTGTAACAATATGCATTGATATTGTTGCATATTATGTATCTGAATGATCCTTATCTATACAAATAGCACATTAATAAGTACAATAGGTATCATGTACATGAAAAGTGCAAAATAATACATTAAAATAAGATAAGTCCCATAATGAAATTTATCAAGGTACCAATAAGTACACTATAGTTTGTAAACCAGTCAGTTTTACATTAGAGCTAATGCATTTACTGGTAGTTTTTGCAGCCGCATTCACATTTTGCAGATACAAACTCCCTGTGTATCCAGAGTCTCATCACAGTGCATGAAGTAGGTCACTGGAAGCTAAACTGGTTGATTCCACAACCACATACTTGCATATAAAAGTAATACATTAGAGGCTGTGTTTGTTTCCACATTCCAAAATCATGAAGCCAATATTCAGTGTAGTTCTTCAAACGTACTTATACTATGACAGGTTAATGAATAGTAATTGCAACAGACTTTCAATCAGATTGAGGACTGGGCTTTGACTTGGCCATTTTAAGACACCCAGGTTTTAGTTTTCAGACATTCCAGTGTAGATGAACCCCTACCTCTGTCTTAGGTCTCTCGCACACTGAAACAGCCAATGAAAATAATCTCCACAGATTGATGCTACCATCCCAACACATCACCATCAGTGTTGTCTTTGCTCCACATATGGGGGTTTGAGCCAATGCCACAAAGTTCATATTTCATAACAGAGAATATTTTTCCATGTTTGCTGTGCCTCATGCATGCCTTTTGCTAAACTCCAAATACGATTTGATGCTTTTCTTCAACAATGGCTTTCTTCTCCCTAGCCTTCGATAATCAGGAAAGGAACTCAACCAAGCTTTCTCTTAGGAATGTCTCCCCTTCTCAGTAGCCTTAGAAAACAGTGTAATGTATATCCTTAAAATGAATGAAGTTAAAAAAAGAAACACTAGGAATTCAACATAATACATAAAACTTAATAGGCCGAGCATAAATCAAAAAATCAGGGTCAGGACACAATATCTCAAGACAGGTAAGGGTAAGAAGGGTAAGATAATCTAGCTTGTATCAGTCAGAAAGTGATAGGAAGTGGGTCTTCTGGGAGGTGCAAAGTGTGTGTAGGCTGGGAGAATGTCTTGTGTGAAGTGGGAGTTTATTGTAGTAAAGAGGTGCAGAGGGAGAAGAAACTAAAGCATGATTATACACAGGGAGGGAATAGGACAGTAACAGCCTTATTAAATTGCAATTGGGCAAATTTTAAAGGGCTCTATATAAGCACATGGCATATTTTTTTTACAGAAGTTTTTAGTTAGTGAACTTCTATCCAAAAGCAAAACTAAAAACTTCTGTAAAGAAATATGCTATGTGCTTATATAGAGCCCTTTAGAATTTGCTGAATTGCAATTTAATAAGGCTGTGAGTGTCTGATGCATTCAGATTGCAGAGAGCACTTTGGCATATAGGGAGAGATTAGTGAGACAAGGTATGGAGGAGCAAGGACAAGCGGAGATTTATAGACAAGGTTTAGGAACTGAAAAGGAAATGGTAGTAGATAGGGAGCTAATGGAGTTCGGCCAGGAGAGTGGAGGTAAGGGAGTAAGCATTTTGTTTTGTGCTGCAGGGGACCATGTATGAGATAGATATGGGAAAGTGATGGTAGGACTTGGAGGTGCCAAAAAGAAAGTATAGGGTTTCGATTTTAGGGATTAATAAGGAGAAAGTCAGGATTGATTAGCAGTAAGGCAAGACAAGTAGAGGATCTACTAAGAAATGACAACATAAGTTGGAAACAGGACTTCTAGGTGTGATGTGTAGAGGGGGAGGATTGTTTTAATTGGACAAAAGCTCTGCCTGACAGCACCTAAATAATCTATTGTGATTTTCTGAATGACGGAAATGATCTGCAATACTTAAGAGGTTTCAGTATAACATATGGACCTTACAATATAGCAAATGGTTTCAACAAGCTTTTAACCTTTTAAAGATCGCGATTAATCTATATAGAACAGGTTTTCTACCCAGCAGATTGTATACTAGTCGAGTCACATTTTATGACCACCAGCTAATATCCCAGATAACCACTGTGTGCAGTACAGACAGCAGCTAGAAGGCATTGTAGTAAGTCAATAAGATGCTGGCAGGTTGGCAAGGGTATATGGAGCCATACAGAAGTAAATGAGTCTGCTTCTGGGCCAGCGAGGAAGAAGGGGATGGAGTCAATTTAATCTGGTTATCTTAACAAAGGCTATCTGTTCCCTCCTTCCACACTAATAGCCAAAACACACACCCTCATGATTCAGCTCTGATGAATTGATGTAACAAAAAGAAAAATGCTGCTGTTTGCTATCGTAACAATACACTATATTGTAACTATAGCTAGGTTTCCTGCAATAGTAATATGTTTACTTGTGGGTGGGTTATTCTGTCACTAATTCATTGCTTAATATCATTGTGAGTATCCTATAATATTAAGCTTTGAAATTCACAGATCCTCCCACATTGATGGTAGAAATCAAGGACAGTCTTCAGTTTAATGGTCATGGATCATAGCTCTGATGTCTTAGAATACAGATGCAAACTCATATCACGGATCCTTAGCATAAATTACCTGATTAAGTGTTTAACACTAAAAAAAAACTTAAAAAGCTGGAATACATATAGTATTTTATAGCTGGGACAAATGGAGGCAGTAAGAATAGGCTGTTATGTTATATTTGTCTATACTTCTTTTCCACATGCCATTATATTTGTATCAATCTCCTTTCAAAAAATGGCCAATCAGTAACCCATTGCTCCCTTTTAATACATACACCATGTAGAAAGTGGCATTGGATTAAAGAGTGAAAATGCATTTTATACTCATTGCAGTGCAATAACTGTATTAGAATTCTGAGCAGGAAATATTTTTTTTAAATGTAATTCTGCTAATTGTTAACTACTTATTGGCATAGAAATTTATAATAATATTGCAATGCGGGTCCAACCATCTCCTTGAGCTTTTTACAGACACAACTGGGGGACTGGCTTGTGCATCTATTTTCACAGCCATTGGTGTGCTACTCCTTGGGCTGGGGACAGGATCATGAAAAACATGGCATTGATAAATGTTTTTTTTCCCTCTGTTAGAAGTATTATCCTTATGGAGCATAAGGATAGATCCATTGTGTTTCACTCACACAATAGATCAGTTGTGAAAGCGATTAACTCTGCGTTGGTGTCATCTTTGCCAGTAGTCAGGCTGTTAAGGCATCTGATGGTAAGGTGCCTGGAGCTTAGTTTGCAGTTTAAAGCTAGGCACATGCCAGGTGTAGATAATTGTATTGATGATGCATTATCTTACTTGCAGTGGACAGGATACTGGCTCCAGGAGCTGAAGAACTGGGCACGGACATGTTGTGTTACTTGTTGAGGAAGCTAGGATGGAGGAGACAGCTCAGTTGATATAAGGGTCTCTAGCTCCATCTTTTTGGGCAATGTACCAACAATCCTGGAAACAGTGGTAATTTCCTCCGTTAACAATTTGTTCTGATCTGTTTGAAGTTTATTTAATTCTGCTTCCTCCCTGGCCTTCTTTGGCTCTTTTTGAATCAATGAGCTGGTATACCTAAGTAAAACAGTTCCTGGAGGTCTATCTTTATTCAATATAGTTCCTGAAAGGAATTATTTATGCAAAAGAATTGCTCGATCTAAGACTGATCAAGAGGCTATAGGGAAAAAATTTATTTTGGTTCATGCCAATGGCTCTCACCTGACCAAGTCCAAGTTTGTCCATATTATAAAAAGGTGCATTAGGGATTTGGGATTGTAGCGTGATGATTATGGATGTAATTTCTGCAGGACAGAGGCATATAGGCAGGGGCTATATTCAACATGTGGGGTCTGTGCTGTTCTGCCTCACGGGTTGGCTACATTTTAATAATTTTATATACCTTCAGGAGTCAAAAGCTATGTTTTCAGCTATTCCTTCATATATTGGGCTCATCAGCTTTGCTAGTTGGATATGAGAGGCCTCCGCCGGCAGAAGGTTTTGCAGACTGTCAGAGAGTACATCTGTCGTTTTGGTTGCCCAGCTCTCTTATTCATGAGTGTGGGAAGGATTTGGGGTTAATTCCGATGTAGATTCTGGTGAAGTGAATGCAAAGTGACTTGATAAAAATGTTGGCTCTTATTTCCCAGGGGTGAGAATAGTATGGTGAGGAGTGAGGATTGTATGGTCTGAGACGTTTAAACGCCATTAATGACTTGCTTCTTAGAACCTGTTATGTAGAAATAAGATTAACCAGGCCATGGCTTCTGCTCTAAAACAGCTTTGAGGGGGGGGGGGGGGGGGGGGGGGGTCTTTATTTCCCATTCTGTATTTGAGCCTTCAGAATAACTGCATGCTTCTAGATGCCTAGGGCTATTTATTGTTAATTTTGAGAGAGGGTATGTCTCTCGGTTTTGGTTCTTGCTGTCAGTGCTTATGGTGGAGGCTTTGCTGTCAAAGGGGTGGTTAGAAAAAACATGCTTTACCTGGTTCAGTTCAGGTTTCAGTGCCACCAGTATGGTAGAACCAGGCAACCTTTTGGGGTGAACATGGATGGGTTCCCTGAGGGCACGGGCGAATAGTGGACTCTGAGGAAGCAAAACATGGCTCACGCCAGTATTCATGTTATATAAAGTTAATTTGTTTGTTTAATTAATGGTTGGCTCATGTCCCTGCTTCTTTACTCAAAGTAGTGTGTCTGATTATTTAGGAGTATGGGAGGACTGACTGTGGTCATTGGTGGGTGGGTCATGGCAAAGGGCTACACTATGCACTCTGTTATTGGACACTTGACAAAAAGAGCTTAGAAACCGGATTCAGTCATGTAACTTATGAACATGCTAATTTACAGTTATCACTTTTACACAATATACACATTGTATATATTACCCAGCACTGAAACCTAATATTATGCTTTGCAGTATATCTTTCATTCTAAAATAAAGAAAAGACATGATTGAATATTAGCCAAAATCTAAAGATATATTCTCATCAGAATGCTTTTTGACGTAAATCTGTGAATCCTCTGTTAGAAATATAAATATATTTTCTGAATGTACAGTGTAGGATTTTCATTTTTGCTTTGTAAGTAAAAAAAAATACACACAGAACGGCAGCATATTTAGGCATTTTAAAATTTGTCCTTTTCTCCAAATAAACTTTATATCTTATATATTCATATTTATATAGTATATATATATATATATATATATATATATATATATATATATATATGTAGTTATTTATATATATTAAAATTACATATTTTCTTTATAAAAACAAAAAGTTGCCTCAATGAACAACAGGGCAAGGAGAATAACAACACATTAAAAACAAAAATGCAACATTAACAACAGTCCATGTAGCAGAACACTGGGTTGGTTTAACAGTTGACCCTCAAAGGGGTGGAAGCCGCAATGCGGGCGGATTCCTATATGGGAGCAGTTTCAGAATGGCCCCTTCAGTCACTGGATATTTTGAGCGGATGCTTCCAGGTAGTTTTATGTTGTATAAGTAAGTTATCTAATGTCAAAGCCCTCTTTGGGGGCGCTTTATCATCGTCTGCAAAACAAGAACAAAGAGTATTCATAAGTATGACTTCTACAATTCTAACGACACAAAATCTTGTAGGCATTCAAAGTTTTATTTTTTCTCAAAAACAAGTGAAATCAAAGTTTAACCCTCTCACAATTTTATAGGAGAAAATGCATTGGGTCAGACGGACTATCTGGTCATGCCAATAATGACAAATCTAAATGGTAGCGAGGTACAGATGACAACATTGTATTTATACCACAGAGGATGCATCAGGCAACCTCTATATAATCATTAAACTGCATTGTAAAGAAAAGATATACGTTACTCAAAGCACTACAAATATTGGAAATCTTACTAATCTTATTAACAAACTTGAACTTGAGTTGTTAATCAATATTAATAATATTATTGTTTTCCTTTGAGCATAATTTAATAGATAATACTCTGATTATAATCTGTGATGCTAACAGCCAACAAGTTAAGTGTCCACACTACTACAGAGTAAGAGTAGTTACCAAGTAACTCTAACAAAATTATATTTATAATTAGTAGAATTAGGCCCCTATTCAATTGCAGAGCGATTCAATTGAACAAGCCCGCAACTACCTGTCCGAAAGCCTAAACCGTAAACCATGCACCCGTAAGTAGCATTTCAGAGCATGATCATGATCAATTAAGCAAGGCCCTAACTTCCGATTTAGAAACAGTCAATAGTATATGAGACATCATGACGTCAATAAAACATGGAAGTTAAACGTCAATCAGTAAGCGTTTAGAAGTCCGATATGCGATCAAACTCGCAATCCAGCAATATACAAAATAATAAAAATGAATGAAGAAAATGTTGTCCATGTGGGTGGCCTGATATGTATTAACTCCTTGATTACCAAGATTGATATAACACAGAAATGAAACGTAAAAAAAAAATTTGGTGAGCTTGAGACTGTTGAGCAATTAATTCTAATGTCTAGCATCACTTTTCCTGTCATTTACAGTGCAGTATTGATTTTATATTTGCATTTACCGTGCTACGATCAGGTGTTTAACCCCCTTGCGAGTCCTATCTAGTACTCATATGATTTTCTTCTATATTTGCCATTTACAAGTGTGAAAACAATTACGGGCTTGCGGAAATTGTAGCAATTGAATAGCGATTTGTGATTGTGACATTTACAGGCTTGAAAGATCAAAGGCTTAGATGGGTTGGAGTTCTGATTGTGACAACCGCAGGGACTTTCAGCCTGTAAGCTGCAAATATTTTGCGGGTAGTTAAAAGCACTCTGAATCTATTATGTTTCCCGTGAACAAAATAAAATATTCAACATACTCAGAAGCTGGGGATTAACTAGGCTGGAAGATAAGTGTGAAAAGGGGGACAGATGCTAGCATAAAAAAAAATATTTTTGGGTGAAGCCTGTTACTGAGCTTTAATGAACCAAGTATCATTTTGGTGACTTTTGACTAACACCTTAATGTCAATAGCTGTTTTATCTACAACTTCTGCACTATGGTTTCTGAATATATATATATATATACCATAACTCTTCTGGGTACTCTTCATACTCATGTACATTACCACACATGCAAACCCGAATGAAGATAATAGAATACATACTTTTGTTGTGATCCATTGTATGAATCAAGAAGGTGAGAACTTGCAGTCTCTAGATTCCAGTCAAACATCTCCAGTACTTTGTGGCACTCTACTCGGGTCTTCAATCCGAGGCAAAACAGCTGCTCAACCTGCAAAATAATGTTTTTTAGGTAATTAATCAGCCACATATACAGCCTGAAACACAGCATTATGTGGTAGGTCTTTCATGAAAAATTAGATCTATTTTATGAAAGGAAAGATTAGATTAGATTTTGACAGATATGACAATAGTATTAATGTGACAGGATGCATCCCACCTAAAAAGTAAAATAAGTAACCCCTTCTACCCCATTCACAATCAGCTTCCCACATACAAAGCAGGCCGTACCTTCAGATACTGGATGGCTTTTTGAACATTCCAGCCATGATTCTGTAATGCTGTCTGACACTCCTCCGTGGTCACCCCGTGGACCATGTCCTGAACCTAGGAAGGGAACAGCACATACATGTCATTTACCACCAGAGAACAATAAAATGGACATTAAATACTACTTCTAGCAACCAGTCTCCACATTATATAGATACAAGATGATTACTATAATTCTCTACTGATCCAGGCAAATCAATCACATTTTTATATTACTTAACGGATCCCATTTTCTCCATATTTACCCATATTTCCACATGAACTAGCCCTGGGACACACAATATCATACATCTGCCCTAAGTCCCTCTGAGACCTGGGAAGGTGAGAGTGACATACAACTACTAACACATTGTATACTGAATTAAACCTTAACAGAGAATGTCTCCAGGAAAATAATATGTCACACTCCAGGTAAAGAAGATCTTTCTCTCTTCAATGTATTTTAAATAACAAAAATTGTTTAAATAGCTGAGTTGATAAATCAGTTTTCTATATCATTCTTGTAAGTCTATTACAAACAGAATAGGTTAGATGGTAGAGTTAGTAATTCCACTTTTTATCTCTAATTAATATAAAGAAGTATAGTTATGTGTTACTTTGTTTACAAACTATCTAAACCATTTGTGGGCAATATGGAGCAATGTGCAGTCCTCTGTAGCTTTGTGCGCAGCCTCACTCCAATCTCTGGAGTGGGTGAGTATGTCCCTCTTCCATATTATACAGTGCATGCTACTTCCAAAACTGGTATAATGCTCTCTCTCTTGTCTGTCATAAAGCATCTTGCTCAGACAGATTGTTTTTGTTTATGCAGTATACTTTCTATCTTAAGTAAAATTGGAAGTAATTTGAGCGATGACATTTACATAGCTTTTGCCATTCAAAAAAAAATAATCATTTTAATGGTATATATATATATATATATATAAATATAAATATATATATATATATATATATATATATATATATAAATAAAAATAAAGGAAGCCATGTTTGATAATGGCTACGGATTGAAGAGCGAGGCATTTGTGGGCACATTTGCACGTCCCAGCTCAGCTTCCCAGAATGCAGTGTAATAACTGTTTTTCTCTGAATTCTGAGCTGGAAGCAGGTTTTTTAACTTGCTTTAGACATTCAAATGTGAGCACAGATGTACTTTTTATTTACTATATATATATACATACATACATACATACATACATATACACACACACACACATTCTACTTCCCTTAAATTAATCAGCCGTTTTACATAAGACTTTTAGTTCACCATCTTCAACGTTTTCTTCTGCCTCATAAGAAGAAAACAATTCCTTCTGGAACCCGTATACTGGCAATCGGTGCCTTTTTTTCCAGAGAAAGTACATTTATTTTGGTTAGTCTTTCTTATAAGCTTGTCCCTCCATTCCCTTAATATTTTTTTGTCCTTTTCTGTACTTTTTCCAGCTGTACACAAATCAAAATTGTACACCATATTAAAAAGGTGTGAGTATTAGGGATTTCTAAAGTGGCAGAATTATATCTGCTTCTCTTGTATCTATACCCTTCTTAAAGCATGTTATTATAATTTTTACCATAGAACTCACAACAACCCTAAATCTTCTTTATTAATTGAAAAATGTGTAACATTTATCCCGTCTATATCGGAACTTTTAATTACTATATTAGAATTTGAAATTAAAGGCATATCTAAGTAAACTGGATTATGAATTAATCTGATAGAGGAGAATTAGTAGTTAATGCAAACATTTGTTAGCATGAAAATATCCCAAAATAAACATTTAAACACTTACATGGAAGTCAGCAAAATCTCTTGTAATTTCTGCCAGTTACAAATTAGGGTTAACACCCTTCAAACCCAGGCTAAATTAGTATCAGATTTAAAATGTTTGTTTTGCTTTGGCCAATCAGGCTAGCTGAACCATTTGATTTAAACTCTGGGGTTCCTGTTTGTGAAGATGGAGGCCTGCGGGACAGGAGCTCATCCCGAGACATGCGGGACTTTGCTGCAGTGAGCATCGAAGGTGCTCATTGCAGGGGTGGAGATGAGCACCACAGGCACTCATCCCGAGACACGCGGGACTTAGCTGCAATGAGCATTGAAGGTGCTCATTGCAGGGGTGGAGAGGAGTACCATAGGCGCTCATCCCTAGACACACAGGACTTAGCTGCAATGAGCATTGAAGGTGCTCATTGCAGGGGTGGAGAGGAGTACCATAGGCGCTCATCCCTAGACACACAGGACTTAGCTGCAATGAGCATTGAAGGTGCTCATTGCAGGGGTGGAGAGGAGCACCACAGGCGCTCATCCCTAGACACACAGGACTTAGCTGCAATGAGCATTGAAGGTGCTCATTGCAGGGGTGGAGAGGAGTACCATAGGCGCTCATCCCGAGATACACAGGACTTAGCTGCAATGAGTGCTAAAGACGTTCATAGCGAGGCCCCTGGATTTAGCGATGGTAGCAAAATTACGGCCCGTGGGGCTTAGGACCCAAAGCACCGAGATGGACTACGATTTTAACGGCCGAACTACTGAACTGGAAAGACCTGCAAAAACAAACAAATATGGCTCAAATTAACTTACACACTCACACACAGCACAGGGGGAGAGCCAGGGATCTAGTGAGTGAGGTTGCAAGTTAATTTGAGGCATATTTTGCCATTTCTGACAATCAAAAATCGCTGAAGCAAGAAAAAAAATGGCTGCTAAAAAACGTAAACAAGACGAAAACGGGGCTGAAGGACATAAATACCAGCCCTAAGCACTAAAACTTAACGCAAACCAGTAACACTTAATGCAAGGCAGTAGGCCCCTAAACTACACAGGCCTATAAAGTACACAGGGGGAGAGGCTCGGGCGCTCATTGCGAGCCACACAAGGAGCGCCGAAGGTTCTCAGAGGGGCCATATCCTCGCATTCTGTGGCAAACAGCATTGCCAGGCTTAAAACTTAAATTGCCGTCATTTTTGACGGGCAAGTTTCTAGTTTATATATATATATCATCACAACATTACACACATTTACAGAAAAACAAAGTGCTGAAATAAACGGATGTCTCATTTAAAAAATTGTTTAAAAATAACATACCATGACACTGTGGTCCAACATTTTCTGTTGTGGGTTTAAAAAAGCATGTATTTTTACAGTACAAAATTACTTTTGCCATGAAAGAATAATTTTACATTTACAAAAGTATCCATAAAAGGCACAATAACAACTTCAGAGCAAAGTATTTTGGATATTAATTTGTAACTTGAAACAAACTTGGGATAACATCTTGTCAGGTGCCCATTAAATCAACTAGCTTAGCCACTTGTACATTCAAAAGGGTGCAGTAATGAAGAATCTTGTGAATGTACAACAGATACCCCAATGCCTCCTGCTACTCTGTATCATGTAATAGCTCAAGGTGAGAGTGGAGGAAAACAGTTCACGTCTTCCTCATTTTAAAGTTTGCTGCCATTATAGATTATAATTTTTTAAAACTGTTGTATTGTTTAATACATGCTAATTGATACTTACAATAATAACATCTTTAAAAAAAACAGTACATTAAATAAATATCGTGGCTGCAGACCAAATAATCAACCTGTGTGCCACTAATCTGCCCAACTGGCAACAAATTGAACAAAACAATTAGACAATTTTATTTCCCCCCTCAAACCTTTGATCTTTATATTAAAGCTTTTCATATCAAGCTCACACTGTTCTTAGACATACCTAGAACAAGCAGTCTTATCAAGGGCTATGTATTAAAGGGAAACTAATAGATCAAACTTTTTTGTATGGATTTAAAGATGTTTTTCCATTACAAATGTGTTCTGGGGATCAGAAATGTGCCAACTTGATGCATGGATCGAATCGAATTTTTTGCCCTGTGGTAAAAATGTATAAAATAATCATCTGAAGGTTAGTTGCTTCAAGATTTAGCTAATTCAGGAATTGCTGTACACATGAAATGAGAGTTTATTTATAAAGAAAGCATAGAAACATGGGCACCTACTAAAATTCATACCGGCTGTAAATCTGCGGGATTGAAATTTGCAACAGCTACAAAGCGATTAAATTGAACAAGCCCGCAGCTACCTGGCCGAAAGCCTAAACCATAAACCATGCACCTGTAAGTAGCATTTCAGGGCATGATCAATTAAGCAAGGGCATAACTACCGATTTAGAAACAGCCAATAGAAAATGAGACCGTCATCATGGCGCCAGTAAAACATGGAGGTTAAGCCACAATCAATTAGTGTTTGCGATCGAACTCGCCATTCGGCAATGTTGCAATCCCAAAAAATTAAAAAATCTACTATTCTAATCCATGGAAATTCAATGATATGTATTAACCCAATGATTGCCGGGATTGATATAACACGTAAATTATGCATAAAAAAATATAAATTTTATTGCAGATTTGCGGGCTTGAGACTGTTGTGCAACTAATTCTAATGTCTATCATTACTTTCCCTGTTACTTACAGTGCAGTATTGATTTTCTATTTGCATTTAAAGTGCTATGAACAGGTGTTTAACCTCCTTACGAGTCCTATCTGGTACCCAAAGGATTTTCTCCTACATTTGCCATTTACAGGTATGAAAACAATTGCGGCCTTGAGGAATTGTAGCAATTGAATAGTGATTTGCTATTTTAGCGATTGTAACATTTACAGGCTTGACAGATCAAAGGCTTAGCTGGGCAGGAGTTAGGATTTTGACAACCGCAGTTGCTTTTCAGCCTGTTACCCGCAGATCAATTGCAGGTAGCTAAAAGAGGCCAATTTAATAGCAGTAACTTTTGTGGGCTACAATAAGGGCTACAGTAACTACAATTTGGATAATTTAACAGGGGCCATGATATATTACTAATTACACTATATATGCATAAGGTTTACAATGTCAACAATTATTGTTCCTGTACGCATCCACAGGAATGTAATGGTACTTACTGTGACTATGTATAAAATATCTTATTTAACAGTAAAGGTCAGACAATAAAGATATTTTTCTAAAAAGCAACAGCAACAATAGGCAGTTACAGATAACAGATTTACATCACAGACTTTAGAGGCTATCACCAACATAGCACCCATTGTTGTAGGATTGCCCCTGTGATCTGCTCACCCAGCTGATTATGTGAAAGCCATGAAAGGATCAGTGTGGTCATATATATATATCACATATATAGTTATCAGCAAGCGGGTTGTTGCTAACGCTTGCACGAGGGCTGCAGTTGCTGATGTCCGCAAATGCGGAGGTGGAGGCTCCCACGTCGGCTGCAATGAGCCACAGGCTCATTGCAGTCCGCAAATGCGGACCCACGTGAAGTGAGGGGCCGCATTTGCAGAGGTGGACGCTCTACGGCGCCTCACAACTGGTTACAAGCCACCACACAAGCGGGACCTGGAAAAAAAAACATAAACACGCAATGACTAACTACGGACTAAAATAGACCAGCCGCGGGACTTAAAACAAAAGAAATTGCGGACTTACACAAAAACAATTACGACCCGAAAAAATCTATTAAGGGCTCGCAAAAATACGACCTTCACTGACAACCAGCGCACAGCGACAAACATTAAAAAGCACAAAAATACACACAAAAATAAAAACCTTACCCACACCAAGGGGGGACACCCAGGACCTCTGCAACACAGCTTAAACCTTGAATCCTGTCAAATTTACAAAGTTCAGCCACTCGAAAATCTCCTAAGCGAGAGAAAAAATGGCCTCCGAAAAAAACAAAAACGAGGCTACACGACCCCTAAAGCCGCTAAATTCCACAAAGCAAATACGGCTTTTACAAAACCCGGACGACCTACAACATACACCATTAGCAAGAACGCTTCATCATACAAACCTGCCTACCACATACACAATCGCCGCCATTTTACAACACTAACTTACAGAATGCGGAAGTACCCAGCTACACTAACGGCTTCCCCTCGCGCACGCAGCCTATTTAGACTACACACTACACCTCAGCTCCACAACACTGCAAACCTACATTGTATGCTGCAGGAACATGAAAACAGATTGTCAGCTCTTCAGCACAATGCTTCCTGCATGTATTACTTACAAATAGGTAAAGCATATTAATTTATTAATTTACTAATTATTTCATTAGCATCACAAAAAACATATGCACAAAAAAAAAAAAACTATCGCAATAAACGCAAAAGACATTCACTGTGCGCCTCACAATGAGTGCCAACACTGCTCATAACACACAAACTACACCAGGGTACAGCCTTGCAATAAGCGCAAAAAGCAACCAGCGCCGACCTTACAATGACAGCAAAAGCGCCTCTGATAAAAAGAAATACAACAACCAAGAGGCTCGCAATCAGCGACGAGATCTCAGACCACCATAAAAAATAATGTCTGTGCCTTCACTTACAATTCTATTGCCGCCATTTTTGAACGGGCAATTCGCTAGTCACATATATAGTTGTCATAACTGCAGGTTGTCAAAAGTTGTTGCTAACGCTGTGGCCCTCGCAAAGCGAGGGCCTCAGTTGCTGGCATGGAGCGCCGAAGCGCTCCATGCCAGCAACTGCGGACCTTGCAACATTTACGGACTTACGACACAGAAATACGATACGCAGGACTTAGAAAAAAAAAATATTACGACCTCGCCAAATTATGACTTTAACGGCCAACCCGCGTGAACCTCAAAACACAATAAATACACACAACAAACACATAAAAACTTACCCACAGCAAGGAGGGACACCCAGGACCTCTGCAAGTGAAGTTACAACTCCATTTAAGTCCAAATTGAAGAGTTTAGACCGCCGAAAAAAAACAAAAAACGAGGCTACAGGACTGTAAACACGCAAAACACCACCATAAACACCAAAATACCACCAAACACATACAGATTTTCCGAAAAAGCCGGACGAGGTCCAAGAACAAGGACGCTAAATCACCGGCAGTCGCGTACCACACATTAGGCGCCATTTTACAACACTAACTTACAGAATGCGGAAGTACACAGCTACCCTAATGGATTTTCCTCACGCACACACGCACACAATTACACTGCACACATGGCTCACACTTACACAGCAGCTCCACAGCACTCAAAACACACATTGTATGCTGCAGCAACATGAAAACAGATTGTCAGCTCTTCAGCATAATGCTTCCTGCATTTATTACTTCAAAATAGGTAAAGTATATTCCTTTATTAATGTATTATTTAGTTCATTACCATACACCAAACAGCATTAGCTCACTTACAATTTGATTCCCGTAATTTTTTGACGGGCAATATTCTAGTCACATATATAGTTGTGAGCAAGCGGGTTGTTGCTAATGCTGCGGGCTCGCGTAGCGGCGCTCCTTGCCAGAAACTGCAGACTTTAGGTCAGCAAATGGGGACCCTCGCAAAGCGAGGGGCCGCATTTGCGGAGGTGTAGGCTCCCCCCTCGACCGCAAAATTTACAGACTTAGCAACCACAAATGCAAGCCGGGGGACTTACAAAAAAACTCATTACGAGCTCACAAAAATACGACCTTAGCGCCCGAAACACGAGCACATGAAAACATTAAAAACACCATAAATACATACAATAAAAACATAAAGGGGGGGCACCCAGGACCTCCAAAGGTGAAGTTACACCTCAATTTAAGTCGAAATACAAGAGTTTAGAGACCCAAAAATCCCCTAAGTGAGAGACAAAATGGGCGCCGAAAAAAATGAAAACGAGGCTACAAGCCCCTAAACACGCAAAACACCTCCAAACACATACAGATTTTCCAAAAAAGCCAGACGAGGTCTAAGAACAAGGACGCAAAATCAGCCACAGCCGCGTACCACACATTAGGCACCATTTTACAACACTAACTTACTCAATGCGGAAGTGCACAGCTACCCTAACGGATTTGGCTCGCGCACTATTTACACTACACACTGCACACGTTGCTGACACTTACACAGCAGCTCCACAGCAGTGAAAACACACATTGTATGATGCAGCAACATGAAAACAGATTGCCAGCTCTTCAGCACAATGCTTCCTGCATATATTACTTCAAAATAGGTAAAGTATATTCATTTATTATTCTATTAATTATTTCATTAGCATACAAAAAAAGACCGCCAACGCTGCTCATAGCACACAAACAACAAACAAGCCTCGCAATGAGCGCCAAAAGCGCTCAACGCGAGGGTCGCAATGAGCGCCAAATGATCTCAAAACACCAACAAAATTTATGTCGCAAACAAACACCATTACCTGCCTTACAATCTGATTGCCGTCATTTTTTGACGGGCAAGTTGCTAGTGTATATATATATATATATATATATATATATATATATATATACATATCACATATATAGTTGTGAGCGTACGAGTTGTTGCTAACGCTGCGGGCTCGCTACTGCCCGAGGGTCTTAGTTGCTGGCATGGAGCGCCAAAGGCGCTCCTTGCCAGCAACTGAGGACCCTCGCAAAGCGAGGGACTCAGTTGCTGGCATGGAGCGCCGTAGGCGCTCCATGCCAGCACCTGAGGACCTCGCAAAGCGAGGGCCGCAGTTGCTGGCATGGAGCGCCGAAGGCGCTCCATGCCAGCAACTGCGACCCTCGCAAACTTTACGTCGCAACCCAAACAGTACGACACACACATTACCTCACTCGCAAACAACATACGACACACGTTCACACACATTACGGACTCGCAACACTCGGACGCAACTCGCGAACATTACAAAATTTAAAACACAATACATACACACACCACATACATAAAAAACTTACCTACACCAAGAGGGAGCACCCAGCACCTCAAAAATACAACTTACACCTCGATTTTACTCCAAATAAAACAGTTTAGAGACTAAAAAAAATTTGAAGCGAGAGAAAAAATGGCCGCCGAACAAAACGAAAACGAGGCTACAGCACTCTAAACTCGCAAAACACCACAAGAAACTCGCAAAACACCACAAAACACCTACGGATATTCCGATACAAAAGTATACCACACATTACTCGCCATTTTACGCCAATGCGGAAGTACACGACAACGGTTTGGTCTCGCGCACGCACAGTGTTACACTGCACACATTCAGCACGCTTACACAGCAGATCCACACCACTAATGCTGCAGCAACATCAAAACACATTCACAGCTCTTCCACACAATGCTTTAAAATAGGTAAAGTATATTCATTTATTATTATGTATTATATATTTCATTATTACACACTAAACACCATTAGCTACCTTACAATTTCATTGCCGTCATTTTTTGACGGGCAATATTCTAGTATATATATAATACAGAGCTTGACATATCCAGGGAGCCAGGGAGGTTACAGCTAACTATTTTATACATATTTCTATAAAAAATTGGTTGGCTCATTACTAACTTGTCTGACTCTTGACTTTCAGATACATTTGTCAACTCCTGATTTAAAAGGCAAACTTTTAAGCAGATACACTAGATAAAATGCAAAATGTTTTTTTAAAATGGAAAAAAAACAGCACAGCAACTATTACCGTATATTACTTTTTATATACAATGATACTGCAATTTTAATATCAGAGACTGCAATAGAAGCACAGGAAGTTTCTATCTGCACAGTGGGAATGTGGCATCTATAACTACTAGTGCATTCATTAGGTATAATGGACACAACCTCCTGAGCACGTAACAGGCAGGATCAGCTGAGAAAACAGAACCATGCAATAATGAGTAACTGAATAAAAGATACATATGTAAATGGTCCATTAATATATTCTGTTACACAGTTAAATACTAGGTGATGTTCAAGATGATGTAATATTTCAGCACCATGAATTACCAAACATTAATCTGGAATAGGTATAATTTATTAAAAACTCACTAATCTGATTTTTTCTGGAGGAGTGAAGGAATCCGGTCCATAGTAAACAATTTTCTGCAAGCTGCAGGAGGTTTTCACGGCACTTTTGGATGAGCAGTTGCTGTTGTTAGATGAGAAGTTAGCTTTACAGTCCATCTGCTGCATCATAGGCCTTACAGTTGCTGTGGTGACACTTCTGCCGATTGGAGTCTCCTCTGGTTTTTGGGCCTCCTTGAAAAACTTTTCATATTTGTCCAAGTAAGGAGGCCGCTCTGGCAGAAGGTAGTAGTGTGTATTGCTGACCTTCTTACCATCTTTCACAATGGGTAAAATGCAAGGGCCTTTAGAGGCATCTTTGCCTTGTGCCTGTATGACTTTAGGGGTGGCATACTTGGGATCAGAGGCAAAGCTTTGTGTGGTAGGCATAGGTTTCCCAGGAGATGTAGAGAGATAGGAGCCAATAGATAGGGGTGAGCAGAGGTTGGGCCTCTGCTGGGGAGAGCCCACCTGAAAAGCCATGGGGCTAGGAGTCCTAGAGGTGGGCTGGGACATTGGATCCCGAGGAGGAAGTAAAGGTGGCCTTCCCATCTCTTCTCCAAAGGCAGGGGAAAGCTCCCCAGACCAGCGGTCATGCTCATTCCGACGGACAGGCCTGGGAGGGATTGGAATACGGGGAGGAATCTGAGGTTTATCTTCAGATACAGTCACATCAATACTGATCATAGATGAACTTGGACTAGGTGTGGATGCCATTGAGGAGGGGACTGGTACACTGAGCCTTTTCATGCACTCTTGCTGTAGTTCCTGAAAGATCTCAGACGTCTGGGAGAAACTGGGCTGCTTGACCTCCTTTGGAGGCAAGAAGAGATTGTCCTCGATTTTGGTCCTATCCTGGGACCGGTCAGTTTCTTGGACAAAGCCATAATTTGTCTCTCCCTTCTCCTTGGACTTCTGAAGCAGGTTCACAGAAACCTTCTCTTTCTGGGTTAGAAGGACATCAGAAGTATTAATGGAGCACACTTCAAAATCATCTTCATCTTGTGCCACCTCATCATATGCTGGAGGAGCAGGCAGGGGCCTGGAATCCCAATCCACCACAGGTGTTGGATGAAGTGGACGAGGTAGGGAGCGAGAGGGACTTTGGGGAGGCGTTTTATCCAACAATGAGAAAGCCTCCATGGCCAGTTTAGCTAAAGATGGAGCGTTCTGTTCCACTGCAGGAGAAATAAAGCCTGGGCTGAGAGGGCTGACCTCTTCTCCAAAGTCTATTAGAGCTACGTCTCCAGAGGAAAAGCTGTTACTCTTAATCCCAAGATGTTGCCGGTCAGACACTTTTGTGCCGGCCACTCGTGCTGAGGGTTTGACAAGTTTAAGCCCTTTGGCTGGTGTTGACTTTTTAAGACAGAGCTTCTTGATTCCAGATGAAAGAGAATCGTCTTCCCCGTTGATAGGATTGTACACAGATTCTGTAACAAAAAATGGGGTTAGATGAGGCTGAAATAAATGTGAATGCAAATCAGACAAGTAAATAAAAAGGTACACATTTATCAGATCACTTATAAATATAAGGATAAAACACAAAAGGATGCATACAAATACATTCACACTTTAAAGTGCAATTAAAGCAACTGCTAACAGAAATACCACAATGCAATTTTTTCTTGCTGCAACAAGAGTACAAAATCCAGCTAACAGTGGAGTTTTTATCACATTGTTACATAAATCAAAAACAATACTCAAACAAAAATAGCAAAAAATATATAGTTCTAAAAATAACGATCTTTATGATCTTTTTCTGAACTCAGTTGCATGTTTAAACAAAACCCAACAGAACATGTTTCAATTGACTCACAAAATATGGATCTACAAATATATATATATATATATATATATATATAATTTAAATAATGCATTCAGAAACGTACTGGATTGCTGCAGTTATATACCTTTCAATTAAATATTTCCATTTAAATGTTTGATAGCACTGCAACAGGATTAGTGCATAACACAACACATGCAAGAAGGAGCTTGAGAATGGGCAGGAAGTGGCACACATGATGCAGAGCTTTTGAATATAATTTTGTGGCCAAGGATGAACATGTTTCCAGACCAGATGAGGTCAGGTTTGTATTTTTTTAATCCTATGCATAATCCTTCTATTTTACATAGGCTGGCTCGCTGAGATTCAAGCATTTTGTTGCTATGATAATAAATGGAGCACTATAAGCATGTTGGTGGACAGTGAGCTTCTCTGAGATAACTTCGAGGTCCATATGTGAAATAGATTTGTGTCTTCAAAACTGCAGCCTTGGTGGTGGTGAGAAAACAGTGTAATATCCATGTTAGATTTAAGCAAAACTCAGCAAGTATCATTAGGAGAACTGCACACCAAGACCGACAGGCAGAATAAGCTGTACCTTGAAAGAGAGGGACTACAAGAACACAGAGTGGGCAGGAACATGGCGCACGTAGGAGGGAGCGATGAAACTTACTCTTAACCAGGAATGCCGGCTGAGGAGGGCGAGGCGGTGGCTCCCCTGAGAGAAGTGAGGCCGCAATGTAATGAAACGGATTACGAAAGGAGAGGAGGAATAATGATATAATGAAAAATAAAATGGGGCAATGGGAAAAGGGAGGAATATGAAAAAGATGAGCATGAAAGAGCAAGAGGAGGAGGCATAAGAAAGAAATTAGGGTGCATAATATAGCAAAAATACAAAGGAGGTGAAAAAGGAGATGAGTGAGGAAGGAAAAGGGAGAAATGGGGAAAAAAGAGTTAATAAGAGAACCCATGGAAGGAGAGAAGCAGGAGAAATGATCAGGTGACGTTAGTTCAAAAAGAAATGTGTGAAAAAAGCTTTCATGGTAGGAGTGGCACTTTACATGGGAAGCAGTGCCTACACAAGCTAAGGGGTTAAGTTCTACACACTTTTTTTGGGTAAGAGATGAAAGTACTATTAAAAATACAAATACTTGAATTGGAAGTAATTAAAAAAGTAACTTAGTAATACAAAAATTTAATTTACTACATTTTGTTTTTTACTCACATCAAGAAATCTTTCCATCATACTGGTCTAATCAATACTCAATTACCTATTTTCTTTTAATCCCAGGATTATTAGCTTCCTTCTGCATATGGCTTTGGAGGTGTTAAACTGTGAACATCCACCCTCTATTATACTTCAGAAGCCATATGCAAAAGGAAGTCACTAATTCAGTAATTATAGTAATTAGGTGCTAAAAATAAGACAAGTCTTGTGGGAGGATCGCTTGAGTTGAGTGACAGACAGTAGTTTTTCTATAACGACATTATGTTTCTTGACAACTTCCAGTGGAAAATAATCTTATTTTCATTGGTTCTTTACTATCTTACCTCTGCTGTGATCCTTTAAGGTGTTATTGTTTTATAAAAACAAATGACTAACTATTTATGACTGTAATTAAAATCATAAGTGCATCCACCCCACAGCACTTGTCATGCTCATACCCTCACCTGCAATATAATAACCCTCCATTAATCTTAACTTCCTTTTCTAAAACCTCACTTACTGACATTTTCATTATACACTAATCACGTACACCTACAGCATACACTTTTGTACAATATTGCATTTTTGTGTTACAATCATCTAATTTTCTAATTTGATAGATATCACCCACTGAATATACTATACTTACCACTCTATGGTATATATCTGAAGTTTAATGAAAGCTGATTGACCAGCCTCCAAACGCAATACATATTCACAGAACAAATCAAGACTATTAACTTACTTTTGGCTCTTCCTGGTAACTGTGTGGGTCTGGTGGTGTGTTGACCCAATCCTAATATGTCTGGTGGGTCCATGGGATTTCCCAGGTACAGCCTGCAAGGGGAAGCAGAACACACATATATGTCACTCAACATTACATTGCTCCATGGAAGAGACAAAACATGGAAAGTTTGGACAATATTTTGGGAGCAGAATTATACCATGCAACATTATTTAGAGAAGCCAATGTAGAAAATGTAGCATTGAAAGTGTATATTTATACTGAAGGTATTCTATAATGCCCGCTTTCCATAGAGTATCCCATTGAGTAGCAACTGCTCTCTAAACCAAGCAGTCAGCAAACTACTCCTGGATGCCATATCTAATGCTAGTTCCAGAAGTAGCACCCATAAGTATGTTGATTCAGGCGAGAAACCAAAGCTGCAAAATAAAGATGATGTGCTCATTTTGGTTTAATGAAATATAAAAGCAATACAAGTGACTAGGTTGTTAGTAGGTTATAAATATCAAGTAGGATCATACAATTTAACTGCTTATGAAGTGAAGAAACATGATGCAATATGAGTGACTAGACGGATGAATATTAAGAAAAAACATTATTTCTTTATAATAAAAAAAAAAACATGTTACTGGCACGTGATACCTTCACTACATCTACCCCTGCTCTAACATATTGAGGATCTAGCACTTAAAATTACAAAAAGCTTTTAACATGTCTTAAACTAATCTTCAAGTTGTCAAACAAGTATGCCAGGTCCAACTCTTTACTCCACCTCCAGCCAGTTTTCTTTCACTGTAAGATAAGACTTCTCAGACCATTGGAAATGATCTTGGAGAAAAAGCATTCCAGGATATTATTTGTGAATGACTGAGAAGCCTGCATGAGATACTCACTGAATAGGTGAACTAGCAATGCGTGGCGGGAATATTTGGACGTGCCTACTTTGCCTTAAAACTTTAGAATGAGTTTAAAGCTTTTTAAAGCATTTTTGTCATTTTAAGCATAACCTTTTTATATTTTACATTGATTTGAATATTGTATGTAGAAAAACAAGTATTACAGTTTGCAGCTTACACAT
This sequence comes from Discoglossus pictus, assembly GCA_027410445.1. NCBI lineage: Eukaryota > Metazoa > Chordata > Amphibia > Anura > Alytidae > Discoglossus > Discoglossus pictus. The sequence continues at coordinate 309,425,613 of CM050165.1, forward strand.
TGAGCTTCAGCCAGTAATGTGAGGACTCCTATGTTATAAAGCCTACTCACTTAAAGGAGCACTGTATGAAAGTGTTTCTTAAATAAATACTGCCCATGTAGGCAGTATGCCAAAGATTAAAAATTGAGCATAATTTATATATTTTTTATAAAATGTGCAATTCTCATTATTTGGCATGCTGCCATATAGTGGTTCTTTATTTCACAGTCTTTTCAATGAATTTTACTGTGTAATACTTATTTTTTTCTCCATTATATAGAAGTTCTCACATTGATAAATAAAAAGTTATCTAAAAAAAAGTGGTAATTGGCCGAGGATCACCTCACCCCAAAAAATGTCCTGTGTCTTCAGAAACATCATCGAAAATGCACTCAATCCACTGATAGCAAAATCTTCATTTAGGAGAAGGGGTTGATTGGCCCTATTAGCTATTTTCACATTTATATGAAAACAAGGCAGCTGTGTATTTTTGTCCAATTAATATACATAATAAACTTATTTTTTTAATGTCATGATAAGCTTTGATATTTGGTGCTCAGGGCTATATACACATGAAAGCTTATTGTACAGTGTGTTCATATCAAGTCTTCGTGATGCAAGAACATTTTGTGGATTTAGGTGTCATGCAACAGAAACATTGCACAATGAGCTTCTGTCCCACAGAGCTTTCAGTTAATCATTGGTGGATGATGCAATTAAGTATGTGTTTCTCCTCAATTCACCCACTGACAGGATAAAATATATATATATATATATAAAGCCCCCCCCCCAGGCTGGCTATTCTTCTATCTACATAAAATAATTAAAAATAATTAAATCTCATGGCAGGCACTCATTTAAAACATGAAGATGTTTGTTGGTGACAATGGAGAATAAATGTGGAAACTAATGTGGTAAAATGTCATGTTAAATATCACTACATATTTTCTAGGAAGCATATTATTCTAAAAAGAGGTTGCCTATATAGATAATATAGGAACGGGATATGTTTTCCTGTAACCTGCTTAACCCAATTTCATACAGCCTCACATTAAAGTATTAACTTTTTCAAATTAGAATCTGAGACCCTTGTCTTGAGTACTTTAACACAGGCCTTGGATTAACTATCAGAGTAGGGCACTGTCACACTTCAGGCTATAAATACAGAAGGGAAGGTCATAACTGGATACAAATGTGTCACTCTCACATTCAGGGTGCTAGGCTGAGTACTTTTATCAAATCCTGTCAGATTGTAAAATATTTCCTTACTCGTCAATCCGGTCTGGGAAGCCCCAGCAGTGAGCAGGAACAGTGTCTCCATGGCCAGTGTGGATGAAGCTGTTCTTAAGAGGTCGGCTTATATCGTGAGCAGACAGGCCAGCCACTGATGTCACTGCATTGCGGGGGAATTGTCCCACCTTCAGAGACCGCTTGTTCTGACCCCTCCACCAATAATTCTCAGCCCTGTGAAACAGAAAATGATGAGACAACAAGATAGATATACCTGTGGCAGAAGAATATATTTACTATAGTAAGCCGCACAGAGGATTGTATACACACCGAAGAAAACTATTTTCTAGTTCTGTGAGAAAATCCTTTACAAGACAATGTAGTGTCAATGTCAGCACTGACTTAATACTACAGGAATATTTATGTGCTAAGTACAGTTGATAGATTCACCCATATTACACGTGTGAGTGCATAGTAAGCGTGAGTCAGCTCTGTTTCCTGTCAACCCTGGACAGGCACGCTCAGACAGAGCAAGCCCAAAGACTTTTATCGGTTACAAGCCCTCCTTCTGCCTCTTACTAATTACCTGGCGTAAGACGTCAGCAAGTGAGGGGGCTCTGGGCAAGATGCAACAGGCCTCCTCAATAAAACAGCTACAGATGATTAATTAATGTTGAACGGAAACTATGCCCCCTATTTATTTTACAGGCTCCCTATTCCCTCTTCTCCTTTCTGTAATAAATGTATGTGGGTGTCACGGCAGCACCTGTTAGAACAAGACACAGCTGCCCCATCTGTCACCCTAATTACAGTTTATTAACCAAGGGACCTTATCATCTACCCCTGCCTTAAAGTACTTGGTGAGTATTTTACTTGAAAATAATAATTAAAAGTAAAGATCTGATTTGAAACTAAAATATTTTCATCGCTGTTCTAAAAACAGCAAATACAGCATTTAGTATACAATTGTACTTAAATAAAAAAGTAACAGAGCTACTGATCAACTGTTAATTGTTTAATACATATAATCACTTGTCTAAAAGTTGAGTATTATCATGGACTGGTTGAAATAGAACAGAGGAAGTGTCCAGGACTCAGGAGGAGCTCTCAGTGCTTCTCTCCAGCACACAGAGTGTTAAGCGTTCTTCAAAGAAGTCCAGAGAGTTCCCCCTTTAACAGAGACATCCATTCATCATTGTCAAAAGATACATTATGATGTTGCTAGAGAGCAAACGGTCAGGAGTTACAGTCAGATATATTAGTACAGAGGTGAGCAAAATGCCATAATCAACATTCATCTCTATTCTAGTCTGCAACCATGTATAATTAAAGAGCCTATAATATACAACAATATATATGATCTTTACAACCATTTTACTCCTATAAAGAACAGAAGATATGGGAATGTTCAAAATGTTATCAAAATTGTAGTTATAATTTTATTAATCAAATAAGCAACATGGCACTAATCTAAATTCACAAATAACAGTGATTTGAATTTGTGCCTTTGAAATTTGAGATCCACAAAAGAGCTGCAAGGTGATCTCTCCTAACCACAATTTAGAAAGCCCCCCAACTCTAAACATTACTGAAGTACACCTGTCCAGTGTCTGCCCCATCGGATTACCTATTATGCTTTAATGGGCACTGGTTCTATAGTAGATACTTGTCCATATGGACTATAATGAACCCCCCCCCCCCCCTCTCTATATAATCATTCATAACACCACTCAGTACATTTCATATGTCGGAGCAGGCTACTCTGTATATAAGGTGATAGTGTGGCATTCCCTCTAGATATCCCCTTTTCATAGAATAGCTTTCTATATATACTATTTCACAGGATGTGCATATACACATATATATATATATATATATATATATATATATATATATATATATATATATATATAGTCTTTCATGGGATTCCCTCACTACAAAGACTCTTCACAAATTCTCCCTATAGAAATACATATCTCACTGGACCCACTTCACACATATCATGTTTCCCCTTATTAAAAATGATGAACCCATCATGAGATTAACAAACTGAATTAGCCTCACTCAGGATTTCCATTTTCTTACAAAAACTGAAAGGAAAGACAGTTTTGCCATTAAACCCCTTCACTGTCCACTGTTAATCTACGCTGTGCCTATTTATAAATTTATGACTAATTTAAATGCCCAACCTGTCAATAACACCCCTCATAGTGCAGAAATGTCAAACCTTAAGGGCTCGTACTTACGGAAGCAGAGATCACTGCAGTCCAACCTTTCTCCCCTGCTCAGGCAGGACTTCTGTCCTCACTTCTCTGACACCTCTCCTTTCCCCTTTCACTCATAACCCATCCCTTCTCTGAAGATCAGCTCACCTGCCCCCGCTGTGCTGCTGCCAGCAGGAATGGGAGCAGTGTGTGGGAGTGTAAGAGTGTATCTAAGCTGCAGTGCGCCATTGGTACACAGGCAGGGTCAAAGGAAATGAGTGCATTTAAGTTCCTTGTTTTGCAGTTAACCCTTTCTCTAACAGAAGTGTTTGCACTGCATTATGGTGTAGTCACACATTAATCAGTTGTGCAATGTATGTATTTGTAATAATTCTTTACATGCCAGCTTTCCGCTAAACGATACCTTTATATAGCAAGATGCAAATCACTTTATCTCTAAAGCACCATATGTTAGATTGTTTACTCTTCTCTGCTTTGCATTCCTATGGGAATACAAACTGAGCATTTGTTTTATATGTAAAATGTTTTAGCTTAGCTTAAATTATGTTATCACTTACTATTGCACAAACAGACGTTTGTTTTAAGATATTTTGATAACACTGCAAAAAGTGTAGTATTCATAAAAAATAATAACCACTACTCATCACTTCATGTATTTAAACATATCATCTAGGAAAATAGCTTTCTACCCATTTTATTTTATTATGCCATTTGTAAATATATGGCATGTTATGATTTAATTGAGCTGGATTTTCTTGGCAAAAGAATCTGGCATTTGATAAAATAGTTTTTTTGTGTGTGACATCATTAGATGGACATGGAAGTTTTCTGGATTTCGCTACAAATATAATATACCTATGTATCTCTTCACTTATATACCTTAATTTATTAAGAAGTTCATAAAATCTATGTTGTTTTGCCTACAATCTACTGCAGTTCATGAAGATAGTGTACTTAAAAGTACAGGGATGTGCAGTGTCTAATAATAACCAATTAGTGCCAAAATGCTGCTTGAGAGATGGTCATTGCTGGCTAATTTGAAATACTGCACTTCATAGACTGTGTATTCATGAACTGCAGCTAGCAGACTTAAACAAGTACTATTTGTATGTTTTTAGCACTTAATAAGTAAATATTTATATATATACAGTGCCTTGCAAAAGTATTCACCCCCCTTGACTTTTTACCTATTTTGTTACATTACAGCCTTAAATTTAGTGTTTTGTTAATCTGAATTTTATGTGATGGATCAGAACACAATAGTCTAAGTTGGTGAAGTAAAATGAGAAAAATATATACATAAAACTATTTTTTAGAAATAGAAAACTTGCTTTAGGTCATAAAAAAAATATCCAAAAATGTGATGATCCCCAGGAGCACCATCAAATCTATCATAACCAAATGGAAAGAACATGGCACAACAACAAACCTGCCAAGAGACGGACGCCCACCAAAACTCACGGACCGGGCAAGGAGGGCATTAATCAGAGAGGCAGCACAGAGACCTAAGGTAACCCTGGAGGAGCTGCAGAGTTCCACAGCAGAGACTGGAGTATCTGTACATAGGACGACAACGAGCCGTATGCTCCATATAGTTGGGCTTTATGGCAGAGTGGCCAGAAGAAAGCCATTACTTTCAGCAAAAAAACAAAATGGCACGTTTTGAGTTTGCGAAAAGGTCTGATGAGACTAAAATTGAACTTTAAAATGCTATGTCTGGCACAAACCCAACACATCACATTACCCTAAGAACACAGTGAAACATGGTGGTGGCAGCATCAAGCTGTGGGGATGTTTTTCAGCAGCCGGGACTGGGAAACTGGTCAGAGTTGAGGGAAAGATGAATGGTGCTAAATAAGGGAATATTCTTGAGCAAAACCTGTACCACTCTGTGCGTGATTTGAGGCTAGGATGGAGGGTCACCTTCCAGCAGGACAATGACCACAAACACACTGCTAAAGCAACACTTGAGTGGTTTAAGGGGAAACATGTAAATGTGTTGGAATGGCCTAGTCAAAGCCCAGACCTCAATCCAATAGAAAATCTGTGGTCAGACTTAAAGATTGCTGTTCACAAACGCAAACCATCCAACTTGAAGGAGCTGGAGCAGTTTGCCAGGAGGAATGGGCAAAAATCCCAGTGGTAAGATGTGGCAAGCTCATAGAGATTTATCCAAAGCGACTTGGAGCTGTGATTGCGGCAAAAGGTGGCTCTACTAAGTATTGACTTTAGGGGGGTGAATAGTTATGCACATTGACTTTTTCTGTTTAATTTTGTCTTATTTGTTGTTTGCTTCACAATAAAAAAATAAAAAAGAATCTTCAAAGTTTTGTGCATGTTCTGTAAATTAAATGATGCAAATCCTCAATCCATGTTAATTCCAGGTTGTGAGGCAACAAAACACGAAAAATGCCAAGGGGTGAATATATATATATATATATATCACAAATAATAGTTGTCAAACTGCCATTTGTCATCATGCTTGCGAGCCTCGTGAAGCATTCCGAGCTTGCAGGACTTAGGCAATGAGTGCCAAAGGAGATCGTTGCCCTGCTCCCCTCGCGAAGCGAGCAGTTGAGGCATTGAAGCACGTGGGACTTAAGCACTTAAGCAGCCACGCAGCACTTAGGCTCATTGCAGCCAGCAGCGCCGTGACACATACAAGCTTGGGGAAAAAATACGACCTTGGAAAAATACGAATTTAACGGCCTCACACTCACACACAGCACAGGGGGAGAGCCAGGAAGCCTGGGAGTGAGGTTGGAAGAGATTTTGAGCTTTATTTGGACGTGTTTCATCACTCGAAAATCAGCTAAGCAAGAGAAAAAATGGCGGCCAAAAAAACGTAAAAAATTCTGAAACTGGATGAAAACGAGGCTGGACAAAGCCAGGCATGAGGGAATTAGAAAATACACGACGGCAAAGACACTAACACACCAACAACGCCAGGCACGCGGGACTTTGAAAATAAAACAAACGGAAGTCAGCGCACACCACACAAACATTCAGCAGACACACAGAGGAGAAACACACAGGGAAGGGACAGGGGGAGATGCTGGAAAGAGACACATGGCATTCCCAAGCACAAAACTTGCAGGTTAATGAAGCCTGCAATGAGCTACCCGTACAGTAGGCGTAAGGAAAGGTTCGTAATGAGCGCCGAAGGTGCTCAGAGAAGCAAAAGCATCACATTGTGTGGCAAACAGCATTGCCTGGCTTACAATATTATTGCTGTCATTTTATATATATATATATATTGCTACGGAATATGTTGGCTCATTACAAATAAACGATAATATATATATATATATATATATATATTCCTAGTGAAATCCAGAGACGCAAGTACTTTTAATGGTGCCATGCACAGAAGATTTTCTCAAATGCCAGGCTTTTTTGCCTTGAGAATTCAATTCAATCAAATCATAGTAGGCCATACACTCCATCTTGCATCTCTGACACACAAAAATTATAAAATGATAAATACAAAACTTGAAAACTCTGCCAACTACAGTATGTGTATAATGGGCTGCTCCATTCTCTACACCGGTGAGTTTAGTTGATTGGCTATAAGACAGAGCTTTCAGCACATATAAGGGTTGAGTGGTAAGAGCGACTGAATGTAATAAATCAGGGTTTGTCCATGAGGTGACAGATTGGGATGCACCCAGTCACTGCTTGCAGCTTCTAGGTCCTACAATATCCTATATATTTTGCTGCTACAGTTCAGCAACAGACTCAGCTGGGACCTTCAATAACCAGATGTGCATTACTTATATATACTGAATATATTATTTGTATTTAGGATGTAACTGATAAATGTAAGGGCAACTAACTTAAATCAATTTTGCATTTTTGGTTAACAATTGAGAAGCCACTGACTGTAAGGTTACAAAGAGTTAATATTTCATTACCATAAAAAACTTAAAATATCACTGTAGTTTGGTAACAACTCAATCATATGCTTGTGAAGAATTTAACAAAATAACAACATTAGCAGGTAGGCAAGAAAGGAACATTAAAGCATTTTAGGGAAAATCGTATACAGTATTTAGATGACTCTGTGTCATGGATGAAGTCAACACAGACTGCTAGTCCGTCTGTAACTTGAGGGAGCAAGTTATTCGGTGGGGCCTTATTCTGCAATTGATAACTATTGCCAAGGGGCTATTTGAAGAGGACATTGTATAACAGAAGTGAATACAGATCATATATGTTCATTGTTCTTCCCATTCCTCCCAGGATTCTAAACCTGTTACAAAGACAAAATGTCCATCAACACTAAAGCAAAACGGAATACAATACTTACAAATTAAAGGCTGTATTTATTTATTTTAAGCCCTACAAACATATTTTATGTCAAGAGCAAGCTATAAATATTACACTGCAGTGGCCTTCAATCTTATACTCCGATATACATATTCTCTCCCCAAGATAACTGTGTGTCTGCTGTTCAGCTATGAGAGAGTTAATATCCATAAATCTACATTGTGACTATTCTCTGGCAGTAAAAGCATAAGTTCAGATGAAGGCGGGGGATATCCCCTGCTGACAGGACAGTAAAGGGTTTATTTTCTGCCACGTCAACTCCCATTTATGACACTGAAGATGTTAATTCAGCTACAGACACTGTCACTAATAGAGTTAACAGTTCTGCACACTTTGTCCTCTCGTGCAGCGAAGGGGTTAACGTCAGACAGCTCTGTCTGTCCCTGATGCCTGGGCACGATTACGGGGTGTGGTGCTGACGGCCGCTCCTCCGTGACTCACCTGCAGCTCCCCACCCAGACCCGTCGATAACCTACCCCACAGGGTGAGTCAGCAGCACACTCACTTTATAACCCACAGCATGAGCCTTGCCTGTTAACCTCTGCACTACCAGAACAGTAATAACTACCACCTCAACTGCAACAATACAGATTAAATCTAATGTAAGTGTCTCATTTCTGTGTAAGAAATGCTCAGTCATTTCTATGTGACTGTGCTTGTACAGAAATAATGGGCAAGAATGTCTCAGGAGTGTGTTCCTAAGATATCTGATAGGAGCCTCCCTGTGGCATTTGAGAAAATTGCCTTTTTTTATTATTTCTCTTCTGTGAATTACATAATTACGCTAACAGGTTCCTATCTGAGTGTGCCAAACACCCATAGGAAAAGCTATCCATCCTGAATATTTGACATATAAATTTACATACAGATATAGATGTATATCATATCACCTGTGGCATTGATTTGATTATATATTGGAACACAGAAGTTACTGTTTGCATGCACCCAATGAGTTAAACTACCAAGGGGAGGGGATTGGTACCTGCCCTCGATGACAGTGATGACATCGTCAATCTGAATGTGCAGCTTGTCCGGCTCCTGGAAATCCTGTAAAGCTCGCATGTCTGTGGGCTGAGCCTAGGGAAAAATACAATCACATTGTCACCCTCATGACACAGGGACAGAGACATCTATCTCTAAAAAGTCTAAAATGCTCTAGTAATGTAAATGTTATCCATAGTGCATCATACTGCCTTCAACAGGTTAACTGATATTAGTTCTACAATGAAAATTTAGGACAGGCCTACAATATGAGGTCTCACTTAAACATGACTGTACTTGCTAATGAGATATTCAGTCCAAAGAGAGATTGTCTGCCAACAACAGCACTGGAGACATGTTAGACTAACTATAATTGAAGACAAGAGGGGATCTACTTTGTGACAAGTACCTGCTCTGAAAATTGGGTTAGCTGTGAATGTTTAGTGATACAGATGTAAAATCAGAGTATTGCAGTGCATAGTGATACATCTTTTAGAAATGCAATGTTCGTTTTCTTGTCTAAAGCAATACTTAGATTTGTGTGAAAAGTATTAATATACTAAGAAAGTTTGCAGTCCAGATACAGCACACAAAGCTGCCCAGTTGTCCCTGGCCTCACCTCCACTAGGAAGTCTCTTAGTGCGACAAAAGTTGGCCTGTCTTCAGGTTTGTGAGCCCAGCACTGCAGCATAACATTATAAATATCCTGGGGACTATCTTCAGGACGAGATAATCTCTCACCCTCCTTATCGATCTTATGAAGAATCTGCAAATGAGTATAAAGAAGCATAAATATAAATGTAACATTACTATCAAAAACCACAAGACTTCACTGGTTAACTCTGTCAAAGTCCTTGTGATAACAACAGCAGAAAACATACCACTGGATATGCTTTGGTTGAGCTTTACCAATCATGAATGAGGGAACAATATAAAGAGGTTGTAATGAGGCCATAATCTACCATTCCATATTTAATACTAGTTTAATGACACACACACACAATCTGACTGTAAGAGTTTGTATCCAGTCTCACCTGGCTTCCATTGAGTCCAATCCATGGCTCCTGCCCATACGTGAACATCTCCCACAATGTCACTCCAAACATCCATGTGTCACTCGCATGTGAGAAAGTGCGAGTCTTCAGGCTCTCTGGAGCACACCTAATTTAAAAATAGAGAGAAAATGAGAATGAACAATAAAATAACAGATAAGGAAATAAAGAGGGAAAGATAAAATAGATGTATAAAAGAAGGAAAATATGAAAATAAAGAATTAATGTGAATGTCTTACCTCACGTTTACATATTTATTATTTCTATTTTCAGCCTTTAAAATCTAACACTTCTCACTAGAGAATGAATATTTACTAATGCCCATGCCTATTAAGTGATGTTATAATACGAGAGACTAAATGATTTGACCATTTGGTCTTGCCATTATACAGTGAAGAACTTACCAGGCGAAGGGCACCTTGCGATGCTCCTGCATGACATAATGATCATCATTTTTGGGCAGTGCCCTCATCAGGCCAAAGTCCCCAATCTTCACCAAATCATTAGAAGAAAGCAGAATGTTTCTGGCTGCCAGATCTCTATGAATGAAACGTTTCGATTCCAGGTAGGCCATACCATTGGCAATTTGTATAGCATAGTGACAGAGTGTGGAGATCAAGAAGTGTCCCAGGTTCTTCCTCAGCCGGTCAAGGAGAGAGCCCAAGGGAGCCAGCTCTGTGACCTGTAAAGCATTGAACAACCAAACACAGATTAAGCCACATAACTTGGCCCACAATATTACTATATACCCAAAAGGACAAAGAAAGAATTCCAAAACTCAAGAGAAAAAGACAGCCTGCTACTTCACCAGTAAGTGAGGACAAACTCACATGACATGAGAATATTACTTTGTTGCAAGTGTAAAAGATCTCATTCAGTCCCATCCAATGTTAAAGTACATTATGATCTTGATTCTACTACTATAGGAGACAGGGCATCAATGGCTCTTATAATAACTCTGGATTCTGAAGCAGAAACCAGGGTTATTGACTAAATACATATCACTCTCGTAAGTTTAGCATACACTTACATTGCTTTATACCAAGTGCTAAACTCATCATAATTATTTTATGGTGCAAAGCCCATAATGCAGCAAGGAAGCAAGGGTTAGGTCAAGTCAGTTCTCAAGTGCCGAACCCGGGCCAAGATTTCAGGATCTCCTTGCTGTGGACAGGCAAATCATCAAGATCTCAGTCACTTTTACTCACCTATGCACAGCATCAAAAGCATTGTATGTGTTTGTCTTCTACCTCGAATAAACTACTGTGGATTATTAGGGAATCTCTCAAGGATTTATTAGTACTTGGAAATATTGAAATAATAGCATCACCGACTCTATATATGTTTTTATGCGTCAAATAGTAGTTTTATTGACAAGATAAAAAAGGATTTATTTTATTTCCTATTATATATTTGTGTTCTGTTTTGTCAGCTTAGGACCAACATTGTCTACTCCTCCTTTAAGTTCTTAAAGGGCCATTGAAGGCAATTTTTTCTATGCTGCATCTGAAACAGGGCTTCTGATAACATTGATCAGTTTCTTTTTTTTAAATGAAAATCCTGGAGCAGAATCTACTGCTTTAAATGTATAACTATATTTGGGGGTTTGTCCCTGTCAGACAATGTGCAGTAATATAGCTGTATGAGCCATAAAAGAGGTATAGTTTATCATGTTAGTTCCAATAATTTGAAACAAGTTTTATTAAATATTTTTCATGAAAAAATAAACTTTTATAATATTTAAAACATGCTCTTTAAATGTATGATAGCAAAAATTGCATGCCGTTTTATTTAAACATTTAAACAAGGAACTCTACTCAAAATGTTTAAATGTATCATGCACTTGGTGTATTGTTACACTATGCAGTTAATCTTCAAAGATTAATGATGGCAGAAACACATAACATTATAATTCATCGGTAGCATTTTAAGGAATTATACACCCAAATTCTACAAATCTCTTGATTTATAAAGTGTAAAAGGGATAGCCTAGGCCACATCACTGTCCTTCATAGCAGTAGACAAAGCTTATTTTTCCACCTAGTGCCCCACACACCTCTCACCCAATCTCACCATCTTCATGGGGTGTGTGAGGACCACCCCATACAGCCGGATCAGATTGACGTGATCAAGGGAGTGCATTGCGTTCACCTCTCGGATAAAATCATCCAAAGCATCCGGTTGTGTCAGTACATCTGTCTTCAAACATTTCACGGCCACGTTGAACTGTATGAAGTAAAATGAAAACACTGCAACTTTAAGTCTTGAAACACTGTCTGAGGCACCTCCTTAATTTACAATAATTCACCAAGAATATAATCTGACACAAATAACAGTCCTTTGTCATCTATACACCTTTTATCAATAATCATACCTCATCAGGTAATATGAGAGTGCTACATTTAACACTTAGCAATTTATAAATATGTAAAACCAAAATAGATAATAAATACTAGTAAATTTCCCGTAAAAAATGAGGGTATAATTTAAAATGTTCTCTCCCTCCCTCCTCTCCATCCCTCGTGTCTCTCCCTCTCCTTCCCTACCCTTTGTCTCTCCCCCTTGTGTCTCTTCCCCCTTCCCTCCCCTGTGTCTCTTGCTCTCCTTTCCTTCCCGGGTCTCTTTCTCCCTGTCCCTCTTCCCCCCCTTCCCTTCCCTGTGTCTCCCCCCCTCTCCTGTGTCTCCTTCTCCCTGTCCCCTCCCCTGTGTCTCTTCCCCCCCACATCATGCGCGTGCAACTCTGTACGGACTTACAAAGTAGCGGTAAGTGTGTACGCTCCCATGGAGCATTACACACTTACCAGAATTATTATAGTAGATATGTAAATAGTGAATCAAATTTTAGATGGAGAGTATAAGATCTTTATCTAATGCATTTTACTGTTAAAATTGTTGGCTAAACTTTAAGATAAATATTTATGGATGCTCTAACTTGAATGTAAAATAATTATTTATTATGACACAGAATAATAACACAAAAACAACTAATACATGTATGAGCAGAAACCTTTGATTTTCCTTGTAAATGCTAAAAGTCTCAGAAATCTAGGGACAAGATGATTTAAAATCTGTATTAAAAACTACGGTATATTGATTACAAAGAAATGTGTCTTTCACCCCCCCCCCTCCCATGTGTCACTTTCCCCCTCCCCTTGCCTGTGTCTCTTTCCCGCCTCGTGTCTCTTCCCCACCTCTCCCCTCCCATGTGTCTCTTCCCCCTCTCCCCTCCCCGTGTCTTCCCCCCCCCTCTCCTGAGTCTTCCTCTCCTCTCCCTCTCCCCTGTGTCTTCCTGCCCCTCTTCCCTGTGTCTTCCTCCCCCTCTCCCTTGTATCTTCCTCCCCTCCCCTGTGTCTTCCTCCCCTCCCCTATGTCTTCCTCCCCTGCCCTGTGTCTCCCCCCCTGTGTCTTCCTCCCCCCTAACCTGTGTCACTTCCCCCACCTCTCCCCTACCCTGTGTCTCTCCTTCCCTCCCCTGTGTCTCCCCCTCCACTCTCTTGTGTCTTCCACCCCCTCTCCCGTATGTCTTCCTCCCCCACCTGTGTCTTCCTCTGAAGCTTGTGGCTGTTGCCATGAGCTGCACATGCGGGCACATCATGCGCGTGCAACTCTGTACGGACTTAGAAAGTAGTGGTAAGTGTGTCCCTGTCCCCTCCCCTGTGTCTCTTCCCCCTCTCCTGTGTCTCTTCCCCCCTCTCCTGTGTCTCTTTCCCCCTCCCCTTGCCTGTGTCTTTTTCCCCCCTCGTGTCTCTTCCCCACCTATCCTCTGCCATGTGTCTCTTCCCCCCTCTCCCCTCCCCTGTCTCTTTCCCCCACTCTCCTGTGTCTTCCTCTCCTCTCTCTCTCCCCTGTGTCTTCCTCCCCCTCTTCCCTGTGTCTTCCTCCCCCTCTTCCTTGTGTCTTCCTCCCCTCCCCTGTGTCTTCCTCCCCCTCTCCCCTATGTCTTCCTTCCCCCTCCCCTGTGTCTTCCTCCCCCCCTCCCCTGTGGCTCTTCCCCCACCTCTCCCCTACCCTGTGTCTCTCCCCCCCCTCCCCTGTGTCTCCCCCCTCCACTCTCCTGTGTCTTCCTCCCCCTCTCGCCTATGTCTCCCCCCCCCCCCCCCCCGGCTCACCTGTGTCTTCCTCTGAAGCTTGCGGCTGTTGCCACGAGCTGCACATGTGCGCACATCATGCGTGTGCAACTCTGTAGTGTGTACAATCCCATTGACCGTTACACACTTACCAGAATTATTATAGTAGATATGTAAATAGCGAATCAAATTTTAGATGGAGAGTATAAGATCTTTATCTAATGCATTTTACTGTTAAAATTGTTGGCTAAACTTTAAGATAAATATTTATGGGTGCTCTAACTTGAATGTAAAATAATTATTTATCATGACACAGAATAATAACACAAAAACAACTAATACATGTATGAGCAGAAATCTTTGATTTTCCTTGTAAATGCTGAAAGTCTCACAAATCTAGGGACAAGATGATTTAAAATCTGTATTAAAAACTTTATTGATTAAAAAAAAATTATTAACATTTTTCCTGTCACAAAATACAAAATAGTGAGGTTATTCACTGTTTCTTCAAATTACCTACCACATTTCCACTACTGGTGCTCCATTCCCCTCTTCTAACCACTCCAAATGACCCATCTCCCAGTTTCTCAAACAGAGAAAGGTCCTTCTCACTGATTAGACAAGTCAGAGCCTGCTGGCCTTCAGGTGGGGGTGGGCTGGGAGGCTTACGGAAAGTACTCTGAGGTTGAGGTGGGAATTCTGAGTCTGGACGCTTCCCACTGAATACCTAAAGAGAACAAGGGGGAAACATGGCATAAAGTAACATGCAGAGGAAAAAGAATACTGTTGAAATGCAAACCAAAACAGTGTATATGTACTGAATGAATATATATAAATATATATCTATATATAATCTTCAAATTACAAGCAGAGAAAGTTATTCATGTCACGTTAGGTTTTTTTAGAGGAAGAAAAGAGGAACATTTGGAAAAGAAGACGGACAAGCTGTTCTATTCTGCAATCAAAATATTTATTTTTATTCTGCTTTCTTTCTGAAAAAGCCATCCCCATGACAGTACACATAAATAAGCATGTTTACATATAATTTATCATATGTGATATTTTTTTTTTTTTTACAGTTGTTACAACTACCCAAATTAAGGTGTACACACTAGTTGAAGTAGTGTTATTTTAATGCAACTCTTCAGGCAACAATTCTCCTAAGTGTAATGTTATGTATGATAACAATTTAAATTATCTTACTTTTAAGAATTACCCAGTCACCTTCTGCAGCCTCCTCGTTTCCTGATCTCTCTTAATGACATGAGGGGGACATGTTGTGCGCTTATGACAAAAAGTCACACCCACGAGAGGGCTTTACACTACCAATGCCTCAGACTGCTATCAAACAGGCAATGGCTTTAAGTCACTACTATTCAACATGTCACCTCTCATCATAGAAAGCAGGAAAGAGGGAGGCTGCAGAAGGTGAGAATATGTTACTCTGTGGACTTATTAAAAGTAAATGAACAGTAAATTGTATATCATAATTACATTAAGGATTAAGAGCCACATTCAATTCCAAGCCAGTAACTCCAACGTGAAGCTCGTAAGATCTGCGAGCTTGAAATTTGTCCAAGTTACGGTGCTATTAAATTAGAAAAGTTGCGAGCTACGAGCTGGAGATGCAAAACCATAAACCACTTGTCGGCCGGATTTGCGGGCTAGAACGTAATCAATTAAGCAAACCCATAGTTACGGGTTTCGATGGAGCCATTGGAAACAGAGATTGCGTCATAAGAAAATGGAGGATTGATTTTAAACTCGTATGGGGTTCAATTACGAGCTACAAGCGAACCCACATTCCAGTCAAAATGCTATATTAATAAAGCCGCAAATATGATATTCTATGACATGCGAGTTACAGTATATGTATTAACACATTGATTGCTGGAATCGATATAACACAAAAAATATACATGAAATGAAGTATTTTTCTGGGCCGATTTGCGGGCTTGAGAATGTTGTGCTATTAATTCGAAGACCTAACATCACTTTCCCTTTTAATATCAGGACAGTAAGGTGTTTTTATTTCCATTACAAGTGCTACGTATTGGACTTTACCCCACTTGAGGGTCCTATGGAGCACACGTTGGGCTTTGGGCTCCATTTGCATCTTACGGGCTTGCTCGCGAGTGACTTTGTTGCAATTTAACAGCTAAATTGAAAACGCAGCAGTTACGAGCTTGACAGATCAAAGGATTTACGACCGCAAAGTTCAACACTGCTCAACACCTAGGCTTTTTTCGGCCTCGCTGCATCTTAACCCGCAAGTTGTCTTCGGCCTGCGTTACGGGGCTAATTTAATAGCAAAAAGCCCTAAGATCTACGTTTTAAGACGTAGCACGAATTTAATGTGGCTGTAAGTTATTTACTTAACCTAGTTCAAATATTTATACAAAACTATTTATAATTCCCTGAAGAATATATTTAATTAATAATGACAGCTTCATAGTATTTCAGTTTAAATTTACAGTTGCTAGCACAGTTGCTAAACTACACTTATTGTCTGACACAGGCCTAATTAAATTTATCTACACCGATCTTTGCTATGAATCGTCTCTCAGTTTGAAATTGATGGAGAAATCTTTATAAAAGAAATATAACTTTTCAATGTGATTTACATGATTTATATTTAAGTTATTAGGGTTGATGCTAGAACAGCTGAATATGTAACACTATATGGAGACCAGGCTAACAGTTGGAAGTTATATTTCACAAGCAGCTAAAAGACTACAATTCATTGAAATTACAACATCTTTATTTATAAACAGTTAAACAGACATACATCACACTAGCTTAATTGAACCGTAGACAAGCCGTTACTTACTTTAATTACTTCTCAGCAATTATGTATTTTTGCCAAGGAACGCTATTATAAGCATAGATACTAACTATACAGGCCTGCTTACAAAAAAGAAACAAAACTGTATTCCACAATGAAGGAGTACATTTTATAAAGGGGAGACTGGAACTTAAGTTGGCATCTACTACTTCTATTTAATGTAAGGCCTCTATAAAACACTATACAGCATCATATTACTACATCCGCTAAACAACAAAAATGACAGGGAACTATAGAGCTAGAATACAACATGGCTACAACACATACACATTCATTAACCAAACATAAGCATGCTAACAAAGACATGCATAGAGTACACAAAGCACTAAGGCCTACACCAAAGCCGGGAGAGTCTCCCAGGGATGTAATTATATATATATGTAATACTTTGAAACGAAAGAAGAAATTCTGAAGGCAGCCAGGGACAACCCAAAAGCTCCCATTATTTTATTTTAGCATAGGAAACTCAAGATCAAGCAAGAACACATAATATACATTTCCCTCACTGTACAAAGAAACAGAATCATCATATCAATGAAAGAAATAAGTGAAGGTGAAGTCTTCCTTAGCAGAATAGGCCTCAAACAACCGGCACCAGAAATACGTTCTCCTAAACACTCCGACTGGGTCAATATACTCACAACTAATACATGAGACTGGACCAACATTACAGGATGGAAAAAAACGGAAAGAGCAAAGAATGAGAACATCCAAAAAACTGATCACAACTAAGATAGAGAGTGAGTCACAATCACAAGAAAGTGAATGACGTGGACCAGAGCTGACGGCAGAAAATACATGTATTCAACGCATTAAAGATAACAAGGGTAACATGCTATACATGCCGGAACAGATCCTTGCAGAATTTCAAACATTTTACCAAAACTTATATAAAAATAATAAAGCACCAAACTACAGAACGAAACATTTCTCAGTTTTTAAAATCACTTAAATTGCCAACCAGGCTGAAGACTTATCAAGGCAAATTAGTGAAGAAGAAATCGATGAAGCTATAAGGAGTTTAAAAACGGTAAAGCTCCAGGCCCAGATGAGTACAGTAATATCTACTATAAAATATACCAAAAGCAATTGATCCTAAAACTTTACATTTCTAGCATTACAAAATGGTACCAACCCTCCTCAGAATTCCTAAAGGCACATATTATCTTATAGCCTAAACCAGGGAAAGACCCATCCCATACAGAGCACTATAGGACAATAGACCTCATACATTTGGTTGTGCAAATATACACCAATATTATATCCATGAGAATTAATAAAATGATACAGTTATACATGCAGATCAAGTAGGCTTCATATTCCAGATAATGTATGCAGGATTATTTCTTTACAAATACATGCTATCAATCCACTGTCCAATCCATCCTGTTATAACTATATGCTCAGAAAGCAGTTTTTTATTTACTACTCTATCCCACTACAACTTCTCAACCAAGATCATTAAAACTCTCTACCATTAACCTTTTTGTACACAAATGCACAACGCTCCTTTTTTCCACTCCAATAGAAATATTAGAAAAAGGAGGCACAAGCAAGGATATCCCCTATACCTAGATTGTTTATGCCTTATATATTGAACCCATAGCTACAGAAATTAGAAGACACAATGATATAACTGACATCAAATCTGGAAAAGCTCCAGAAGCTTTTCATAAAATTTATCTAGAATTTTAAACTACCCAGAATAAAGCAAAATATGCATAAAAGATATAAAGCTAAATAAACTCTATTATTTAGGAGTATTTATACTGATACAATGGCACTACTCCAAACCACCATTAGCATGGATAACATAGAAAAAGATGTATGTTTTATAATGGAAGTTAAGACTATTGTATGGTTAAGCGCATTGGATAAAAAAAATAAAAAATGATATAAACTAACACAACTACACTCTGCCTTAATACCATAGCTCAAAATAACAGATTTTGGCCCAGAGATGAGAATTAGCCCCTTTTTAAAATGACAAGAAAAGGGTATTTATAATTTTTTATAAAAAAATAGTGAAATAATGACTTTTCAAGAAGCCAAACACATTATTTATAGGACAGATGGCAATACCTTCAAGAAAAACATTATACACAACCATATTTAAAAAAAAAAGCTTCTTAGAAGCTTACTATTTTAAAAAGCCAGTTGTCCATTGTAGAAATGATACTGGCACTATAGTGCAACTATATAACATGTTTAATGATCTAAATCCAAACAGTGCATTAACATATACACACATGGAATTGTATACTAAATAGAAAAATACATACCAAAACATGACAAAAAAAACTGAGATCAGAATGCCATATCACCAAGAAATATTCAGACTAAAGAAAGAAACTATAAAATAGTGTACTCTTGGTACAGATCACCAATAATAATAAATAAGTACAAGCCACACATATCACCAACATGTTTTAGAGGATGAAAATATTTGAGCATATCCATTCATATGGTGGGAATGACTTAAATTCAAATATTCTGGAGAACAGTACAAGAAATGATACAAAATATGTTGGCTTAAGAATTAAAGTTATACTCAGTAATAATGCTAGTAAATGGGCCTTTGAAAGGTATAGGGAGAGATGGTTAACATCTAATTATACAAATATTAACTTTGGCTAGAACTGTTATAGCGGCTCAGTGGCTGCAAAAGCAAACACCAAGCAATAACACACTAGAAAAAAAGTTCGGCAAAAATTCAGAAGAGGAAACATTTCTTATGCTATTTTATAGCATTTGTAAAACATGTGCACATTATTTCGATTTAAAAACATTTATATGATATTAAAAATAAGATATAGACATTGTGGCTTGACTTTAAAAGTTGATAACATTTTATCATGTAATACAAAGAAATGTTTATCTATTTTGTACTGTTAGCTTTTATGTTTATGTATTATTATATGTTTTTGTTAATGACCTGTATTTATAAAAAATCTAATAAAATAAAAGTAAAAAAAAAAAAGTATACAAATTCTACCCAATTATATGGTTTATAACTTGCCATTTGTGTATGAGATCTTACAGCAGGTAGTAGAAGTTTTGCAAGACCCTTTGGACTGCAGTTTTATATAACATCACTATGTGATGGGGTGATACTATAACTTATGTAGCTTGTGAAGAACACAATCCAGGTATATTGTACAATGTGTTTTTTTAAATAATGGGGCTTGTTCTCAGATAATTGTGGTGCAGTTCTTCTGCCTGGATACTCATTACACCCACTGTAATCCAAAGATAACAGCACTAAAAGTCAGATGTCAGGATGGGGCCGCAAGTTGCCTAGCTAGGGTATAAAGCAGAAGACCCAGTGGGAGGTGTATATTTCAGGCTCTCAGAAACTTAATGCTGATGGCGTGATGTATTTCCTGGAAATGTGCAGCAAATCTCTCAACTGGGATTATCAGTTTCCGCTGCCAGATAGCTCTGCAGCTGGATCAATCCATCCTTCTCCCAAAGACTGTCCCTAGAAAGGAAATCCTGGGACAACTGCTGACACTTGTACAGTGTGTTTGTCACCAGCCCCGGCCCAGCACTGAGCACGGAGGGACATGCGATACTGTGAGTGGGTGGGTTCTATTTTCAGAGTAACCCCAGACCCAAATATTCCAACACTGTAGACAGAGGACAGAGACAAAGTTTGCAATTGGTTAAGATTAACCTCTTCAGCTCTGAATGATCTATCTATAGTAATGATTATTGCATGAAATACAATGCTTGCTATTGTTATTTATATTTCCTAATATACTCCCATTCCTTATGGGATTTGCTCGGAAAGAAGGAAAAGAGGAAGATTGAGTATATTCATTTAGATTTAAAATAAATTAGCTTACTAGGTAACGGTATATACAAATGAAAAATGACCCACTATCAAATTCAGGGTCCAGTGTACTAGCCATAAATGTAGGGGTAACACCAGATGCCTGAGTCATGTAGTGGATGTCAACATGAATAAACATTAGTTTGGTAATATAATTTTAGAATAGTGTCAGCATTTGATGTTTAAAGTTCCATTGTTTTTTTTTTCTAAAAGGAGTCAAATGGATTAGCAAAGTACTGAAATTTTGAAGTTGAAACACAGAACAGTTGACTATATCAATAGGCTCTTATGAGATGTCTTTTTCTATTGTTCTATAATATTGGGAGGAGCTTTAGTGTCACTCTTAAAGTTGACAAGATGAGGAAAATGTAGTGTACAGCTAGGATGCAATTAGCTCCATTTCTTAAGAGAAAATAACAATGAAAATATCTAAGTAACTATGAACCAAGAAATAGTTGCTAGAAATTAGATCCATTGACAATTAAGGGAAATAATTTCACACCAAACAAAACAATGGCATGTTAACAGTGAATTAGTGGTGTGATGGAAGGATCAATAAGTAAGGAAATGGGCATTTGTCTAATTTTCAAGACACTTATTTCTTGCTTCATAGGTATATGTTCAGACTTTTTTCATTGTTTTTTTCTTTTAAGAAATGGAGCTAATTGCATCCCAGTTGTAATGTTGACATCTTACCAACTTTAAGAATGACAGTACCTAGTGCAAAGTAGTTTAAAACAGTATATAGTCCTAGGCCTAAGAAAATGATATGCTATGTATAATATAAGATCATGTTTGAAACAATTCAAAAGTATTCTATATTCTTAAAAATTACTTCAATATGTGACAGGGGCAAGATTACTTCATGCTTCTTGTACTTCTAAATTACATATATATCGTTTTTTATGACAATCCTATTGAATAAAAAAATAGCTAAGTAAAAGGGTCTTTCAATTCGATGGTGATGCTAAAGTGGTCACTTACATTGCTATTCAACTGTTTCTGTGCTGCTTTGGTTCATTTTCTTAATATAATATAATATAGTATAATATAATATTATATAATATAACATATTATTTTTTTAATGCAAATAAACAACCTTTTGGTTGTATTAGCAGGGCTCATGTAGACAAACAGTTTAAGACTAAATAATTACTTGCCTTAGCATTAGTATACAAAAATACTCAATTAGATGTTTAACATTGATTTATCTCATGTATTTAACCACATATTTCCTTTCTTTTTACAAAAATTTAAAGAGTATCAGAATAATATATGGGTTCCCTGGTGGTCCAGTGGTTAGAATTGGGTGCTTTCACTGCTCTAACCTGGGTTTGATTCCAGACAGGGAACCAATAGGTCACACCACCATTAAGCCATGCAGGGTTGGGCCTTGTCAGAGTTGAAGACCACCTAGGAAAACCAGGAGCTGAATGCTGTGGCCCACTGGAGAAGGAACCAGCAACCTACTCCAGAATCTCTGCCATGAAAACCAAGTGGATCACATGGTGTGTTGTCCATGAGGTCACGGAGAGTCGGACCCGACTGAGCGACACCATTTACATTTTTCTTTTTTACAATAGTACTAATGGTCCTATTCACCCTTAGTGATGGTCCAAACTCAGAAAAATCCTAAATGAGTCACAGTAATAGGGGCACAGAGTCACATTATTCTTCTGAATGGTCCACTGATGTGTCCTATTTATGCAAAATGTTAAAAATGAATAAACAGAGCCTTTAATGTTTAACTATTGTGCTCAACAAAACTATATATACCCTCAACCAAGAAAGCAACCTGCAAATTCATTATTAGAGAAGTGAAAGAGAAATGATGTTGAGGGCAGCTGTTTATCCAGTGGATCTACAGATACATTCATCAAAGAATATGGGGAAATATTTGTAGATAAATAATTACAGAACTTTAGGTGGTTACAAGTTAATAGATTGAGAACCCAGTCTCACCTTGCTCATCCAAGACTTGCGCTTACACATGGCTTTCCTTCTTTTCACTGCCTCCCAAAGCCGCCTTTGCCCTATGATTACAGAAAAAGGAATACAATTTGGACAATGTGAATAGGTTCCCTCCTTCTCCCCATCCTGCTTCTTAAACAAAGCAAGCAACAACTAAGACAGAGGCGCTTATCTGAGAACGAACAACACCTAAGTAGGTTTCTTCTATAGGTCTGGTCACCAACTCAGAGAGCAGCCTCTTAGCTCACTTGTGCCCTTCACAGGGAGAAATATCCTGTAGTATATCAGTCTGGTCTCACTCAAAAGAGTATCCCAGCCCCAAAATACTAGGCAATTCTACCCTGAACAGGAAAAACAGTAAACCCCAGAAGTACATTTCAGCCTCTCTGTGGGCCTTGCTAGTGAGGTGCAGCGGTACTCCCTAAGGCGCAGTGAGCCCCCTATCTCCCTTAAGGTGGGAAAAAACTAAACAAAAAAAAAGTAAGAGGGAGCCCTTGTTCTACTCACCAGGCCGGCCCATGCCAATCTTCTCTAGGTCTTCATTTTTGACATAGTCAAAGTGGGAGAGCCGTGTAATGTTGAGGTCATCGCGAATGCGCAGGAAATACTGCTGCAACTGCACTTCGCTCAGGAGCTCCAGAAGCCACTCAGAGCCTTCATCTGGCTGCATGCTACTGCCCAACTTCTGCAGACGGGAGAAACAAACATGGTGATTAAACACATTTGTAAGCACAAGTAGAAGGAAGAAATCATAAAAATATTTGCATTTATTATGTGTGTCTCTAGAAGACTGTATAATTATACCGACTGATTAAATAACCTGATCGAAAGAAGACAGCATAGTATATGCGTTTCCAAATGGAAATGAGTAGAGTGAAATTAGGACTATAAATGAAGCTTAGCACGAACAAGTGGTTGTATTGAGCTTCTCTGGAATGAACATGACACATCCTGGAGAATCCTACAACCTGTGTGAATTCTCACACTGTCTCGAGACTTCCAGTTATTATTTGTGATCATTGAACATTTACACAAATACAGTAGGGAACCATTTACAGAACTAGCTAGATGCTGATTAAACAAAATGGAGCCCTTGAGAATAACATACATATCCTTACAACTACAGATTTTGATAGAGGCATGTTTACCGATAAATAATATGATAGCACAAACCATCTATCACCAGTTTTGTACAGTAGGCTGGTGAAATATCTCTTACATGGCTTACAATATCTCTTACACATTTTTGATGCTTTGTTAGGCCGATTCAAACTTGCACAACTTTATTCCCAATTTAACAGGTGAAGACAGAAATGAGGTGAACTAGAACAATATAAATGAATCACAAAAACCGAGATAAAGTGCACAACCTTCATCCTGAAAGCAATATCACAGCTGGCCTGATGCTTCTCTAGTTAGTACCAACATATCCTTCAACATGTCAACATGTTCCTGCGTCTATCAGACATGTTTATTCATCTTACACATGTGTACGAGCTGAAGAAATACTTTTGAGAAATAAATCACAGAAAAATAATAATATTGCACTTTTTTTCCAAGGCATATTCAGATGGAGGCTTTTTGAAGTGCAGGAAAATCTGGCCCCAAGTCTTCTCGTGACTGCGTTTAGAGAATAAATAAAGACAATAAACACTATACAGGATTGGAAGCATGTGTGAGCCCCAGATACAGGCTGTTTTCTATTCACTTCTTGGCAGTCTGAGCCATGGTGGGGATTCAGACTGAGAACATGCTAATGGCTAGTTTAAAAATGATTTTCTAATTATCCTCCACAGACTGATAAATAGGGGCCCATGACGTCAGTCAAACACATGGTATCATAACACACAATATACTGAGATTCTCTTTTTCATATAGAGGATTGTGGTGTTTGTATGTGTATATACACAAGCACACACACACACACACATATATATATATATATATATGTATATATATATATATATATATATATATATATATATAAACTACTACAGTTTACTAACAATTATATGCAATTATATGTAGTCTTGATCATGTCAGTTGTCAAATAAAGACCTCTCCCTGACTATTATGCCTTCCACTGTCCATTCCTGCTTAAATGGCAGATAAGCATGGTGAATGGCCGGAATGGTATAAAACCACAAATAGCAATTCACTGTCAATGAGCTAATCTCAGCATCTAAGGTCCCCAGCAATTGACAAGACATTCATAATCAAAGATAGTGGAGATGTTAGAAGACAAAAATGGAAATGGCCAGGACAGCATAGATTGCATTAATAGGTTATGCATTTCAAGTTTTATTTACTAGTTATTTAAAATAGAGTAATAAAAATATGGGACTATAGTGCCCATTTAAGCTCTACTATCTATACTGACTGCATGCAAGGCAAGTACTTCCTCAACTTACTTAATACACTCCAGGACCAGCGCAGACACTTATTCTAGTAATAAATTAAGTATTATACAAAGGAACTGCAGCACAATGTACATTTGTGGTATAATACTAAGGTTAGTAACAAAATGATTTTATTTGCTGTATTATAAAATGGAGTCTATGAGACATGAATGAGCAGGATTTTTCGGCTTTGTTGCCAGGCATAAAGAGAGAAATTCTGGCTGCATCCACGGGGCAGGCGGGAGTGGGGGCCCAAGCGGAGGTAAAGCTGGCAGGACATGCAGACAGATACAAAACATGAATTATCTTCTCAGTTTATCAGGTGATATTTGTCACAGAATGGAATAAAATGAAAACTGTCATTCTAAAGCCATGTTTCCATGATTTCTTTATTAAAGGCATTATTGACAGTCAAGCACTGTAAGAATAAGGCAAGAAGTGTTAGTCTCAGCATACATCAAGTGAAATGCAGTAGTGTCAGTGTAAGCATGCCTCATGTGAAATGTACTTGTATTTGTGTAAGTATGCACCATGTGAAATGAAGTAGTGTCAGTGTAAGCATGCCTCCTGTGAAATGAAGTAGTGTCAGTGTAAGCATGCCTCCTGTGAAATGAAGTAGTGTCAGTGTAAGCATGCCTCATGTGAAATGTACTTGTATTTGTGTAAGTATGCACCATGTGAAATGAAGTAGTGTCAGTGTAAGCATGCCTCCTGTGAAATGAAGTAGTGTCAGTGTAAGCATGCCTCCTGTGAAATGAAGTAGTGTCAGTGTAAGCATGCCTCATGTGAAATGTACTTGTATTTGTGTAAGTATGCACCATGTGAAATGAAGTAGTGTCAGTGTAAGCATGCCTCCTGTGAAATGAAGTAGTGTCAGTGTAAGCATGCCTCATGTGAAATGTACTTGTATTTGTGTAAGTATGCACCAGGTGAAAAGCAGCAGAGTTACTGGAAGCATGCATTGTGTTAAATGCAGTAGTGTCAGTGTAAGCATGCACCATGTGAAATGCAGCAGTGTCAGTGTAAGCATGCACCATGTGAAATGAGCAGTGTCAGTGTAAGTATGCACCATGTGAAATGCAGTAGTGTTACTGTAAGCATGCATCATGTGAAATGAGCAATGTCAGTGTAAGCATGCACCATGTGAAATGCAGTAGTGTTACTGTAAGCATGCATCCTGTGAAATGAGCAGTGTCAGCGTAAGCATGCACCATGCAAAATGCAGTAGTGTTACTGGAAGCATGCATCGTGTGAAATGCAGTAGTGTCAGTGTAAGCATGCACCATGTGAAATGCAGCAGTGTCAGTGTAAGCATGCACCATGTGAAATGAGCAGTGTCAGTGTAAGTATGCACCATGTGAAAAGAGCAGTGTCAGTGTAAGTATGCACCATGTGAAATGAACAGTGTCAGTGTAAGTATGCACCATGTGAAATGCAGTAGTGTTACTGTAAGCATGCATCATGTGAAATGAGCAGTGTCAGTGTAAGCATGCACCATGTGAAATGCAGTAGTGTTACTGTAAGCATGCATCATGTGAAATGAGCAGTGTCAGCGTAAACATGCACCATGTGAAATGCAGCAGTGTTAGTGTAAGCATGCATCATGTGAAATGTACTTGTATTTGTTTAGGTATGCACCATGTGAAATGCAGTAGTGTTACTGTAAGCATGCATCATGTGAAATGAGCAGTGTCAGTGTAAGCATGCACCATGCAAAATGCAGTAGTGTTACTGTAAGCATGCATCATGTGAAAAGAGCAGTGTCAGTGTAAGCATGCACCATGTGAAATGAAGTAGTGTTACTGTAAGCATGCACTATGTGAAATGCAGCAGTGTCAGTGTAAGCATGCACCATGTGAAATGCAGCAGTGTCAGTGTAAGCATGCACCATGTGAAAAGCAGCAGTGTTACTGTAAGCATGCACCATATGAAATGCAGCAGTGTCAGTGTAAGCATGCATTATGTGAAATGCAGTAGTGTTACTAAAAGCATGCACCATGTAAATTGCAGCAGATTTACTGTAAGCATGCATCATGTGAAATGCAGCAGTGTTAGTGTAAGCATGCATGCTGTTAAATGCAGCAGTGTCAGTGTAAGGCAGCATCATGGGAAATGCAGCAGTGTTACTATAAGCAAGCACTATGTGAAATGCAGCAGTGTCAGTGTAAGGCACCATCATGTGAAATGCAGCAGTGTCAGTGTAAGGCACCATCATGTGAAATGCAGCAGTGTCAGTGTAAGGCACCATCATGTGAAATGCAGCAGTGTTACTGTCAGACAGCACCATGTGAAATGCAAGAGTGCAGTTTGGGGTGAGAAGCGGTAGTGTGAGTATAGTTTGAGCGAGAATCAGCAGTAAGAGTGCATTTTGTAGTGAGAAGCAGTAGTGTGTATGCAGTGTGGAGTGAGAAGCAGTAGTGTGTGTGCAATATGGGGTGAGAAGCAGTAGTGTGAGTACAGTTTGGAATGGGAAACAGTAGTGAGAGTGCAGTTTGTGATGAGAAGCATGAGGGTTCATGCAGTGTGGGATGAGAAGCAGTAGTGTGAGTACAGCTTTGGGTGAGAAACAGTAATGATAGTACAGTTTGGGGTGAAAAGCAGTAGTGAGAGTGCAGTTTGGGGTGAGAAGCAGCAGAAAGAATGCAATTTTGTGTGAAAAGCAGTAGTGTGTGTGCAGCTTGAGGTGAGAAGCAGCAGTAAGAATGCAGTTTTGTGTAAAAAAACAGCAGTTTGCGTGTAGTTTGGGGTGAAAAACAGTAGTGAGAATTTAGTTTGTTGTAAGAAACAGTAGTGTGAGTGCAGTTCAGGTTGAAAAACAGCAGTATGAGTATCATTTGTAGAAGAAGGCAGGGGCAACATAATTATTCACAAATGTAGCTCAAACACACTTTCTCAAGGGATATAGGCACGCTATTTTAGCAATTCTTTTTTACTATATCATACTGTAACATGCAGTATCATCATATATTAATGCATTTGATCCCACAAATGATTGGAAGGCTGCTCAATGCTAAATACACAGAGACATATGTTTAACATATTATACTGCAAGTCTAGTTATATTACTGAATCCTCATTACTTACTTTATAAATATTAAAATGAGACAGAAAAGGGAGGGAATTCTTCCACGTCCGAAACTTCTTCATCATCTTACAACTTTAAAAAAAGTTATATGAATAAGTCTCCGAAGTTTGGGTAATATCAGCACTTTCCCAGCATAGCTAAATGGACTGAAAAGTAACAGTAGGCCACCACATGACATCCCACGGTCTCTTCTTCTGCATTTTGTGGAGAGATGCTGGTGAAGTTGTATAAATCATTTCCGTAGTGGGGTGGAGAGAGGAAGAGGAGGCCAGTATTCCAGAGTCACCATAAGGGAATATTGTGGATTCCCACTTGAGCAGCAAAAATACACTATAGTAGACAAAGTTGTGCTGTTTTCTTTTCAATAGAAACGGGTTCAGATGCATTATCCAAGCATTGAATATCTTCTAGGTTCAAGCTGCCAGTCAACACATTTTCCACCAAATTATAAACAAAACTAAGTAAAATAATCTTGAGTATGGCATCCAAGGATATGCATCCACCTGCATAGTTTTTTGTGAAGAAACGTCTAGGAATGATGAAGGTTAGTTAACACAGACTTGGAGAGAAGGTAACATAACTGTGTTTAACTCACAAAAGAAAAACTTGCTGTATACTGTGAAAAACTCTATGGTTAAAACTGTAAACATAAACAAGTATATTGACAGAATTGGATAAATGAATAGAATTTCATAGATATAAAAAAATTATATGTGCAATAACCAACTGTTAAGAGTGGGGTTCACTACAAGACCCCAATAACAGACCCATAACAGGGAGGGAACTTGAAGAGATTTGATCCTTTGCTTTACTTTATCCAGGTTACATTGCTTTAAGACACAGAGCCCAGGGACTCCGGCTTGGCAATGTGTATTTGGCAATCTTGGTACAAATGTTTTAGGCTCAGGGTGTACCCAGAGTTTTTTCTCTTGTGTTGGCAGCCGGAGGGAACAGCACTAATGACATCAATGTAAGAATGGCCTAAAGAATCTAGGGAGATTCAGCCCAAGTTCCTTGGCAGAATTATTTCCAAGACAGATGATCAGCTCCGGGAGAGATGTTTGTAATCCACACCAGGGGAAAAAGACCCAACAGTAATTTATCACAGCAGTGTTAACAGAACAAGCTTTCTGAGTATCCTGTGCTTATAATGTTTGCAGAGGGAGCTGCGGGCCAGGCTCCGGATGGGATCCCTGCATCTGCCGTCCTCATCAGCAGCTTAGTGTCCAGTCGTTCTCAGCAGCCCTCAGCACAGATCAGTATCCCATCTATCCCCGTCAGTGCCCCAAACAACACACTCGGAAATAAGTTGTTCATGGGGTGTATCCACTGGTCCCAGCTCATTCCTAGAAGCACAGTCCTCTCACATTGTGAGTCTGCCCAGCTAAAAACAGACACTCTATGGTGTTCACATGGCTTGCTGCTTGAACCAGAGCCAAAGGGTCAGATTTAACTGCAGGATGGAGAGTTAATTTCCTGTGGGAGCCTCCACTGGGTTTTAAAACAGTCCTTCTCTCTCATCTGTCAACATCCCCTTAACCTCTTCAATGCCACGCACTGCTCTGGCATGCTAACATGGATCCAAGTACATGAGTGCAGCCTAGACACAACTCTTATAATCAACTCTTTCTATTCTGAACCGATTCTCGCCCTCTGGTGCTTTTTATATATTTACACATTTGTCTGTTTTTCTCAGTAAGATACCGCACACGTGATTTGTGGTTGTTTTTAGCAGACCCTGCACTCTTCATGTTTGCTGACAGCATAAAAAGTATCATTGTTCTATTAAACCTTCAAAATGTAAGTTTATAAAAAAATTCACTTTTAACAACAACTGAAAAATTAAAGGCAAAGTTGTGCTTTGGAAGTTTCTACCATCTTGAAAAAAAAGCTAGACATATATAATACCATATATTTTTAAACTAATAAGTTTCAATGTCAATACCTAACAGCAAGCTATTATTTTTTTAATTACCCAAAATATAAAATCTTTAAGACAAAACAATTATACTTTATGGATATAACCACGGGACCTATGATTAAATTCCCCTTTTTCATTTAGTTCATAGTTTCCCAAAGTGGGCGGTACACCCACCAGTGGGCGCTGAAGCCTTCTAGGGGGCGGCGGCGGGTTGGCTACTTTAGTCCATCTGCGCAGCAGAAAACTCACAACAACTACCAATCTTTTTATATGTGCTACATTTAATCAAAATCGGTATAGCAATAGCAGTTTCCAAGATGAAGCACGCATTGGCCATTACTTTTCGCAAATATCATTTGGCTTGAACGGAAAAACTGTTATAATGGGGGGTGTTAAAACATTTTTGTCTTGTAAAGAGGGCGGTGATAACAAAAGTTCGGGAACCCGTGATGTAGTTAGTAGGATAACCTACGTAATGAAAGGGCAAAAGTAGGTAAAACATAGGTGCCAGGAAACCTTTTTTGGTTTTACTACATATATCTCCATACAAAACTAGTCACAAGCAGAAATCACATAATAGGAGCAGTGGTTTCTTGCTGTATAGAAATCCAATATTCCTGAACCAACACAAATAACTAGGTCCAAAGGCCTATACAAACACTCTCACTTTGGTCATACAAGAAAATAAAACAATCTAGGCAATCCATATATTTTTCAAAAACTAAATAAGATATAGTAGTATAGAAGTCTGTAGTACATATGTGGTTATCTTTTGAAAGTCACACTTTTCTAAGCTGTCAAAAGACCAGAAGAAATATTATCCTGTATGCAGAAATGTACTTAATGTCTTTGTAAAAGCATGGTATTTAAAACAGCCGCCCGGTTGCATGTGGGGCTAAAAACAATGATGCAATCAAAAATCTCAAACATAATTTAAGAATAAATAAGCTAATTCATATCTTTAATATAATTTTAGGTTCTCAAAAACCCCCACATCTTAACAGTGCCTGATGATCCAGTGTATGTGCTATACTTTCATCACCAATACCGCGATCAACTGACAGTTGTAAAGTAATACAAATATATATTTTATATATCATCATGCTTTTTTCAAATTAAAGGGGTCTCTTGTTGGTTTTATATATTGGAGGGGGTACTGAGGCTCTTGTAAGGATGTTAAAAAATCACTTATTGTGTGTCATATGTTTTTTACAGCAATCACTTGAAAACGAGAGACTTATGACAGCAATGACAGAGGGGCTGGTGTGGGTACTCTGCCTATAATAATTCATAACTAGAAATGATCAATCCTATACTCAGAGACAACCAGCAGACCACAACTGGAGTATATCCCTGAATACAGGTGTGATAATCTGTGGCTCTGTCATTATGATTGAGACACATGTGGTTAGGTGGGAATATACTACAATTCATGATGACTACTGGTCTACACGTTTATCAAAATGACACCAAAATATATAAGATGTCCAAAAACAGAACAATGACATTGGATAAATTGTGAGAGATATATAGATAACATATGAACAAACATTTTATAATATCTCAGGTTTCATTATGTTAATTTAAACTGTGCACAGTTCCCCTTTATATAATACACCAGCTGTGTTCATGTAAATAACTAATACATGTCTGGAAGAGAGATCCATCACATTGACGTAACTATTTGATTGAAAACAATGGTCACTGCAGATATCCCACTACTAAAGTGATTGTTTAATTTTTACTACTTCTACAAAATGTTATAAAGTGGCCCTTTAAGACAATTCTGCATATGCCAATATCCCACTCCAATTTATGATCTAATATCTCCCAAACACGCTATCATGCAGAGAGCCATTATTTTGGCAGGAAATAATTGCCATCTTTTTCAGTCGCCATATAAGCTAAATATTTCCAGCCGGTATCTTTCCAAAATTTCTTTGTGGGATTAATTCATGAGGCACCGGTCTTTTAACAGCAAATCCTTATGGAGCCTGGCATTCCCACGCTAAACATAAACTGACACGTAGGAACGGATATCCATTTATCCCAACACGTCCTTCAGATTGCCATGTTATCAGAAGAGCCTCCAGCTTAACCCCCACAATGCTGCTACATAGCACAGCAGAACCCCTGCCAGGCCTCAGGAGGCGAAGCTCTGCAAGATTCACTGTCAGTGGAGGAAAATAATAATTACACCATTCTATTTCAGAAGTGTTTATGAATGTTTCTTCTTATTAGGCAAATAGATTTTTACTTCACTGACTAATGAGTATGATATGTTTGAGCTCATGTCTCTTAGTTTCATGACGACACACAGTCAAAATATAGGCGTCCCATGTAGTCATGTACAACAAAATAAGACCACTCAAAGACTAAATAGTCTTACGTATAGCCAACTACTTGATTTGATTCCGGACCTCCGGCTCCTCCGGCTCCTTTGATGCAGTGCTCTGTCACCTCATTACATTTACTATTTTTCTTAAAAGTTAAAAAGAATTAAGTTATACTGAATATTTCCTCTGGGTCTCCTACAATATTTAATTTTTGTTCCTGTGCCCATTTGAATGTGATTATATAAAATTATTTGTTTGCCTATACAAAAAAAATTATAGATTGGACCCTGATTTTTTTAAACTAACATTTGGACCATGGTGAGTTTTTTTTTTTTTTTAATTGACTACCACTGACCTAGACCATAACATCTACATCTAACACATAGTCACCAAAACACATATCCTGTACTCTACACCTCCCTGGATATGAAGGAAGCACATTGTGCCTCTCATGTAATACAAAGCTACCATGTGCACGTATTGTTCCTCTCACTTTATACATGGAAACCTCGGACACAAACTGTTCCTCTTTCCTAATATACAGACAACAATAACCTGCACTGCATCATCTAATACACATACATCAGGGACACATGCTATACCTCTAACCATATAAACCAGACATCAAAAAGATAAACTCTACATTTCCCCTACTCTTAACGCACACATTAGAGACATACACTTCATCTAATCCACCAGACATCATAGACCAAAACTATACCTTTTACTACCTTCCCAAACACAGGCATCACAGCCGTGCACTGTACCTCTACCTCCATTTATCACAACTGGCACTATAGAGATGCACTGTACCTCTCACAGACATCAGGAGCACACAAAGTATCTCTCACCATCAGGGACATGCACTGCACACCTCAAATTCTGTATTATCAGACCACACAGTGGACCTCTCATCTGATACAGACACCTTCGCTATCACCGTTGCCTATTATAGTGATATAAGAGACATGCAATCTCATTTGCTCCTAATATACAGATATAAGGGACACACATTATTCATTTCACCTCCATCTAATACACAGACATCAGACACTCATACATTTTACAACCTGGTACACAGACATCATGAACATGCAATATACTGGTCCCATTCTCCAGATATTAAAGGCACAATACACACAAATATGCATTGTGTGTGTGTGTTTGCGTCGTTCAGTCATGTCTGCATTGTACTGCTCTCCTACCTCTCTCCTAATATACAATCATGGACACATATTTTACCGCTCACCTACACATGATCAGGAACACTCAATAAATATTGACTTCCTCTAACAAACAGATGGCAAGTACATAGGTCTTATATCTCATCTAAGACGCAATCACGAGATGTAAAACTCCAGTCAGCATGAGCTAATACCAAGACACATCCTGTATCTTTGATGTAATACAGACATTATGTACATGTACTGTTAGGTATTGTACTGTCTCTTGTAATAGGTGCACACACTGTATGTCTTACCCTCTCCTAATACACAGACATCAAGGACACCTTATGGACATATATCACACACCTCTTCCTAATACACATATATCAAAACATAGATTAGTCTCTCCTAAACCAGAGACAATATGGACATATATTTCTCACTCAATAATAGCACAAATATATCTGAGGCAAGTCCCTTGCCTCTCCTTACAATACACAGGTCTGACAGACTCCTCAGCTCTAGATAATACCAGAGAACAGCAACTATTATTTCT
Organism: Discoglossus pictus; assembly: GCA_027410445.1. Classification (NCBI taxonomy): domain Eukaryota; kingdom Metazoa; phylum Chordata; class Amphibia; order Anura; family Alytidae; genus Discoglossus; species Discoglossus pictus. The sequence goes on from CM050165.1 coordinate 309,459,590, forward strand.
GGTAAAACATGTGCCCCGCAATCGCGCCTAATACACAAATATCAGGGAAATGAAGCTCTGACCCCTCCAAAAGTATGGGATCAAAAGCACCTCTCTTATATTCAATATGGGAGGAATGTACTCATCTTGTATACAAATGTTTAAATTGGCATTGTGATTAACCCTTCAACAATGTTGTCATACAATTTGGATAAAAGTGCTATATAAATCTGAAAAAAATAAAATAATAAACCACTTCCTAAGAGAGATAGAGAACATGTAGCACTCCTCCTAGTACAAAGAAATCAGGATAACAAACTTCTCACCTACGACTAATTCAAATAAATCAGGACATGTAGTTCTCACCTACCCCTAATAAAAAGAAATAGGGACATGTAGCTCTCACCTACGCCTAATACACAGACATCAGGACATGTCGCACTCATCTTCGCCTAATACAAAGAAATCAGGACATGTACCTGTCACCTACCCCTACTACAAAGAAATCAGGACATGTACCTGTCACCTACCCCTAATACAAAAAAATCAGGACATGTACCTGTCACCTACCCCTAATACACAGACATCAAGACATGTACCTGTCACCTACCCCAAATACAAAAAAATCAGGACATGTACCTGTCACCTACCCCTAATACAAAGAAATCAGGACATGTACCTGTCACCTACCCCTAATACAAACAAATCAGGACATGTACCTGTCACCTACCCCAAATACAAATAAATCAGGACATGTACCTGTCACCTACCCCTAATACACAGACATCAAGACATGTACCTGTCACCTACCCCAAATACAAAGAAATCAGGACATGTACCTGTCACCTACCCCTAATACAAAGAAATCAGGACATGTACCTGTCACCTACCCCTAATACAAACAAATCAGGACATGTACCTGTCACCTACCCCTAATACAAAGAAATCAGGACATGTACCTGTCACCTACCCCTAATACACAGACATCAGGACATGTACCTGTCACCCACCACTGATACACAGACATCAGGACATGTACCTGTCACCTACCCCTAATACACAGACATCAGGACATGTACCTGTCACCTACCCCTAATACAAAGAAATCAGGACATGTACCTGTCACCTACCCCTAATACAAAGAAATCAGGACATGTACCTGTCACCTACCCCAAATACAAAGAAATCAGGACATGTACCTGTCACCTACCCCTAATACAAAGAAATCAGGACATGTACCTGTCACCTACCCCAAATACAAAGAAATCAGGACATGTACCTGTCACCCACCACTGATACACAGACATCAGGACATGTACCTGTCACCTACCCCTAATACACAGACATCAGGACATGTACCTGTCACCTACCCCTAATACAAAGAAATCAGGACATGTACCTGTCACCTACCCCTAATACAAAGAAATCAGGACATGTACCTGTCACCTACCCCTAATACACAGACATCAAGACATGTACCTGTCACCTACCCCAAATACAAAAAAATCAGGACATGTACCTGTCACCTACCCCTAATACAAAAAAATCAGGACATGTACCTGTCACCTACCCCTAATACACAGACATCAAGACATGTACCTGTCACCTACCCCAAATACAAAGAAATCAGGACATGTACCTGTCACCTACCCCTAATACACAGACATCAAGACATGTACCTGTCACCTACCCCAAATACAAAGAAATCAGGACATGTACCTGTCACCTACCCCTAATACACAGACATCAAGACATGTACCTGTCACCTACCCCTAATACAAAGAAATCAGGACATGTACCTGTCACCTACCCCTAATACAAAGAAATCAGGACATGTACCTGTCACCTACCCCTAATACACAGACATCAGGACATGTACCTGTCACCCACCACTGATACACAGACATCAGGACATGTACCTGTCACCTACCCCTAATACACAGACATCAGGACATGTACCTGTCACCTACCCCTAATACAAAGAAATCAGGACATGTACCTGTCACCTACCCCTAATACAAACAAATCAGGACATGTACCTGTCACCTACCCCAAATACAAAGAAATCAGGACATGTACCTGTCACCTACCCCTAATACACAGACATCAAGACATGTACCTGTCACCTACCCCAAATACAAAAAAATCAGGACATGTACCTGTCACCTACCCCTAATACAAAGAAATCAGGACATGTACCTGTCACCTACCCCTAATACAAACAAATCAGGACATGTACCTGTCACCTACCCCTAATACAAAGAAATCAGGACATGTACCTGTCACCTACCCCTAATACACAGACATCAGGACATGTACCTGTCACCCACCACTGATACACAGACATCAGGACATGTACCTGTCACCTACCCCTAATACACAGACATCAGGACATGTACCTGTCACCTACCCCTAATACAAAGAAATCAGGACATGTACCTGTCACCTACCCCTAATACAAAGAAATCAGGACATGTACCTGTCACCTACCCCAAATACAAAGAAATCAGGACATGTACCTGTCACCTACCCCTAATACAAAGAAATCAGGACATGTACCTGTCACCTACCCCAAATACAAAGAAATCAGGACATGTACCTGTCACCCACCACTGATACACAGACATCAGGACATGTACCTGTCACCTACCCCTAATACACAGACATCAGGACATGTACCTGTCACCTACCCCTAATACAAAGAAATCAGGACATGTACCTGTCACCTACCCCTAATACAAAGAAATCAGGACATGTACCTGTCACCTACCCCTAATACACAGACATCAAGACATGTACCTGTCACCTACCCCTAATACAAACAAATCAGGACATGTACCTGTCACCTACCCCTAATACAAAGAAATCAGGACATGTACCTGTCACCTACCCCTAATACACAGACATCAGGACATGTACCTGTCACCCACCACTGATACACAGACATCAGGACATGTACCTGTCACCTACCCCTAATACACAGACATCAGGACATGTACCTGTCACCTACCCCTAATACAAAGAAATCAGGACATGTACCTGTCACCTACCCCTAATACAAACAAATCAGGACATGTACCTGTCACCTACCCCAAATACAAAGAAATCAGGACATGTACCTGTCACCTACCCCTAATACACAGACATCAAGACATGTACCTGTCACCTACCCCAAATACAAAGAAATCAGGACATGTACCTGTCACCTACCCCTAATACAAAGAAATCAGGACATGTACCTGTCACCTACCCCTAATACAAACAAATCAGGACATGTACCTGTCACCTACCCCTAATACAAATAAATCAGGACATGTACCTGTCACCTACCCCTAATACACAGACATCAGGACATGTACCTGTCACCCACCACTGATACACAGACATCAGGACATGTACCTGTCACCTACCCCTAATACACAGACATCAGGACATGTACCTGTCACCTACCCCTAATACAAAGAAATCAGGACATGTACCTGTCACCTACCCCTAATACAAAGAAATCAGGACATGTACCTGTCACCTACCCCAAATACAAAGAAATCAGGACATGTACCTGTCACCTACCCCTAATACAAAGAAATCAGGACATGTACCTGTCACCTACCCCAAATACAAAGAAATCAGGACATGTACCTGTCACCCACCACTGATACACAGACATCAGGACATGTACCTGTCACCTACCCCTAATACACAGACATCAGGACATGTACCTGTCACCTACCCCTAATACAAAGAAATCAGGACATGTACCTGTCACCTACCCCTAATACAAAGAAATCAGGACATGTACCTGTCACCTACCCCTAATACAAAGAAATCAGGACATGTAGCTCTCGCCTACTGTTAATACACAAAAATCGGGACATGTAGCTCTCACCTACTGTTAATACACAAAAATCGGGACATGTACCTGTCACCTACTGTTAATACACAAAAATCGGGACATGTAGCTCTCACCTACTGTTAATACACAAAAATCGGGGACATGTAGCTCTCACCTACCCCTAATACACAGATATCAAGAAATCTAGCTCTCACCTACGCTTAATACACAGACAGGACAAGTACCTCTAACCGCCTCCAAATATACAGACATTGGGACACGTTCCCCATCTTAACCTAATACAGACATCAGGATGTGTACCCCCGCCCCCCATCTTAATGCACAGAAATCTGTGCACACACCTCTCACCTCTTCCTAATACACATATATCAGGACATGTACCTGGTCCTCCTCCTAATACACAGATATAAGGGCATGCACATTCCCAACATCCTAATACGCAGACATCAAGACAAACACCTCGCACCTCTTCCTAATACAGAGATATCAGGACACACACCTCTCACCTCTTCCTAATACAGAGATATCAGGACACACACCTCTCACCTCTTCCTAATACAGAGATATCAGGACACACACCTCTCACCTCCTCCTAATCCAAAAGCATCAGGACACATACCTCTCAGCTGCATCTAATTCAAAGATAATATGGCAAAAGAATGAAGACAAGTAACACTTTCCTCCTCCTAATACACAGACATCTGGACACGTGCTTCTCATCTTCTCCTAATACTCAGACATCAGGGATACAACATATCTTGAACCTCCACCTAATACACAGGACATATACCTCTCACACTGGCACTGTTTTGGTGACCAGTATTTTGCTTCTACTATAAAACACCCACTCCACCCCCTTCCGGGAGGTCTTCTTCTCTTTTTAAGACAATGTGACATTTAGCATTTACCTGATAGGGACCATAAACAGGAACTGGAACTAAACCCTCAACCACTGCACCCTTTATACCCCTAGCTGCAGGAAGTATCAAAATGATGTAATTATGTATGTTTAATATATCTATAAAATAGAAATGATAAACATGATTTAATAATTGCAAAAGGGCAGTGATGACATACTGTTATTCAAGTATAAAGGTGTCATTACTTTAATGGGGATGTATACATAAATTGTAGATTGTGAAAATAAATTAGTTACAAGGGTACACCTTTTTCACCCACACATATCTGATTGTAAAGTCTTTATTATTTGTACAATGCTTTTCAGGTTTTGTTATTTGTGTTCATAAATCAAAGAATTGCCCGATTTTTAGTTTCAATTTGAATTTGCTATACCCCTTGGCTGTTGGCATATTGCTTTTGCATACACCCAACAATTCAGACACATATCTCCCAATAAACTTGTTTTATTCGTATTGTTTAAATTATTTTACAGAGCTCCTGGATTTTCAGTCTCTTATATAGAGCAGGGGCTCTCAACAGCTCATCCTAGGATCTGTGTCGGTCCCGGAAACCTCATCTGCGGGTCCTCACGTACAAAGTCACTATTATTAGTCACAGTTATAGATAGGTTATTGAGGAATGTATATGTTGTTAAAAATGAAAATCAGTACAAAGAAGAAATATTCTGGATCTTAAAGGTAGTCCCTAAGAGCACTGGTATCTGACCAGGTGGTGCCCAGGAACATTGGGAGGTAACCAGCCAGTTCCCAGGAGCAGTGTGGGGAAACCAGCCAGTTCCCAGGATCAGTGGGAGGTAACCAGTTGGTCCTTGGGATCAGTGGAGGTAACTAGCCAGTCTTTTGGAGCAGGGAGGGGTAACAGCCGCTCGTCAGGAGCAGTTGGTCTCCAGGAGCTGGTGGAGAAAAAACACTGATGCCCAGGAGCTGTCGGAGGTAACCAGCCAGTCCCCAGGAGCGGTGGGGGGTAACCATCCAGTTCCCATGAGAGATTAGAGGTAACCAGCCGGTCCTCTGAAGCAGTGGGAGGTAACCAGCCGGTCCTCTGGAGCAGTGAGAGGAAATCAGACGGTCCCCAGGAACAGTGGGAGGTAACCAGCTGGTCCTCAGGAATAGTGGGAGCTAACTAGACGGTCTCCGGGAACGGTTGGAGGTAACCAGATGGTCCCTAAGAACAGAGAGATAACTAAATGGTCCCCAGGAACAGTGGGAGGTAACCAGTCGGTCCCCAGGAACAGTGGGAGGTAACCAGTCGGTCCCCAGGAACAGTGGGACGTAACCAGTCGGTCCCCAGGAACAGTGGGAGGTAACCAGCTGGTCCCCAGGAATAGTGGGAACTAACTAGTCGGTCTCCAGGAACAATACGAGGTAACCACCCGGGACCCAGGTGAAACATGTTGAGAACCACTGATATAAAGCATTACAAGTATATACATATCTACAGAGATTTGGAAACCAATTTACAGACTGACAAGAGACATATACATCTTGGTCAGCCTTCTATGCTGAAAAAAAAGAGATCTATGAGATTTTGCTAATAAGGAAAGAGGTTTTCAAAGCGAGAACCTATGATGTTGTAAAACATTTTACACATGTAGCCGGGATGTATGAAGTGCTGAATCTTTCTATACATTAATAACAGACCTATAATGTTTTCAAGAGTTTTTATGAAGTAGGGTCCAGTGTTGTTTTTTAATATTTTAATAAATAAATAAATGTTGGAGAGATGTTATGAAGTCTTTAAGTGTGACGTAAGGTCATATGATGTCTGTGCATCTCTGCATACTATAATCCTATCCATAAGAGCCAGGGCCAATTCAGCTGGGACAATGTGCTGCCCAGATGTCCTTTGTCAGAACAGACAGTACAGTTTTAAATAACTGAAAATGTGCTGCTCTTAATGAGATGTCTAAAGCAAAACAAGAATAGTGCCACATGGCCTCAGAGCTGTAAAGTATAGCTTGGCTATTTATAGTAGAGTAAGGGGAAATGATAAGTAAATTATATTACTATAAAATAGAAAAAACAGTTTGTTAAGAAGTCCAATAAATATAGAAATAGTTACCCATGTAACAGGCACGAATGAAGTTCTCAATTCATTTTGGAGTGAAGGGGTTAAAGTTGCCTGTGAGGGGGATGTGGGTCTGTGCACACTAATTTATATTCAGTGCACACTTCAATGCAGAAGGGAGAAAGCAGAGGACACGCATGCACATGCTCAGAAAACACACGTAGACTGAGAGACATGGAACCCACACAGGAAATACACATACAAATACTTAATTATGAATAGGGCTAAAAGCAACAGAGAAACAAAGCTCATGCACATCTCCTGCGTGTGCTTCAGTATCCAAATGGGTGGAAGAGTTTGAGTAACATGTTTACAGCTTCAATTCCACACAACATTTTGCATACACACCCATATACAGTTGTGCTCAAAAGTTTGCATACCTTGAGAAATTGTGAAATTTGCATTTATTAATATGGAATTTATTTTGAAAGTATGACTGATCATGCAAAAAATGTATTTTATTAAAGGAAAGTAATCATATGAAGCCATTTATCATCACATAGTTGTTCGGCTCCTTTTTAAATCATAATTATACCAGAAATCACCCAAATGGCCCTGATCAAAAGTTTACATACCCTTGAATGTTTGGCCTAGTTACAGACTCACAAGGTGACATACACAGGTTAAAATGGCAATTAAAGGTTAATTTCCCACAACTGTGGATTTTTAAATTTCAATTAGTGTCTGTGTATAAATAGTCGATGAGTTTGTTAGCTCTCACGTGGATGCACTGAGCAGGCTAGATACTGAAGCATGGGGAGCAGAAAAGAACTGTCAAGAGATCTGCATAACAAGGTAATGGAACTTCATAAAGATGGAAAAGGATATAAAAAAGATATCCAAACCCTGAAAAATGCCAGTCAGTACTGTTCAATCACTTATTAAGAAGTGGTAAATTCGGGGATCTCTTGATATGAAGCGTAGCGAGTCGCGGCCCTCACGTAGAGATAGCCAAGGGCGAGGGCCTCAGTTGCTGGCATGGAGCGCCAAAGGCGCTCCTTGCCAGCAACTGCGACCCTTGCAAACTTTACGTCGCAACGCAAACAACACAACAACTACGACCCTCGCAAACTTTACCTCGCAACGCAAAAAACATACGAGACACGTTACCACACATTACAACCTCGCAAAAATCGAACGCAACTCGCGAACATGACAAAATTCAAATCACAATAAATACACACAGCACATACATAAAAAGCTTACCTACAGCAAGAGGAAGCATCCAGGACCTCAAAAAAACAACTTAAACCTTCATTTAACTAAAAATAAAAGAGTTTAGACACTAAAAAATTCACTAAAAAAAGCGACAGAAAAAAATGGCTGCCGAACAAAATGAAAACGAGGCTACAGCACTCTTAACACGCACAACACCACAAGAAACTCGTAAATACCACAAACGACCTACGGATATTCCGCTAAGACGCATACCACAAATTACCCGCCATTTTACGCCAATGCGGAAGTACACAACTACGCTAACGGTTTCGTCACGCACACTATTACACTGCACACATTCAACACGCTCACACAGCAGCTCCACACCACTAATGCTGCAGCAACATCAAAACAGATTGCAGCTCTTCAACACAATGCTTAAAAATAGGTAAAGTATATTAATTTATTAATTGTATTATATATTTCAGTAGTACACACAAAACACCATTAGCTACCTTACAATTTCATTGCGGTCATTTTTTGACGGGCAATTCGCTAGTATATATATTTATTTTTGTGTTTTGTGTTTTTTTCGTGTTCGCGAGTTGCGGACGATTTTTGCGAGGTCGTAATGAGTGTATACGTGTGTTGTATGTTATTCACGGTGCGCGGTAAACTTTGCAAGGGTACATACTACACATACATACAATTCTCTATGTGTATAACTTGTTTATCAATCAATGCAATATATGTTTGTGCCAGATTAAATAGGCAAATACTGAGAGGGCACTGAGCACATGTGGGTGTAATTGGGCTCTATGAAGGAATATAAGTGGGACAGATGCAATACACTTGCACACATATGTAGAATCTCATGCAAACTCACATTCATGCATGTATGCTCTTTCATGGACGTACTCACTCACATACACACTCACATGAGCAAAGACAGTATGTCTGTGGGTGAGTGTTTTAGACTCATCATAAGCCATGGAACAGAAGGACATAGGTGATCCATGGGCGAGAACTAATGTGAGTGTAAAGAAGACATATAAACATGGATGGTAGGAAAACTGTAAACAGCCCATTAGTTTGTAAAGGGATGTTTAGGTATTTCTAACTTTACACTTTCAGGAATGTGGCCTCAAGTCTCAGGAACCATAGATAAATGGGACCTTGGTTTTATAAATAGGTTTGATTAAATAGTTAATGACATAGGCTATTGTAACCCAAGTAATTTGAAGACAAATAGCCCTATTAAATTCCCTCAAAGTGTAAAACTGTAGCCCGTAACGTAGCCCGCAAGACTTACGGCTAATAAATTGGCCCATGCAAAGCAACTTGCTAACGACTTGCGGGTTAAGGGCGAAAAAAAACTACGGGATGTCAAAATCTGAACTCCGCTGCAGCAATTCCTTTGATCTGTCAAACCCGTAACTGTTACGTTCCAAAATCGATATTAAATTGCTACGAATCCATTGTCGTTCAACCCCGTAACCCGCAAATGGAGCCAAAAAGCTAATGGGTACTAGAGAGGACCTGCATGGGGGTTAAAGTCCTATCCGTAGCTCTGTGAATGCAAATATACACACACTACTGTACTTATAATTAAAGGGAAAGATGTTAGTTGTTAAAATGAATAGCACAACATTTTCAAGCTCGCAAATCTGCAATATAAAATACATTATTTTTTGTTTAATTTCCGTTATATCGATCCTGGCAATCGATGTGTTACTACATATAATGGAACTCGCATGGACTTTAATATCATATTTTCAGATTTATTAATATTGCATTATTTTTGGAAAGTGGGTCCGATCGAAAATCGTAGTTGAAATCTAACCTCCATTTTTCAGTGGCGTAATGATGACGATCTCATTTGCCATTGGCTCCGTCTAAACACGTAACTAAGGGTTTGACTAATTCATCATGTTCACGGCCGCGGTTTACAGCATTGTGCGCAAGAATGGTTTGCGGGACTGCGTCTCCGGCCCGTAACTCACGTCATGGTTCAATTTAATAGCATTGTAACACAGCCGAATTTCAAACCCGCAGCTTTTACGGATGTTCCGATGCCGCTATGGGCTTCAAATTTAATAGGGCTGTAAGAGCAGCAGAAAATAACAAAATGTATAGACTATTTTTATTATTATTCTTTATTTGTAAAGCACCAATATATTCTGCAGTGCTGGGTTAAAGGGCTAGTTACCTCACCATAAGTGCTCTTCATGGTGTGAAAGAGCACATGATTGATCTATTTTTTTCTTTAATTACACTTATAACAGTTAAAAAACTAAAGTTTGAGGTCTGTTTACATAAACACTGAGTATTCCATGCTTAATGACATCTACCGACAATGGCCGTTGCAGCTCCGGTTGCAGAGAATGATTTATATGTTTTTCTTGGCATTCAGGAATCCTACAGCCCAGCCGTTCACCCACAAGTAACTTATTTCAAAGTTTCTAACACTCCTTTCTATGCACAGATGAATTTATACAGGGTTAACTGCAGTTTTCCTTTGCTCTGTGCCTGGGAGCTGAGCTGTCCGTCTGTGTGGTTGTAGTTACACATGTAAACATACTGTATTTCACTGCATAATAGTCGCCACTGCATAATATTTGCACCCTGGTTAAAATGTTGTATTTATTGCTTAAAAAGCTTCACACAATGGTCGCACCCCACATTTCACCCCCAACAAAAGTTTCTCAAAATATGCGACCATTATGCAGTGAAATAGGGTACATTTAATCAATAAATATCTCTGTGAAAAAAGAACGGATTTCAAAAATTCTAAAAGTTTTTAAACATGCTGTTAAGAGATCTTTACATTGGTGTGCTCCACATTGTACTGAATTAAGTGGCCCTTTAAGTTCAAGACAAAAAACTGTTGTAACATAATGCAAATGAATAGATTAAGATGGATCTATGATGTTACGTCTTTTTTTGCAAGGATATGGAAATGTGCCACTGGTTAAATAGAAGCTGAAGAGTTAAAGGACAATTTTGGCTCTATGTTATCATTGCTCTGTTTTAAAGAAGTAGAAATAATAATGAGCAATCACGTTTTTAACATGTTAAAAAAATAAAATCACTTTTTATTGACTGTCGATTATATGCAGTTACATGTAGTCTGACCCATAGTTGCCTTATGAAGACCTCCAACTACGTGTTATGTCTTAGCATTTAAAGGCTTGTTCCTAATTGAAGTGCAGATAATTGTCTATGGTATAAAGGTGTAAATAGCAATCCACTAAGTGGTAATGAGATAATCTCAGCCTCTAAGGTTCCCATCGACTTCTCAAGAAGCATGCATTTCAAAATAGATACATTTAAATGTTGTTTTTATTTCTTACCTTACTAAAAAAAAATGGCATTATCAATAAGTAGTATAATAAAAATGTCCCGTTGAGTGTGAAGAAGGGAGAGGGATGTAGGTCTGATACATAGTTCATAAGGCTTACAGGAAGCACCTCAGTCTCTTGCTAGATCGGGATTTTGAGATTAGATCATAGGACAGATATGAAGCAAGTGAAGTAAGTCTGACTTTAGAAGATAAGGGAAGATGTGTCTATACCAGGGGAAATCTGTTTAATTACGTTATATCCTTTACATCCTCTGAGCAGTGCAGGTGCACCATAGCAGTGAGCGTAGGAGTAACATAAGGTGGTTATACCAATGGTAACAGACACAACAAGACGGGATACATGCCTGTGTTCATTCATAAATATACACATGGCATAATCACAGCATCTTCCCAAAGGACATGTCTTTATCACTGGACCATAATTTTAATAAATTATGTATTAACCTTCTCTTTCACCTCATCTAGATAAAGCCCTCATAGAAAGGACTCCCAATGTCTGTATACAAATGACATGAACTACAGTATATTTACATGTGTTGCATTTATAAATGTATTATTTTTAAAATAAGAACATAATGCTAGATTGTTTATAAAATAGGTCATCCTGTAAATATTACACGTTACACCTAGCAGTGAGTATTATTCAGAAGCATCCACCATTAAATGGGAGGTATGAGAGATAAACACAAAATATATACTGAATATTATGGGTCTAGTTTATGTGCCAACATTGTCAATAAAGCATGATGGCAGTAAAGAGTTAAACGCCTCATCAGAATAAAGCCACAGTCTAAACTCAGCTCTGATTGGCTCATGGTACAAAACACCAACCAATCAACAAATAGCAACTAAAGAATTACCATGGAAACTGCGAGGCAATAGAGAACAATTATCTGATTGCATGGCTCTCTTAAAAGGGTGAAGTGGTACAAATGAGGAGAAAAAAATAGAGCAAAGGAAAAATAGAAGAGATTCTTTATACTTTACAGTATTACGAGAAAAATAAGAAGTAGCCGACCAAAAAATATTCAAAATAACATATAAATTCTAGGTCAATCTTCACATACTACACCTGCAATAAATTATCATTACAAACACAAACAACCATTTATTATAAAGTTTATTATAAATGCTGCTTTTGGTGCATGGAATCATGTTTAAAGCGGCTTGCTCCTCATGCTCTATACTCAGTACAGCTTCCTCATGCAGACAAAATGGATGGATGAAACTAGTGCGGCGTAATGGTGTGTTTAGAAAAGTATTTAAACTTGAAAATGTGGAACCAACACTCCAACTTAAAGATAGTCATGAATAATACTTGGTATTACCTCGTCCTCCTCTCTGCCATCCTTGGTAGGAAGTCTCTGGTAGTCAGATTTCTCTCCCATGGCCACAGACAAGTGCCAAACCACATGAGAGGGTCTGTCAAACTGATGCCACTTTATACAAGCGATCCTCACATTGTGCAAACAACACCTTGTATTATGAATTTGCTGTCACCAGAGCCCTGTGACCATCTGATAATAGAAACATCACATCTTGATTGATGAATTCTCCTTCATTAAGCTTTTTTGGGCACGCACTTGGGGACAATCCAGGAATCTTGATTATATCACCTTCTCTGTATCTCCATCACAAATCAGCAAGTGTCGTACCATTGTAGAAAGTAAAATCTGACAGTACCAGCATGATGAAGAAGTCAATAGAAGAAGAACTGTCTCGTAAAACAAAGACTCATAGGATATCACTGAGAGACCATACTGTACATACTGTACATGAATTCTTACAAGTTCCAGTGCCCCCTCCTGGTCTGGTATACAATGTTCTCCATCACCACTGCACAAACAGCCTATGTTATAGTACACAGTCATTAACAAAATGAAAGTGTATAAATGCACACAGCATCCTCTCTCACTGCTCGAATAGAGGCAGAGGACACAGAGCCCTCTCCTCTATACCACTGAAAAAAAAACCTGCAGAATAAATGGGGGTGCAGTTGCACGCGGTGTCCAGTTTACGGGTGCCCATTGTCGTTCAGATTAGAAGAGAGGCAGCACGATGAAGGCATAATAAGGAGAATAATGAAATACTTTCAGTACATCCACCTGTGTGAGAGATGAGCACAGACGTGTAAAGGCTGTCGCAGTCCTGCACTGCAGCTTCACGCCCCCCTCTCCTGGGTACAACGTGTGCCCTCCTTCTCTGTGTACCAGTGCCAGCAGCTCCTTTCTATCTCCACCTCCTTCTGCAGATTAGTGAAGGTTCAGCAAAGCCTCCCCACCCAGAGGTATCCTCCCAGAGCACATCTGCTGGCAGCACAACCCCCATGCCTGCATCTCTGTGATAAAAAAGAGGAAGGAGGGGAGGAGAGGGATGCTGCCATGGTACTCTCATCCCCGACTGCAAGCTACATTTTGTTTACAAGAGAGATAGAAATATATACGATACAGACCAAAACAGGTTACAAGGAAATCAGGATGATAAAGAAGATGGAGGAACATTTACCACTTACATTGTCAGCTCTCTCTAATACTGCACCAATATATATGTACAAATGTGCTTCAAATGAATGTTAAATGTTATCCATTGTATCCCTAGCAGTACAGGATATGCTGGCACTCTACAAATAAAACCATAATTATAATAACAATATAGAATCCAGAGGAGATGTCAAAGAAATATCTGTAATCTGCAAGTTCCCACTGCAGAATACATTGTAAAGGGATTTATATATTTGTACATTAAAATGTTAAAACAAAAACTGTAACATACATTATTTAGATTTTACGCTGCCCTAGACCCATTCAGCTTTCTGTGCCCCCCAATGACCCACTTACTAATCCTCCTTTCTGTTGGCTATATCCCAGTCATAAGTTTACCACACAACTATAAAAACTCAATTACACAAATCAGAATGTGAGACCCGTGGAACTTTGAAAAAATCACATGAATAAATTACGGCCCGTAACATTTTGCAAAAAGGAAAGCGAGACACACGAAAAAATAATAAGACCCGCGGCACTTAGAAAATCATTTAAATACGAGGTTAAAAAAATACGAAGTTAACGGCCGAACCGCGCACATACAAAAACAACAACACAAGCAAAATTACAAAAAAACTCACATCTGAGAGTGAGGTTGCACGACAATTTACCCCCAATTTGACGAGTTTTGGCACACGAAAATTGCCTAAGCGACAAAAAAAATGGCGGCGAAAAAAAAAAGAAAACGAGGCTACACAACCAATAAACACGCAAAAACCCACCAGTCACATAAGACTTTTACACAAGAACCTACAAGGTATAAAATGCACTATTAGGGAGGATCAAAAATGCTCCACACCCACAATCCCCGCCATTTTACAACACTAGCTTGAAACTAATAACATAACCATTACAAAATGCTGAATGACACACCTAAACAAACGGTTTGTGCTCGCGCATGCAGCCTATTTACACTACACACTTCACAAATTGCTGACACTTACACCTCAGCTCAGCAAGAGTGCAAATGTACATTGTATGCTGCACGAAAATCTAAAAAGATTGTTAGTTCTTCAGGATATTGCTTGCTGCATATATTAATTACAAATAGGTAAAGTATATTAATTTATGATTTTATTAATTAATTATCATTAAAAAATACATCTACAGAAAAAAACCAGCCAAGAGGATCGCAGTAAACGATGAAGTTTACACTGAGCGCCGAGAGTGCTCAGAGGAGCAACAGTACACCAGGGGAGAGGCTCGCATTCAGCGCCAAAGGTGCTCAGAGCAGTCCTTGCAATGAGTGCCAAACGGCCTCACATGACCAAAAATACACCAACCCAGAGCAATGAGCGCCGAAGGTACTCAGACCAACAAAAGCCTTACTTTGTGTGCCAAACAGCATTACCTGCCTTACAATTTTATGACTGTAATTTTTTAACAGGCAATTCGCTAGTTAATTTATAAAGATGGAACAAAATGAGGAATTGGGATAAAGAGAGGAGACAGAAATAGAGGACATCATTAGATTAGACCCTGGATATTATGCTAAAAAAAAAATCAATAACAATATAGCACTTTTCTCATATTTACTCAGCTGCTGTAAGAAAAATACAGCTTGAAATTAGCCAATTACTGTCTTACTCCTGAAATGACAATGTGAGAAGACCAAATCAAGATTACCGGTACATAAATAGCTCAGGGGGATATTTTGCCGTGAATACATATATATGAACAGCTTTACACAAATACATCCCCAGAGACTGCAATGGAATAATTGAGCTTTACTTTTTAAATCCAGATGTCTAATTGTAAGTGGAATATTTATGTACTTCACAATAGTTTGTAAATCAGATTTTTAGCTTACACAAAGTCATGCCGTTGCAATACATACTCACATTTTTTGACATATAAATCCACATAAATAGTCTGCTTATCCAGGGCAGAAGAATGAGGACCAGGGCATTGTTGATGGGCGCTGGATGGCAACACAGGGTAGGTAAGTAAGTGTATCTTCATCCCTTACAGGTTTAGTATTGTTTTTATTGGTTATAAGGACTATGGGGGTCCTTATGGCCCCCCATGGAGGAATTAGCTTACATAGGGGTCGAATATGGACTCCTGTGATAGGTATGGTGCTAGTCCTTGAGGTCCCCTATCACATAGGGGTTAATGTTAGTTACCATAGGTTCAACGAAGACACCCAATGGTTAGGATTCATTTTACCATTAATTAGGATTAATGCTACCATTCCAGTCTGTTGAATGTCCCCATGGTCGGGGGTTTACAATGGGTGCCACAGAGGTCCTATAAAGGACCCCCATGGTGGTGGCTAATTTTAGATGCCATGGAGGTCTTTTAGGGAGCCTCCTGGTGGGGGCTTATTTTAGATGGCACTGAGGCCCATCAGGAAACCCAGTGTTGGAGGTTAATCTTTAGATTCCACCGGATGCACACCCCTGTGGTAAAGGGGTTACATTTAGATGCCATGGGGGACTATAGGGACCCAATGGTTATACTTAGATAAACCATGATGCTGAACAATGTCACCACTTATATGTATTTTCATGTAGTACCTTATGATTTTTTGTCTACACTGTAGATTGTTACGTCATCTGGTTGTTCTGCTCAGGACTTCATAAAAGAAGGATATGTCCCATCGAAGCTTGCCTATTAATCTACAAAGTTAATCAATTATATACTTCAATAATCATTAATTTTACATACATGGCAGGTGTGGCCAGGTTATCTGGGTTAATTCTGGGTAATGATCATTGGAGGTGTATAAATTGTGATTATGTAATTGTTCAAGTGTGTACTGTATTTGACTTAATATATATTCCATCTTGTCATCTTCTTTAACAGTGCAGGCTTCTGAATGGACAGGAAACATTATTTATTTACCCATGGTGATATTATGTTGTCATTATGAGCAAACCAACAAGCTGAAAAAGCAATGTCCTCATATCTGTCAGAAGGGAGGGGCAACTGAGGCTACATAGTTAGAGTAAGGGCCAAGAAGCTAATCACACCATCTAAGCCCACTCATTATTCATACTGGTAGTGGTGGCCCTTTAAAAGTAAATAGTTATTTTGGTTAAAGTAATTAACAATGAACTTCTTTTTTTCTCTGAATACAACAGGAAGTTATTAAGTATCTCTATCATTATCATTTCATAAACATACTTTCCTAACACAGTTCATCTGCTGGTTGTGACAGTCATTCGGATCTCAGATATAAGCAAGTTATGTACGGATGTCACATCAGTAATTAATGACTTAAGTGCTTATGAATTTACCTGCCGTTTTGTGCAAACAAACTTTTCCTCAATGCTGGCAAACATTTATGACACCAGAGCATGCAAAATGTAGTTGTGGGATATGCCTCTTTTGGAGGGGCAGTCTCTATTTTTAGGGGAAATCCCTAAGGGTGCTTTTGCTAAAAGGCGTTTTGGAGCTGTACTTACTTTAGTCATCTATTAGGTCAGAGGGAGCTGCTGTTCAGAAGCCAGGAAACAGCTACTAGACAATATGGCCCTCATTCAATTGCAATTTGGCCAATTGAATAGGGGTCTAAATAAGCACATAACATATTTTTTTAAAGAAGTTTTTAGTTAGTAAACATCTATCTAAAAGCAAGGTTTTCACGAACTAAAAACTTATTTTAAAAAAATATGTTATGTGCTTATTTAGAGCACTATTCAATTGGCCAAATCACAATTGAATGAGGGCCTATGTATCTGTCCAGCATGCAGTCTCGGAGTTAGTCATGTCGTGTTCTTTTAAGCAATATGTCTAATTCACTATAGATTAACAGCCTTATTGAATTGCAATTCGGCAAATTCTAAAGGTCTCTAAATAAGCACATACCATATATTTTTTACAGAAGTTTTTAGTTTGTGAAGATCTTGCTTTTGGATAGAAGTTCCCCCACTAAAAACTTCTGTAAAAAAAATATGCCATGTGCTCATATAGAGCCATTTAGAATTTGCTGAATTGCAATTTTAAGTGTTTGAGGACTAAAAACATCCCTCAGATAAATTAGATCAATGTGAAAACTAACTATACTATAGATTACAAGTATTTCTCTTTTTAGCTGGTACATTATAAAGAGAACTAACCTTATGAATATTTATACGTTTTTCTAAAATTAAAGGACCATGGGGAGCATTTTTTTTTTTTTATGAATGTGTAAGATGGCATTAGATAGCAGAATAAACTGATTTAAATGTATAAGGGCCTTAGAGCTGTATGAGTCATAGTTGTCTGCCAATGAGAACTCCATAGATCTCTGTGACAAGCAGCAACTTCTCCATGGCCAATGAGCATTATAGAATACTAGTGATGAACTCAAAAGTATCCAAGGCCATAGTTTATTCAAGGAAGATACCAAAGTACATAGTGGCCAGCCATGTGTTTCTTGTAAGATGATGGCTTGACATATTTTCTTAAAGGTAAAACCTTTACAATGTGGGAGGTGTCAATGTTACTACCAGTAGAGGCGCTGGTGGTTGAGTTTGTTTCTATGGAGGTAGCGTCAGAAAGTCAGGGTAGAGTTTTCTATGGAGGTAGATGCAGAAGGTCCTATGAACTTGGCTTACATGGATATATGTGTTCTTTTCTATAAATAATTCAATAAAAATAGTGGTTGAGAAAACATGTGGTGGGCTGCACTCTTTGTTCTTAGGAAGCAATTGCAAAGTTTTTATTTCTTTGCACCAACATATTCTGTAGCACTGTACTGGGTAAAGGACAAGCAAATAAAATATTAACAAATTCAGAAAATAAAGGGCCCTGTTTTGAGTTTAGAATCTTTGTAGAAAGTGCTTTTTCCAAAGCACCCTACAAGACTGGAAACTCGCTACTTACAATCTAAAAGGAATGAAAGGGATAGAGACCTAGGGAAGAGTAACAGATAATGAATAACAAGGGTCAGGAAAGAAGTGAGAGTTAGAAAGATTTATTTTTACTGGGAGAGGGAAGGGATCTACCCTTTAAGTAAGGGTCTATATTCTCAAGGACCCTGAGGATACTGGGATCTGCTGTTGTAATGAGGAATACTAATGGCAGTTCAGAGTCTAACTAGCAGCGCTCCAACGGTAATCTGGCTGTCTCTATTCTGTCACACGCTTCATGTTCTGTGTGCAGAGATATATTTCCTGTTTGTTTCAAGGAAATTTAAAGAAAGAAATGGCAAAACTTATTTATGGAGCAGATGCACTGTTAACAAACCTCATCTGAACACAAATTCATAAAAATGCAATGATGAGACCATAGAATTTTCTTTTTCTCAAAAAAATTGTAAGATAAACTGAATGGAAATTCCTTCCTGCAGTGTATGACCTATATTAATAAAGCTCACTGTCATCAAGTGCAAATTACTTTAGCAATACTTTAGATTAATTTAGATATATTATTACCAGGTCACACCAATCTATTTGTGTCATCTGTTTTCTGACTCAGCCTTGAAAATTAAGGACATATACACTGCTCAAAAAAATAAAGGGAACACTAAAATAACACATCCTATATCTGAATTAATTAAATATTCTTATGAAATACTTTGTTCTTTACATAGTTGAATGTGCTGACAACAAAATCACACAAAAATTAAAAAATGGAAATGACATTTTTCAACCCATGGAGGTCTGGATTTGGAGTCACCCGCATTATGAAAGTGGAAAAACACACTACAGGCTGATCCAACTTTGATGTAATGTCCTTAAAACAAGTCAACATGAGGCTCAGTAGTGTGTGTGTGCCTGTATGACCTCCCTACAACGCCTGGGCATGCTCCTGATGTGGTGGCGGATGGTCTCCTGAGGAATCTCCTCCAAGACCCGGACTAAAGCATCTGCCAACTCCTGGACAGTCTGTGGTGCAACGTGACGTTGGTGGATGGAGCAAGACATGATGTCCCAGATGTGCTCAATTGGATTCAAGTCTGGGGAACGGGCGGGCCAGTCCATAGCATCAATGCCTTTGTCTTGCAGGAACTGCAGATACACTCCAGCCACATGAGGTCTAGCATTGTCTTGCATTAGGAGGAACCCAGGGCCAACCACACTAGCATATGGTCTCACAAGGGGTCTGAGGATCTTATCTCGGTACCTATTGGCAGTCAGGCTACCTCTGGCGAGCACATGGAGGGCTGTGTGCCCCCCGCAAAGAAATGCCACCCCACACCATTACTGATCCACTGCCAAACCAGTCATGCTGGATGATGTTGCAGGCAGAAGAACGTTCTCCACAGCGTCTCCAGACCCTGTCACGTCTGTCACATTTGCTCAGTGTGAACCTGCTTTCATCTGTGAAGAGCACAGGGCGCCAGTGGCAAATTTGCCAATCTTGGTGTTCTCTGGCAAATGCCAAACATACTGCACGGTGTTGGGCTGTAAGCAACCCCCCACCGGTGTATGCCGGGCCCTCATACCACCCTCACCCTGTTTCTGACCATTTGATCAGACACATGCATATTTGTGACCTGCTGGAGGTCATTTTGCAGGGCTCTGGCAGTGCTCTTCCTGTTCCTCCTTGCACAAAGGCGGAGGTAGCGGTCCTGATGCTGGGTTGTTGCCCTCATATGGCCTCCTCCACATCTCCTGATGTACTGGCCTGTCTTCTGGTAGCGCCTCCATGCTCTGGACACTACGCTGACAGACACAGCAAACCTTCTTGCCACAGCTCGCATTGATGTGCTATCCTGGATGAGCTGCACTACCTAAGCCACTTGTGTGGGTTGTAGACTCTCTCTCTCATGCTACCACTAGAGTGAAAGCACCACCAGCATTAAAAAGTGACCAAAACATCAGCCAGAAAGCATAGGAACTGAGAAGTGGTCTGTGGTCACCACCTGTAGAATCACTCCTTTATTGGGAGTGTCTTGCTAATTGACCATAAATTCCACCTGTTGTCTATCCCATTTGCACAACAGCATGTGAAATTGATTGTCACTCAGTGTTGCTTCCTAAGTGGACAGTTTGATTTTACAGAAGTGTGATTGACTTGGAGTTACATTGTGTTGTTTAAGTGTTCCCTTTATTTTTTTGAGCAGTGTATATATATACATACACATATACAGTGGGGGGAAAGTATTTGATCCCCTGCTGATTTTGTCCACTGACAAAGAAATGATCAGTCTATAATTTTAATGGTAGGTGTATTTTAACAGTGAGACACAGAATAACAACAACAAAAAAACAAGAAAAACGCATGTCAAAAAACTATAAATTGATTTGCAGGTCAGTGAGGGAAATAAGTATTTGATCCCCTATCAATCAGCAAGATTTCTGGCTCCCTGGTGTCTTATATACAGGTAATGAGTGGAGATTGGGAGCACTCTCTTAAAGGGAGTGCTCCTAATCTCAGCTCGTTACCTGTATAAAAGACAATACATTTTCCCAAAAGCAATCAATTAATCAGATTCCAATCTCTCCACCATGGGCAAGACCAAAGAGCTGTCCAAGGATGTCAGGGACAAGATTGTAGACCTACACAAGGCTGGAATGGGCTACAAGACCATCGCCAAGCAGCTTGGTGAGAAGGGGACAACAGTTGGTGCGCTTATTCGCAAATGTTAGAAACACGGTCTGATGCTCCATGCAAGATCTCAACTTGTGGAGTTTCAATGATCATGAGAACGGTGAGGAATCAGCCCAGAACTACGTGGGAGGATCTTGTTAATGATCTCAAGGCAGATGGGACCATAGTCACCAAGAAAACAATTGGTAACACACTACGCTGTGAAGGACTGAAATCCTGCAGCGCCTGCAAGGTCCCCAAGCTCAAGAAAGCACAAGTACTGAAGTTTGCCAATGAACATCTGAATGATTCAGAGGAGAACTGGGTGAAAGTGTTGTGGTCAGATCAGACCAAAATCTTTGGCAACAACTCAACTCGCCATGCTTGGAGGAGGAGGAATGCTGCCTATAACCCCAAGGACACCATCCCCACAATCAAACATGGAGGTGGAAACATTATGCTTTGGGGGTGTTTTTCTGCTAAGGGGACAGAACAACTGCACCGCATGAAAGGAACGATGAGCGATGTACGGTCAAATCTTGGGTGAGGACCTCCTTCCCTCAGCCAGGGCATTGAAAATGGGTTGTGGATGGGTATTCAAGCATGACAATGACCCAAAAAACACAGCCAATGCAACAAAGGAGTGGCTCAAGAAGAAGCACATTAAGGTCCTGAAGTGGCCTAGCTAGTCTTCAGACCTGAATACCATAGAAAATATGTGGAGGGAGCTAAAGGTTCAAGTTGCCAAACATCAGCCTCGAAACCTTAATGACTACAAAGAGGATCTACAAAAAGGAGTGGTACAAAATCCCTCCTGAGATGTGTGCAAGACTGGTGGCCAACTACAAGAAACATCTGACCTCTGTGATTGCCAACAGGGGTTTTGCCACCAAGTACTAAGAAGAAGGGGTCAAATACTTATTTCCCTCATTGACCTGCAAATCAATTTATAATTTTTTTGTCATGCATTTTTCTTGGGGGGGTGCGAAAGGGGTGGGGGTGGGGGGTCATTATTCCGTCTCTCACTGTTAAAATACACCTACCATTAAAATTATAGACTGATCATTTCTTTGTCAGTGAACAAACGTTCAAAATCAGCGGGGGATCAAATACTTTTTCCCTCCACTGTATATATATATATATATATATATATATATATATATATATACATAAAGATTTATGTTCAAATATAAGAGTCAAATCTGGCCAGTGCTAAGGGGTTAGAGAACACTTTTAATGCTAATTTTAACTGTATTAAAAAAAAAAATTTAAACCTACACTACAGCCCAACATTTGCTCTACAACGCACTTGAGTATAAATAATTACATTGTGAAGGATAGTTTATGTGTATGTAAAGATAAGGTATATATTTCTAACAATCCACATGAAAACAACAGTTTCCTTACAGTAAATTAAAAAATATATTCTTAGCAGCCGTTAGAAAAACTGCAATATAGTAATACACAGGAACATGTAACGCATTCAGTTTTGAATATGAGAAGGAAAGAGAGTGATTGTGAAAGAGAGATGCCCTTTAGTTCCGGTAACAGTAATATATTCTAAAGTAAAATACCAATAAGAAAAAAATCATGCTGCCTGTCCCAAGAGCTCAATCACATTACGCCTTTAAAACACAAACTAAGCCTTATAGCTAAGCATGCGATAAGCTAACCTTCATTTACATAAAACACTCAGAAATACCCATTGTTACCCACACTTATCCACAGTAAATGAATGTAACCACAGTAGAACAACCAAATAACCAAATAAAATACTTCACTACTCCTTAATTATTCTCTAAAAATATGGAATTATACCCTGCCCCTTGCTAAAAAACACACAACCAACTTTAAAATGAAATCCTCCCTCCACATAAAATAAAATAACTGGCACCCAGACACATAATAAAATATAAGGTGATCCTTGGATCTCCCCAGGAAGAGTCCTACTGCAAAGTTAAAAACACTAGATTCCCCTTCACAGCTTACATTTTTAGCCTTCCCCTTGCTTCATAAGTGGGCAAGCGTCATCTAAGGGGCTTTATTGGACTATTTTCTATGTCTTAGGAAGAGCGCAAGCATCCTCCCTAGTAACAGCACTTATGGTGCTTAGTTTTGGATACCAAAAGTGAGGCCACCGTAATATGGACACAGTCCCTGATATGGTAGGATGCAATATAACACATATCCTTCAGATACAGTGTCTACACGGGCTGAGTGCAAGTCTTCAAAAGAACATATAGAAAAAATGATCACAGTGATTGTTTATTTATATGTTAAAAGAATCTGTGAAGAAAACTGTTGTGGGTTATTAATATTAAGCCATGTATTTCCTTGCATAAAATGGAGATTAGGTGACATCTGTGATAAAATAACAAAAAATTCTGAAATGCATCAATCACCAACATTGCCGTATTGTATCCACTTGCTGGGGGAAAACTCACTACTACATACATTATTATTTACTAGGTTTAGGTTGCATCTGAGATGCCTACATCAAACGTGGGTCATAGCATCAACCATGACAAAGAGTTTTCCCTCTACCATTGACAAAACGCTATGAGCCTCCAAATGTTACTTCTATGTTATTAGATACCTGACTTACAGTTATAGCCACAAAGTTTCACAGGAGGGCATTAGCAGAGGACACTATTTAACAATATGCAAGGAGTATAGTGACCAAACAGTGGAAAAGTCTTGTGGGCTCTTGGCTACTGCATGGTCTGCATTGGGAAGCTTGGAAAGGCTGCATGATGTTTGAACTGGACATCTCCTATTGGCCTGGTTTGACCAGAAAGTAGATTAGGATATCTCATGGCACAATTGCTCCAAAATAGGGGCTGAATTGGATAAACAGTGCCTCTGCTTAAGTCTCAAAATTATACAGGAAATACAGTGCATAGACTAAATAACTTATGGCCTAGAAATTGATGGATGGATACACTGGAAATGGACCTCTCAGAACTGAGCTAGCAATTCTCTTTTTTAAATATTCTCACGCAATGTGAGCAGCATCCTGCATTTATGCAATAAAAAGTGGACCCATGAGTAATCAATACAGCAGTCTTGCTCCAAGCATTATCGGAACTTATAGGCAATGTGTACCTTCTTCAAGACTTTAAAGAGATTGTAATATCTGTTAGATATATTAGTAGGTTGTCAGCTGATCAACCTTCCCTCGCACTTATGTTAAAATTATATCTTGTTTTTTTCTCCCTGTAGGAGGTTATAGGTGACAGATGTAAGCACTTTAAGCTGTATTAATGCTTGATAAATATTGTGTGCTACCAAGCAGATGCTGAATCTTTGTACTCTTGACTTATTTAAAAGGGTAAATGTTGTGAGCCTCATACAATTGCAAGCCAGCAAGTCGCGTGATGTAGGCCGTAAGTCGGTGAGCCTGCTGTGGGCCAGCAGCTTCACAACTTATGGTGCTATTCAATTGGCCGAGGCCGCAAGTTAGGGGCCGATATCGATATTCGTAAACTATGCCGTCGTATATAGCATTTACAGGCTTGAACATGATCAATTACGGTAGGCCGTAACTCCCGAATAGAAACAGCCAATGGAAACAGAGATTGTCATCATTATCTCAATGAAAAATGGAGGTTGGATTTCAAAGTCCTACTGGCCTAAATTACGAGTTACGATCTGAACCACATTCCAGATATGATGCAATATTGATAAAGCCATAAATATGATATTCTATTACATGCAAGTTCCATTATATGTATTAACATATTAAATGCCAGGATCGATAGAACACAAAAATTAAACATGAAATAAAGTATTTTTTCGGGCCCGATTTGCAAGCGTGAGAATGTTGTGCTATTAATTCTAATACCTAACATCACTTTGCCGGTAAATAAGAGTACAGTAGTACTGTGTGTGTATATGTGCATTTAAAGTGCTCCGGACATGTCATTAAGCCCTTTGCGAGTCCTCCTTGGTAAACGTAACTTGTGGTTGGACTTTTGCCATTTGCGGCCTTGGCGCCCTGCTTAGTGAGGGAAACTCGGAGCAACTGAATAGCGATTTGCGATTTTAGCGATCCTTACTCTTGCGGACGTGAAAGATCAAAGGCTTGGAGGGGCATTAACTTGAGATGACAACCACTGCAAGGAATCGGAAGCCAGAGCCCATAACCCAATCGGAGCACACAAAAAGACGCCAATTGAATAGCAAAATAAGTTACGGGCTCACTTACAGGCTCCAGTAACTTACAAAAGCTCAACTGCACGAGGCTCTGTGTTTTCTGCTGATATTTATTATATACTGTCTGGGAAATGTCTCTGTATCTGCACTTCGTATTGTTCTAATTTAGAGAAAAAATTAAAAATGTACTTGAAAAAATAAATCAAGATCATTTTATCACAATATATGTTAAGAACATATACTTTTATTTTGACAAACCTAAAATGTAGAAAAAAATACATTTTTGTTTCTGTTCATTTTTACAAGGTCATTGCCTGTCATAAAAACAAATAGTTTAAAAAGGAGTATTTTTAATTTATTTTGATGTTGGATCAAAAGCTAATCCTTTCACTTTGTAGGGTCATAAATATGTGATTTACCTAGCTGCAATGAAAGGTAGAAAGCTTGACCTTCACATTGATGATTACATCTTGTTTGTAAAAACAGAATTAAAGGGATATGGAAGGTTCTAGGTTTTACTAGGTAAATAATATACCTATCTATTTATTTAATTTGATGTACGTTATTTCATTAAAAAGTGCTTAATAGCGCTATATTTACTGCTTAAAATAAAAATAATAATACCTGTATTGGTCTGCCCACTTTGGTGTCTGTGTTTTCATGAGCTGCTGAGGGCAATCCAAAGCAGGTAATATTTGTTTGATTTTAGGCACAAAAACAGAGCTGATAAACACGTCTTAATAAAATAAAGTTCATTAAAAGTACAGTGGCATCTTGGTATTCCTCTGCCTCGTAACTCGTCAAATTTGGTATTCAACACATTTTAAAGAACAAAAATTGCTTTGACAACAAATGCTTTTTTGATACTCTCCGAGCTTGCTGTATTCTGTATGAGTCAATTTACATTACTCCTTATGGGAACTTGGTACTAATTAACGACGAGTACCAAGGTAGCACTGTACATAGATACATACCTATATTATATACCTAGTAAAATCCAGAAAACTTCCATACCCCTTTAAGAGCTCCAGGAAGGTATGGGCTATAACAATGCCTTGTAATTTTTGATCTTCAATTGTACCACTTAGAGATAGGCTGATAATTTAAAACTACATGGCTTTATTTTGAAGCTGACTTGGTTTCAGTCTGCAACTTCCCCTTCCACACTTCCACAAAAAATGAATCATATACCGATCCCCCCCCACCCCCATTGAGAAACACAGTGATGACTGATCAAGCCCCTCAGCAGATTTTTTACACTGGTTTAACCCAAACTCGAGGCCCTTTGGAATGGAGGAATGTTTTCGATGTGTCATTAAAAAATATTACTAATTCAATAGAAGCAAAACAAACTAAAAATATATGTGTGTCTAGTTGAAACAATAAAGGGGCACAGAAATAATTATTTTTCTTTGTTCCATAAGAACATGGGTAGTTAATAATGCTCCAAAATGTGTTTTCTTTTTTTCAAAAAAAAGTTCTCAAGAGCACAAAAACGTATTCAGACTTTGGGGAATCTTTAAAATGTATTTAGATATAAAACATTATTTACAACTATTTACACATTTTTCAATACAATCATTATACATTCAAATACAAACTTATTTATAAAAAGAAACATTTCCAAAGATACATTTCTTCCCAGTCATTCTCTCAGCTGCTCTCTTATAAATACTCTATAACATTTCCATGTCATATTTACAGGCATTACATGTCTCCTAATAGATCCGGCACATCTGGCGTTCCATAATGGATAAACACACAATATGTTTACTAGCCATAGTGTTCTGTGATGAAAGGCAATTATATTTTCTGAAAACTATCCATAAACTATTTGAGAATAGAATTGATTTTTAAAGACTGGAAATCTGCAATCTTATTCCAAATGGCTACAGAACTTGGACAATCTAACAGGAGATGGTCCAGTGCCTCTATGTCATTACATGTGTCTCTCGGACAACTCCTGTCATCCATGTTTCTATCATTTCAGTTCTATCTTACATACATTTTTCCATGGAACAATAACCACGATAAATCCTTTATCTTTGGGGGTAATCTGGGGTTGTTTAACTGCTGTAAGACTTGACTATTACAAGACTCAGGACAGAACTTCAGGTCTAGTTTGGGTGATGTTCTGTCCAATACTAATTTATAAACTTGTTTTCCCTTTCTGTGATTTTAATGTCCTGATCATTTTTACTGCCCGTATTATATATGATGGTAAATATCCTATATTTTAGTGATCCTTTTAATACCTCCACCATGAAACTATGGCTCAAATATTGAAGACCAAATTTGAATGGAACCACTCCACTTTGCCTGTAACTACTTTTAGGGGCTTGCCTTCTGCCAGCCAATGAGATATACAGACTGAGGTATGCTCTCTGCATTTCCTAATCGATTCAATGAAGAATAAACAGAGTTTACGTAATATTTTTTATAAAAAAAAATACTTTTATAATGTTTAAAACATGCACTTTTAAGTGTTTTTAAAAAAAACATTGTGTTCCATGTCCCGTTAATTAAAAAGATTCCAGTGTAAAGCAACATAAAATGATTTTGATATCTCCCGAATAAAGACAATTGATAAACAACTTCTATTACTTGTAACCGCACAGAATAACAACATTGCCCTTAGTCAAAATATCATAGCCAGGAATGTTGAACTGGGTGAAAATATCACATAAAAATACATATTTGTAGGAAACAAGCAGGGAATGGTTTCATATTTCGGAAGACACAAACTTTGACAAGTTACGTATGAAAGTAAACAATGAGTACTGTTGTCTGAACACGCAGAAGAATGTACAGTAACACAACGGAGCTTACGATCAAATGCATGCTAACAAGGGGTTAAATAGAGCAGTGGGAGGATTTTGGCTGGTTTGCATGTGTCTTACCTCTGGCATGATGCTGAGCTCGCGCATCTAACCTGCAGCATGACCTGACAGCAGCTTATACAAACCTCAACCGCTGTGCTTCAGGACACGTGATCGTGATGTCACAGGTCTCTTAAAGGGGCCATTCATAAGCCAGTTGTGACATCACAGCATTCTGCAATGTTTACCAGGCTGTTAGGTTTCCTTACAGTCCGAGCGCCCACACACAAGCCTCTGAGGACACTTGGCAGCGAACAAAGAGAGAGAGGAAAATGCACACTGTTGTACACTGTGCCTGCCCATTTTTGGGAGAAAACACTAATCCAGGAAGATATGTTACGTGTCTGGGGGAAGCACCCTCCACCCACACCAAACTAACACAAATGACTAAAAGTCAGATGCTATATAATTCATCAGTAGTGATAACACAACAGGCAAAGCTATCACATAAGTAACATGATCACAAGGAAGCACACAGACTCCTTCATCTCCCCTACCTGTTTCTGTATGTTCCCAAACTAGAGATTGCCATCATCGCTAATAAAGGACACTGGATATCCCTACTGACCTCAAGAAGAGAGTACAAACATAACCGTGGAACCATTTACAGCAAAATCTTATACTTAGTGCCAAGAAAAATGTAATATTAAAACATTTATAGGACTGTAAAAGCTGAAACAAAAAAGAGCTTTCAAGTAATTTTTACCTTTTCATTGCCATCTCTTTCTTACCCAGGAAGTCAGATAAATTTGGAATATTTTGCTATTCATCTGTTTTGGCAATATGTGAACAATGTCCTATGTACATATGGAAAACTATACATTATTGTTTTTTCAGCTTCCCACTAGTATCTTTGTTATTTGGATTATGTGTCATTTGAACAATTTAAAAAAAAATCTTAAAGGAAAATTGACTTGAGAAAAATGCTTATTTTGTTCCCCGCCAATACAAGGCATAGACGCACTTTTTACAAGTATAAAAGAGAAAATAGTGTTTTCTTAATTTACCGTATATACTTGAGTATAAGCCGACCCGAGTAAAAGCCGAGGCACCCATTTTACCACAAAATACTGGGTAAAATGAGTGACTCGAGTATAAGCCGAGGGTGGGAAATGTGCTGCCCCCTGTGTCCCTCTTGTGCCCTCTGTGTCCCCCTCTCTCTCCGTGTCTCTTCTCCCCTCTCCCTTCCCTGTGTCTCTTCCAACCTTTCCCTTCCCTGTGTCTCTTCCCCCTCCCTTATCACACTCCTCAACCTCCCTCCTCATCCTCAACCCCCTCCTCAACCTCCCTCTTCATCCTCAACCCCCTCCTCAACCTCCCTCCTCATCCTCCCTCCTCAACCCTCCCCTCATCCTCAACCCCCTCCTCAACCTCCCTCCTCATCCTCCCTCCTCAACCCCCCCATCCTCATCCTCTCTCCTCAACCCCCCATCCTCCACCCCCCTCCTCAACCTCAACCCCCCTCCTCAACCCCTCCTCCTCAACCTCCCTTCTCAACCCCCCCATCCTCAACCCCTTCCTCAACCTCCCTCCTCAACCCCCCCATCCTCAACCCGCTCCTCAACCTCCCTCCTCATCCTCCCTCCTCAACCCCCCCATCCTCATCCTCTCTCCTCAACCCCCCATCCTCCACCCCCCTCCTCAACCTCAACCCTCCCCTCATCCTCAACCCCCTCCTCAACCTCCCTCCTCAACCCCCCCATCCTCATCCTCTCTCCTCAACCCCCCATCCTCCACCCCCCTCCTCAACCTCAACCCCCCTCCTCAACCCCTCCTCCTCATCCTCAACCTCCCTTCTCAACCCCCCCATCCTCAACCCCATCCTCATCCTCCCTCCTTAACCCCCCATCCTCATCCTCAAACCCTCCTCAACCTCAACCCTCCTCAACCTCAACCCTCCTCAACCTCAACCCCCCTCAACCCCAACCCCCCCTCCTCAACCCCCCCATCCTCCTCCTCTCTCCTCAACCCCCTCCTCAACTCCCTCATCCTCAACCCCCTCCTCAACCCCCCCATCCTCATCCTCAACCCCCCATCCTCATCCTCAACCCCCCATCCTCAACCTCCCTCCTCAACCTCAACCCCCCTCCTCAACCTCAACCCCCCTCCTCAACCTCAACCCCCCTCAACCCCAACCCACCTCAACCTCAACCCCCCTCAACCTCCCCCCTCAACCCCAACCCCCCTCGTCAACCCCCCTCCTCAACCTAAACTCCCCTCAACCCCCCTCCTCCCCAACCCCCCACCTCAACCTAAACTCCCCTCAACCCCCCTCCTCCAGGTTGAGGAGGGGGGAGGGAAAGAGTCACATGGGGGGTTATAGACACACAGGGGGGTTAGAGACACACGGGGGGGTTAGAGACACACGGGGGGGTTAGAGAGACACGGGGGGGGGGGCTTGGGAGAGTGACTATAAGCCAAGGGGGTTATTTTTTGCCTTAAAAAAAAAGGGCTGAAAAACTTGGCTTATACTCGAGTATATACTGTAAGTTAATATCTAGGACATGCTCATAGTGATTTTCTGGATCACTACCTTGTCGTAGAGACGGGGTTGGTGTTCACCCAAGATGGGCAGGTCATAACAGAGATGTCAGACAAATTGTGGTCCACTGGAGAAGGAACTGGCAACCAACTCCATTATCTTTGCCACGAAAACCTATGGATAAGCACAACTAGACACAAGATTTGAACGGCGTGCTTGGGTCCATGGAGAGTCGGACACGATTTAATGACTAAACAACAACAACACCTGGGTGAGAATATAGCTTCTCAGCCTCACAATTAGTTACTTAAATCACTATGAGTATTTGTTAGATCTGAAACTTTCACATAGTTGTGATAGGATTTGAGCAGAGTGCAATATAAATGCATATACATTTATTGATAATACATGTGTGACTGATGGTAGTGGTATCACATATATAGTTGTGGATCTGCAGGGCTGTCCAAAACGCTTACGATGTTGGTCACGCCTTGCGAGCCATTGTCCGCAACGCTTACGATGTTGGTCATGCCTTGCGAGCCTGGCAAAGCGAGCCTTTAACCGTGAACCCGGAGAACTTAGTCTGCAATGAGCGACGCAGTCGCTCATCGACAGCGGCCTTTCTAATCCCCCTCTGCCTCTCTCATCTCCCACAAGGGAGAGAGAGGAGGGGGAACGGAGACAAGGGAGGGAGAGGAGGGGGAACGGAGAGACAAGGGAGGAAGAGGAGGGGGAACTGAGACACAAGGGGAGGAAAGGGAGAGGGGGAAAGGAGGGACAGGAGAGGGTGAGAGAGGGGAAAAGAAGACACAGGGGAGGGAGATGGGGAGAAAGGGGACACAGGGAAGGGAAAGGGAGAGGGGGAAAGGACGTACAGGAGAGGAAGAGGGGTGGAAAAAAAAAACACAAGGGAGGGAGAGGAGGGGGAAAAGGAGACACAAGGTGGCAAACAGCATTGCCAGCCTTAACATTTTATTCCCGTCATTTCTTACGGGCAATTTCCAAGGGCCTCATTCAATTGCGATTTGGCCAACTGAATAGGGGTCTAAATAAGCACATAACATATATTTGTTAAAGAAGTTTTTAGTTAGTAACCATCTATCCAAAAGCAAGGTTTTCACTAACCAAAAACTTCTTTAAAAAATATATGTTATGTGCTTATTTAGACCCCTATTCAATTGGCCAAATTGCAATTGAATGAGGGCCCTAGTGTTTAATAAAGTTCGAGACTCTCCTTAACCCTCCTTATCTTTAACCCTCAAATAAAGTATCGGGGACCAGCAAAGCTCTTGGACCTGCTGTTGAAACTGGGCTAGATCACAGCATCATAAGATCATCATAAAAAGTTCATGATGGCCATTAGATAACATGCATTTTAAAAGCATATTATGTGACAGGACAAGGAAATAACCTAAATATTTCAAGTAAAACTCATGATGTTTACCATAAATTTGAACTTCTGCTGATGAAATCTGTTTTGCAATAAATGACTCTAATGCATTCAAATTGTGTTTAATCAGTTTACTACTTGTGTAGTACTGTTTATGGGGGAACGTCAGGGAAGGTTTCTGTGATGGATGGTGGGGTTGTCTTGCCACAGCAGAAAATTGGCCTACTGAGTAAAAGCCAGAGAGCCACTGTCAGCCCCCAAGCTACAGTAGCCATTAGAAACAATCTAATGTAAGCAGCTTCTCCATTTAAGATCCCTTTCATTTGCATAGCACACAATTGTTCTACAAAATGTGAATATTATACAAGTAATGGACCAGTTTTGATGCTTTCTTCTAGTTTATATTCATAGGAAACTTGCACTGAAAATTGCTAGTTTTCCCAGGAAATTTGTGCAGGAGCTCCTCCCATCTTTTTTTCAAACTGTGGCAAAATATGCAACAGACTTCTTTGCAGCTACATATTTATGGCATAACTTTATTAAAAAAGCTGAAGCCCAAAGGTGTGGGGAAGACAGCAATTTTCTATGTGACTTTTTTGTTTAACAAAAGATCAACTTTTTTTTTTTTTATTACGGTAAATTGAAAAGTGGTTTATATACGTATTACTTCAATGTAATGAAAACTGATCACTCTAGTGGCCCTTTAACATAAAAAAACACCAAACCTATAAATGCTCTTTGCATCATCAGAGATCTGAAAAACCAAGTGATTACATATTTTATTGTTTTATTGAAGTTTTATATGACAAATCATCACTGAGCGTGTGCATCTGCAGGTTCTGAAAGGAGCATAGATCACAATCTTCATCATAGCGCGGGATGGTCACCTATAGAAGGACAGGTAGTTCTTCATGTGGAACAGTAACTTGCAGCCTTATTAAATTGCAATTCGGCCAATTGAATAGGGCTCTACATAAGCACATAGCATATTTTTTTACAGAAGTTTTTAGTTAGTGAAGACCTTGCTTTTGGATAGAAGTTCACTAACTAAAAACTTCTGTAAACAAAATATGCTATGTGCTTATATAGAGCCTTATTCAATTGGCCGAATTGCAATTTAATAAGGCTGTTGACATGTACTGGCTACAATAAGGACAACATCAAGCACAATCTCTGACAATGAAGCATAAAACAGCATGTGATTTATGCACAGACTCACAGATACTTGTTTTTGTACAAGCAATACCAGCTGGGAATGAAAGATCACCTAACCCAAACTCTATTGGATAAAGTCACATCCTGAGTCTGCCCTGAGCTCCCTGAACAAACACTGTCCATGTGTGCAGAGGTGGGGTTCCTTGTGTAAGGCCAGACAGTGCAGAACAAGACCCTGTGTGTTCACTCACCGCACTGCACATTCCATACTAATATACAACCTACATAGGGAGTGGAAGAGGAGCAAGGGGTACGGAGGTTAAGAGAGTCCTTACATAGAAAGGCGAAACAGCTGTGAGGAAAGAGTGATGGAGAGATAGATACAAAGGAGCGATAATGTGCTCTCTATTTATAGCACAATGGTGTCATTTAGTAACACCCTCACATTTACATCTGGTTACAAAGAGCTTACAATCTACACATCGCTGGTAAAGGGAAATAGCACGAGTTTCCATAAAATGTGTACAGCTTACAGTTAAACTATCAGCAAGCATTTGAGATTAGAAGTAAAAAGATTTCACCTTAAAGAAAGAAAAGGGTTCTTCATAGTAAGGGTGGTTAATCTGTGGAATTCTCTACCAAAGGAGGTGGTGACTATCTTTGATAGATAACTTAAAAAGGGATTGGATATATTTTTAAATAAAAAGGGCATTAAGGGCTATCCTGGATAAATAGAGGGAGTATTGATCTAGGGATGATTCCGATCGCCAGTATCTGGGGTCAGGAAGGAATTTTATATATTTTTTCCCTGTTGAGACAATTGGCTAAGTTTCACTGTTTTTTTTTTTCTGTTTGCCTCCCTCTCAATTAACAATAAATCTGCGTATTACAGATCAGAGGAGATCTAAAAAGGTTGAACTTGATGGACTGAAGTCTTTTTTCAACCTAAATTACTACGTAAGCATGTTGGAAAGTGCATTTATTTTCGGTCTGTCATCACCGGACAATAAACATTTTTCAGCACAGAGGAAAATAATTGGGAGATGCAATCTTGAAAAATTCTTGGTTATTAATAATCATGATTACATATCTGTTCTTTCACATGTAGTAAATGAATGGAAATAAAATAAGGGAGATAATTAAAGGTATATCTAAGTTTCCCTGTTTTTACCTTTTTCTAATCTAACACCTGCTGCTTATATCAGAAACACACAATGCATTTAGTCACTCTATACACATACAGATTTATTTTATATAAAAAAAAAAGGTTTTCCAACCCCCACAGTGTACCTACCAATAGAAATACTGCATTTGGATATGTTTTTTTAACTGCATACTAACCTTCAAGCCAACAGCAGCACAATGCAGAAATCCACATACCAATGTCTGAGCTCCTCCTTGCTTCCTCGTGCAGGGGAAAACAAGACTACACATCCCATAATGCTTTGCTGCACAAACTGGCTTCCCAATAATTGAAACATTTTTTTATAGCCACCAGTGATTGGCCAAAACACATTATGTATTTTATGCTAATTTGGCTAAGGGATTCAAGGGACATTTCTTCTCAAAATCAAGTAGCAGAAACCTGAAGAAATCTGCAACCATCAGGGTAAGTTTGTTAATGTTTATTTTGTGATTTTATCATGCAAAAAAAACTAATTGTTTTCATACACTACTATGATTCTATCAGATGTATTCATAATCCATGAAACTTAAATATGCCTTTAATATATACAAGCAAAATAACTAAGAATAGTAATTTAATACTAGAGCTACTGTACAAACTGGACATGTATCAGAATATTTCAAGAGCCAGAGAGGGATACATTTATAGGGATAAATTATTATTGTCAGAATTTAGGACCCCGGACTTCCTGGATTTGTCCATCCCCATTTTGGGCAGTAATACACAATAACTATACAGCTATGTATTTATAACATATTACATATATTAAGAGATACTGTTCACAAACGTAAACACATGTTTATACCAGAGCTGGTTTTCCAATGCGTATTGAGAGATACTTTTTATTCTGTAACCTATTTCCTGTACTATGAATAAGTAGACAGTGGAAGCACCTCCCTTCATCAATCAGCAGCTGAACAGGACGGTCCCTGGAAAAGCCCAAACTGACAATAAGATCCGTAGTATAAGCAGCTTTTCTCAGATCAAGCTCTCCATATGCTCGGGAGGATGTTGTGGGTCTGAATGACACGTGAGTGCTCCAGAATAGAGAGATAACTGCACATATCCATCTACTATACTGGTGGGGGACTCTAATCATTTAGTTAAAAATATACTTGCTATTTTTAAACAATATTCTTCTACCTGACCGCAAACCAAAAGCTGCAAAAAAGGGTGCTAAATATAAATAAATATATATATATATATATATATATATATATATATATATATATATATACACACACACACACATGTTAAATATGCTGATTGGATGAATGCTTTTTAAGGTTGTGTTGTTTATTTTTCACACATGCACACTACATTATACTGTTGTTATGCGGTGCATACAGCATTACGCATGTGACAGTCTAGGAATACAAGCTCAGATGATGAATGAGACACACACATAGGGAAGTACAGGCTGGTGGAGAGACAGGTGTAGAAGTCATAGTGCACTGACAGGCTTTGGCAATGCTTTGTCAGTGATTAGCACAAGGCTGAGCTGAGTGGGCACCCTCAATGGAATGCTCCTAGGAATGCAGCGCAACTTCCTGCCCGCCCCAGGCACAAGTCCCCTGACCTAGAAACCTATTCAGGGAGGGACCTGCAGGAAACATTCCCCTCCCTATACTCATGCCGCTACCTTCCTGTGTGATTCCTGTTCTCTGAAGTTCAGCCAACACAACAGTCTGAGATGGACAGGCACACGGCTCTCCTGGAATTTACAAAAACCTGTCTACCTCTTTAAGATCTTATTGATTTTGGCTCATGGGATCTAGAAACCTTACAAAACAAACTTGTTTCTTATCCCACCTTCTATTAAAAGACCAGTGTAAGTGCTTTACATGTTAAATCTATTCTTGACTTTACCATTAATTTATGTTAACAATATATGCGCAAACAGAAGTAAACCAAAGTTTTAGCTATAAAATATAATTTAAAAACACAGTTTACAGCATTAATGGATGCTGCATTACCCCACCCCACAGTCTCATTGTCGTGAGCACTACTGCAAAGAAAACAAACATTTCGACTGTGAAAACATTAATTAGGCCGGGTGATCTGGAGCATATTCTGTAGGATATGGGTCTACAGTTGCAGTCTCAAAACCTCCTGCATCTCCAAAGTGAGCAACCTCTAGGTTACACATTCTGCCTAATTTATGTTATCTCAGATGAAATGTTTGTTTTCTTTTCAACAGTACTCAGGACAATGAGAGGGGTGGGTAAACATACAGCAGAAGCCATTAATGAGAACATTTGTGTTATTAAATTATATTTTCTGATTAAAGCTTTGCTACTCTAATAGATTTAATGTGAAACACCTTTATACTAGCCCTTTAACATTAGATTCCTTAGGTACTACTACACGGCTAAAACCTACCCTTAAAAAAAGATTTGAAAACAACAACAACTCTCCATTTTTAGCATGTAACTGAAACAGACTAGCAAAATAATGAGTGTTTTGTCTGGGAGCTTCAGTTATCACAATTGCTGATTCTAAGGATGCAAGCAGCGGGAGTCCTAGGTAGAAGGACACACTATCAGTCCTATTAAATTCCCTCAACATGTAAAACCGTAGCCTGTAACGTAGCCCGCAAGACTTACCGCTATTAAATTGGCCCCGTTAAGCAACCCGCTAATGATCTGCGGGTTACAGGCGGAAAACCCTATAGGATGTCGAAATTTTAACTCCGCGCCCGCAAATCCTTTGATCTGTCAAGACCATAACTGTTACGTTCGGAAATCGCTATTGAATTGCTACAAATCCGCTGGCGTTCAATCTCGTAACCCGCAAATGGAGCCAAAAAGCGCACGGGTACTAGAGAGGACCTGCAAGGGGGTTAAAGTCCTATCCATAGCACTGTATATGCAGTTATACACACACTACTGTATTTTAATGTAAAAGTAAAGTGATGTTAGGTACTAAAATTAATAACACAACATTCTCAGGCTGCAATATAAAATAGTTTTATTTCTGTTTGATTACCGGGATCAATATAACACAGAAATTACTGTTTTAATACATATAACAGAACTCGCATGGACTAGAATATCATATTTACTGATTTATTAATATTGCATTATCTCTGGAATGCGTTTCCGATCCTAACTCGTAATTGAAACCCACAAGAGATTGAAATCTAACCTCCATTTTTCGGTGACGTAATGATGACGATCTCTTTTGCCATTGGCTCCATCTAAACTCCAATCTAACTGATCATGGTTACAGCCGCGGTTTACAGCATTGCGTCTACGGCCCATAGCTCGCGGCATGGTTCAATTTAATAGCTCTGTAATGCAGCCGAATTTCAAGCCCGCAGCCTTTGCGGGAGTGCTGATGCTGCTACGGGCTTCAAATTTTATGGGGCTGTATATGTATTAGTGCACAGGCACTCATTTCAAAATCAAACTGGTACAGGAATGTTTCAGCAGTAATTCTCCAATAAATTCTCCTTTAAGGTCTATTGAGATTGAGAAAAAGTGGGCAAATGTATCCACAACACTTTGATATAGTCTTGGTCAGAGAAGCTCTTGGCATTTACAACCGTCTGTAATCATTGCCGCACTCATTTACATTTTGAGTCACAATTTGTCTATCATGCACTAAAAAGAGCAGGTCCTCTTTTGAAGAAAAAATATGATATAATAAGCTCTATGTTGAAATGGTTTGGATCACAGTTAAAGAAGGTGAGCAACCAGTCCCTGGTATCAAAAGGGGAAATGATTTTTCCATTGTATGGGTGTATTTAGGTTTTATGCTGCCCTAGGCCATTCAGATTTGGGCCTAATGGGAATCACATTTCATTAACAGCACTAACATTAAAAATAGCTGCAATGTATTTTTAGAATCAAAATTATTGCAGGATCCATCTTCTGTGATTAGAATAAAGGAATGTAAAGACTCTCTATGAGCAGCTATGTCCTTATGTTCATTCCTTTATTCTCTGAGCTAGGAGCTTCCATAAAGAATACTAAGTCAACAGCCTCACTTACCCCCATTATGCCACAGGCCTGGTCTTCCTCACTGTCCATATCTTGATGTCCCGTCCAACGCACCTTCAGCTCCTCTCCTGATCCCTGTTTGCAAACATGTGCTGCTTTTTGCGCATCTCACAGTAGAGAGTGTAAGCTCCTGGGGACAGGAGCTTGTATTTTGCAGTTTCCTGTCTGCAGGTTTACAAGTCCACGTTTCCTGCGATTGTCACATGGCACTGCTTAGATGATCTGCTCCCGGCCTCCAGAAGTCTCTTGGCATAATACTTCCAGATCTCTCACACATTCCATTAGCTGGTAATACTGAAGTCACTGTATTTACTGCACAGCACACGGTATTCAGGCACTCGTCCTCATGCCTCACTCATAAAAAGAGAATTCACTGCAACCACGCCTGAAAATCAGAAAATATATGGGTACAATCATTAATTTGTTATGGACATTTTAAAATATCGATATTACGGACAGCCACATATAGTATAATATAAATGAAAATACTGCACATAAAACAGTAATACCTATAATCCTTTTAGCCTCAGCTAAATGAATGAATGTGATGATGTGTAAAGGCTATGTGTTATTAGGGATGATGTGTATACAGGTCACTCCCTTTACAAAAACCACCCACATCCAATATTTTGGAGGTGAGTATGTTGTTCCCATAGAGAACTCATGACATTTCCTGTCTCTTCCATGGTTTGTGGTATCTCATTATAATGTTGATCTATTTTAGGTTTGGACTGATGTGGTTTGTTATGACTAGATCGTTCATATCCAAATGTTTATATTTTACATACACAAACTCATAATGTAAATACATGGCCTAGAAATTACATCACTGTAAGTGTCAGGAAGCTTTGCCTCGCCAGGCTTTCTCAATTGCCTTGGCACTATCTTAATTGTGTATATTTTCTCCCTAATCCAGTGCCTATTATGGTGTCTCTTTACATACCCTCCATCTCATTCTTATCCTTCTTCTTCGCTCTCAGTGGCCCATAACTACTCCAATTTTATGACCTCTGGCTCTCTCCTGTACATCTCAAGCATCATCATCGTGCCTGTATCTCCTCCCATTATTGTACCTCTAATGGTACGCACTGGCTATCTTTCTAATCCATGCCCTGACTGTCTATCTAATACAATGATGCGCAACCTATCTTTACCGGATATACAACTCCTGGTTCCACAAAAAGGACAAATAAAAATATTGTTCTAGATTGCAAAAATGTTAAAATTAGGACGTGAGAGATATAGAGATGAATCAATAGTGAATCAATAAATAAACAGTGAGGGAAGATAAAATAATATGAGTTCTGTGGAGAGAGAATGAACAGAGGAAGCCTCTGTGGGGTGACTGTTTCCTCTTGGTGCTTTGTCCCACTGACATAACTTAAAGGACCATTGCAGTTTATTTACAAGTAAAGCTCATATGCTTATTTGCTAGGCATAGGCTATTAAAACAGGATGCTGTTAATAAAAGTTAATATTTAGCTTTTTACTTTTAAACTGTCTGTTTTCCACTTAAGCAGAGTTGTGTGTATCTCCTCCTACCTGTGTCTATCAGGGGCATGGGCAGTTCTTCCTGTGTGCTGGACTAAAAATAAAGTCTGACCAGTGTATGTTCTGCTCAGACTGAGCATGCTCAGTAAAGGGGACGGGTCTATGATTGTCATGCACTGACACTGGGTGTGTCCACGAGACAGCTGCAAGAAGGTTATAATAGAGCTGTTACCTCTGTTTAGGAAGTGGAGACAGAGCTAATTTATCATGGGACAAGGCCAGTGACATCAGCCCAGGTAGCTTCCAAGCCCCATGATAGTCCATGACACAGGCAGAGCTGGCCACATCTATGAGAAGTACAGGTAGAAGGAGAAAGGCAGCTCTGCTTGAGGAGAAAACAGGTGGATTAAAAGATAAGAAAAATGCAACATGCAGCATAATGATTTGAATAGCTTATGCCCAGTAAAAACAATATGAGTTTTACTTGTAAATGCACCACAGCACAATCTCTATTTGTAGGTCTGTTTATAGCATGCTTAACGTGCAGTGGTAGAGTACGAATAAGAACTGAGGGGTGGTTGTGCACAAATCAGAATGGACTACTTCAGAATAAAATCTAAATACACCCTGCTGTATCTTTCTCATATTCTTCCCTCTGCCTGTCTCATTCATGATTGCTCTACTTGTCGCTAGCTCTACCCTAACTTCTCTCAATAATCTGTCCTTCTCCTTCTTTGTCATTCTAATCTGTCTCCTATGCTATGGCTTTATCTTGTAACCATGTTTTTATTTAATAGTTATTTAGAGGTCCCAGAACTGTTGTCAAAAGTGGATCACCTGTTCGCCAGCTATAGATAGAACAGGATGGACCATGTACATTAAATAGAAAGTCTTGCTGTCAGTTGTATAAACAGAAAGACAAACATACAGACACATTTACATGCACTGATACTGATGCATGTTACTTTAGTGATAGTTTTATTATTATCTGGCTGCAAGCAGATTTGCAAAAGCATATGCAATCTGAGCCTGCACATTCATAGGAAAGAGCTGATATGTATATGCATGATGTAGGATTTTTCCATCTATGTATAGTAGTAGATACAGTTATCTGCTTTCCTCTCTAGCAGCGCTATATGCAGTCCCTGCAATGTCCAACATAGCATGATATAAATAAATACACAGATCCTTCCTCCGCTGTCCTTGGAGAAATGCTACATAAACACACTGCTAAATTCCACACTCTGCAACAAAGCAAAGCCAGAATTAACCCTTCTACCAGCCTGATACATTGACACCAATGTCCGACTGTAAGATATAACTGTTATAGTCAGATTTTACCTCT
This sequence comes from Discoglossus pictus, assembly GCA_027410445.1. Taxonomy (NCBI): domain Eukaryota; kingdom Metazoa; phylum Chordata; class Amphibia; order Anura; family Alytidae; genus Discoglossus; species Discoglossus pictus. Next base: position 309,501,026 of record CM050165.1, read on the forward strand.
CATGTGTGTGGGCAAAGCCCTCCACCATGCAAAGTACAGTAAAGAAAATAGTACATGTGTGTTCACATTAAGTTAAAAAATGTATTTCCTGATCATAATTCAAAGAAATACAGTTATTGCTTTTGGTTATGGGAATCTAGGAGGGGACATGCAAATGAGTCCATAAAGTATTTTCACTCCATAATTCATTACTACGTTATACATGGCTTCTTTTCGCATATGCCTGCTGTATAACACAGCTTTCAAATATACAGGAAATATGTTTTCTTACTTTTATTTTTAGACGCAAACACAAATGTACTACGTGGTCCCCGGGTTAGGGGCGACTCTGACTTACGGCGTTCAGTACATACTGCACAAGAGAAGCTTACAAACACAAAATGAGCATTTAAAATGACCATCCCTTACCATTTTTTTTGTAGATTGTGCATTTTTTTTCCCTGAGGTTACTGGCAGCGCGGGAGGGTGTGTAGCACGGCTGTGTTAAGGAGCATGGCTACAGCGTTGGCATTGATCTACATGTCTGGCCACACAGGACTGGGTCCTACGAGTCTGCCATGCATGGTGACACTGGTGAGCAGATGTTTCTAAATGAAAATATGGTGTAGGACATTTGCTTCATTCTGTAGTTATATAAAAAGAGCTGCCCGTCTCCCCAGGAAAAACAAAAAACAAAACCACAAACAAAGTCATAGTTCACACTGGAATCATATCAACACTAAATATGCAATGAAAAGCAGGAATATACTACACTGCCCTCCCCTGCAGTCATATTTTTATAAAGCATTTATTTGGCCCTGAAATGGCAATGAGACAATATTGGGTGGCATACGGACAGCAGCAGACTAATTTGCAGAGTTGCCTGGTGCATGCGGTGATGTTTGCCCCCAGGCATCTCCAGTGCCGTCTAGTGAGAGCGCCCCCATCTGTGTGCCTGTTTTGTGAACTGGGTAAAGCTTTTGTTTTGCTGTCAGCTCAATGAGGTGAATAAGCAGCTTGAAGCTGACGCTAAACTCAATCATCCTTACAGACCCAGAAGCAGAATGTTTGCATAAATAGATGCAATCACGGCTCTCCACAAATGCAAACACCCCTCTCAAACACCAAAGTAACACGGATGCCTCCAGGGCCTTTTTTTCAAGTATATACTGGCCTTGCTCATCACACGCGTCATCTCTCCCCCCCCTCTCTCCCCTCCTCTGTGTCTCTTCTCCCCCTCCCCCTCCTCTGTGTCTCTTCCCCCCTTTCCCCCCTCCTCTGTGTCTCTTCCCCCCTCTCCCCCCCCTCCTCTGTATCTCATCTGTATTTTTTTCATTGTACAACGACCCTTTAATTCTTGTCCCCATTATGGTCTTCCTTCTCTTCATACTCCTCATTTCTTACAATCCCTACTTCCCTTTCACGTCTCATTTGCGGACTAGTTGGATGAGTAGTAGTCTTCTATGTAGTTAGGGTCTGTTCTGTGCCCACAGTTGGTGCACACCTAGACTACAATATACTGGAGAAATTTTAAAGTGGCACTTTAAATGTGTAACTTGCTAAGCATGCACCAAATGCTGATGACTGTTCAGCTATTACACCTTTTTAAAGCAGTTGAGTTAGTTTTGCAAATAATTGTGACAGATTGTCATCCAAAAAAGAACTCCATATAAAATTGTGATCTTTTCTGAGTACATTTATAAATTAAATATAAATAATATAATACACCCCCAAGTAAAATAGTGAGACTGACCCATAATAAGCATTATGTTGTATGTGTACCTACTGATTCCAGTTTTGCTGGTAATTGTGAGTGCTCATCATCCCAAAAAATTACTATTTTAGAGTACATTTATAAAGACAAATACACCCCAAATTTAAAAAAAGTGTGACTGACCCATAATAAGCATTGCATTGTATGTGTACCAGTGTCCTACCTAGTGATTCCAGTACCTAAAATGAGCACTGAAACAGGTGATAACTTCACACATAGAAGAACTATTTACACTATTTATTAGGTAATGTTAAATCTTTATAGAGGATATGATTATGCTCAATGCATAAAACACAGTATACAATTAGTCTGGTTACAATGCATACTTTCCTTAATGATATAAAATGATCTAATTGAGGACATGATATTACATCCACGTGTGCCACGAACTATGTGCCATATTCAATTCGAAGCCCGCAACTCGATCGCAGACGGCCGAATACCTGCGGGTTTGCTGCGTGCTCCTGTTCGTCTCCGATTGAACTGCTATTCAAATGCTCAAGCCCGCAAGTTACTATCCCAAATCGAAACCATAAACCATGCACTGGTTCGTTGCAGTTCAGGACGGGAACATGATCAATTCAGCAAGCCCGTAACCTCCCATTTCGAATCAGCCAATAGAAAATGAGACATGTCATTATTACGGCAGTAAAACATGGAGGTTACATGTCAATCAATTAGGTTGGAGGGTCCGATAGGCGATCAGACTGGCAAACCCGCAAAATAAAGATTTAAGAAAATGAATACCAATACTGTTCTAGTCCACATGTGTGGCTTGATGTGTATTAACTCATTGATACCCAAGATCAATTTAATTTCCTGATGATTTGCGAACTTGAGACTGTTGTGCAATTAATTCTAATGTCTGTCATTGCTTTCCCCGTTATTTACAGTGCAGTAGTGATGTTTTATTTGCATTTACAGTGCTACGAATAGGTGTTTAACCCCATTGCGAGTCCTCTCTAGCATTTGTAGGATTTTCTCCTTCATTTGCCGTTTACGAGGGTGAAAACATTTGCAGGCTTGATTAAATTGAGCAATTGAATAGCAACATGTAATTTTAGCTTTGCAAAAGTGAAAGATCAAAGGCTTCTGGAGGCTGTACATTAGGAGTTTAACCGTCGCCATTTTTTCAAGGCTGTAACTCGGAAGCCGTTCGGAGACTGCAAAAAGGCGCCAATTTAATAGCAAATTGACATCTGGGGGCATCAATTACGGGCTACCGGATCTCCCATAACCTCAATTGAATATGGCCCATTGTTAATTGCGAGAGTCTGCTTAAAAATCAAAGCATGGGGCTAACTTCACTAAGAGGAAAACTTTCTCACTAGAGAGAAAACAATCAGTTCCTGACATTTTAAGAACTACTTTCTCAAATTAGGGAGAATTCATGAAACTTTAGTGAATAAGCAAGAGTTCCAGCATGCTGGAGCTGCCTACATGGGAGCTCAGGCTCGGCGGTAAATGAAGAGATTCTGGGGATGGATAACAAATTATTATCTGCAGATCGCAGAGCATGAGATGGAACATATAGAATAAGAAAAAAGACTTGCTTGCTGTGGAGAGAGAAAATGAACTGTGTGCAGTGGAAGAGATACTTTCTCACTTAAGAAAACATGACAGGGTCATACAGGACACCTCAGAGCACAGCATGTGGCCCTCTGATGTTTAGGACATTTGCCTCATTTACAATAGTAAATGGAGTCGCTCAGTAGAGGATACAATTCATTCATATGCATGCAATGCTTTGGGGGCCATACTTAAAAATCAAGTGTCAAGAAATCTTTGAATGAATACCCCATAGTGAAACACTGGAATGAAGGACTTCTCCAAAACGCCACCATTTACTACTGCATTTAGTTTGGTGGTTGATCTACTCCACATGTTCAGAATGTCCTTGTAACAATACAGGTAAGTACATCAAATGATTGAATCACCAATCTTTTAACACATCCTGCGACCTGGATTGGCCTCCAGTGGATTAATTGTACAAGCCCTATCTATCTCCTATTGCATTCATACAATGTTAACTCCACAGCCAATAAAATAGTATATTCACTTGCTAAACAACAACTTTCCACCCACATTTGAGGACTTGACAGTTGCATATGCCGCCCTTCAGGTGAAACTGGTTGCACAGTACTGCTCTATATAAACAATAAATTGATGGAAAACATTATTTTTACAGTCCAAAAAATACCTTCAACTAAAAATATCAGTGTCCTAAATATAAGTGGTCAGAGTGCTGCAGAAATAAACATGCATAATGTTTACACTTTCTCACAATTTAATGTCTGCCGAGCCTCAAAACCATGCTCAAGTTAAACATTATTTATTTGCTGTAATGACTAGTTTTAAGAATAATTTCTCCAACACTACCTTTTATACCTGAAAAATCTATCCTAGATTATTTGCATTATTTTATTTTACTATTGAGACCTGTTCCATGGATCCACTTTGCTTTCTGCAATGTAGCATTTCACATCAGTATTGTCGCTGAAGAGGTTAAAGACAAGCGTGGCAATTACATATAATTGTAATTTAAATGTGCTGGTGTCTAATGTGAGTCAATGCCATATTTGTGGTTTGCCTGGCACACTTAGTGCCGCCGGTGATATAAGAAGATCCTGTGGGGGCAGGACAGGGAAACCTCCGCTCATCTGTGAAACATAAACACACCACATGGCCTATCAATGAATGAGTGTCTGCAAGGGGGGTCCATGATGACATGCGGGGAGTACCAAGAAGAGAAAGAGCCCCATCACCCAAACTCATTGTTTCCTGGACATAATGAATGGCCTGTTATAACGATATACTGCTCCTACTGCTGATGGGAAGGGCAGGTGGGTGTTTGAGCTCTGCACACAATCTCCCTATGTTATATTGTAATACAGCAACAGATGAGGAGAGATATTCTGTAGTTCATTGCTGAGCTGCAAAACAAAGCAATCCTAACCATGCTGAGTGGATAGAACAGTGACAGAATATCACTATAATCTGACTGGACTGGATTAGTACACAATGGGCAATACTGTGCAATGTATCATATTGTGCAAAGTACCACATAGTACTGAAAGCAATGACTGTACAACTCTATGATGACTCTGGCCAGAAGAGCTTGCAGCTGGAAGGATGCATTCATTATTACTAAGCTCTGCAGTGAGCCATTTAGCGTTCCTACCTGCAGGCTACTCCTCCCTCACTCATTCTGCAAGATCAAGAAATACCTGTTATGATTTTTGTATGAGGAACATGTGAGATAAATATATGTAAAGAGAAGAGAGATCCACAGTGCAAAATATGTAATTCCAGAATTTACATATATATATACTACCTACTCATAATTTCCACAACACAGGCTGAGATCCCGCTCCATGCTGATGATAGCCAGTAAGCTTGAAACAGCTGTACATGGATTGGTTACTCAGCCTGTGTTTATTCCAACCTTGGCTTTGAATTAAAGCTGTGTAATGCAGCAGGTATAATCTTAAAGGAAGCCATGTTTGAAAATGGCTATGGATTGAAGAGCGAGGCATTTGTGGGCACATTTGCATGTCCCTGCTCAGCTTCCCAGAATGCAGTGTAATAACTGTTTTTCTCGGAACTCTGAGCTGGAAGCAGGTTTTTTAACTTGTTTTAGACATTCAAATGTGAACACAGATGTACTATTTATTTACTATATATATATATGGTACTCGTTGTTAATTGGTTCCAGAAGGTACAATGAGTGGTGAAAAGCATGAGTGCCAAAGTTCCCATAAGGAGTAACGTAAACTGACCCATACAAGTCTTAGCAAGTGCAATGAGTGCCAAGGAAACTACGAGTGCTGAGGCATTTGTTCCTTGTCAAAATGCGTAGAATACTATATTCAATCAGTTTCGAGGCAGACGAGTGTCGAGGTACCATGGTATAAATATATCTAAATATATATATATATATATATATAAGTAAAAACTACATACATATAACTAAATAATTAGTACATTTGCGTGCACATTTAAACGTCTAAAATAAGTTAAAAAACATATTTCCTACTGAGAATGTCAAGAATTACAGTTTTTGCACTGCACTCTGGGAACCTGGGCAGGGACATGCAAATGATTCCACAATGCATTTTCACTCTTTAATAAAACACCATTTTGTACATGGCTCCTTTTAACATATGCAAAGACAGCTTTCATGCACCGCATTTAGAGATACTTGTCTCTGATCTAGAAAAGAAAACAAAAAAGCCATAGTGTAGATGACTACTGGATATAAATATAAATACAACTATAAACTATATCCAAAAAATTAAGTTCTTGCATGAGTAGTTATCAAATGAAAGCATCAAACTTGCAGATAAAATACAACAGCTACTGGATTATATTGAGCAGTCTTCCCAACGACAGAGATAGTGTCATGGATGGCTCATCATAGCTCATGCAGCCTCATTGTAGAAATGGTTCTATTAGAAATGCAGATAAACATCAAGAAATACATTATTATGATATGGATTCCCTGAAATTACCAGCACACATAGTAATCATTGGGTTTACATCTACTACAGTAAGTCTTGTCTATTAGGAATCATCTGTGTCGCTTTAAGACTGTGGAAAATGAGACACAAGGAAGGTAGAGGAGGGGGAAGAAGACACAAGGGAGGGAGAGGAGAAGGGGAAGCAGACACAGGGGAGGGAGAGGAGAGGGGGAGCAGACAAAAGGGAGGGAGCGGAGGGGAAGGAGACACAAGGGAGGGAGAGGAGGGGGAAAGGAGACACAAGGGAGTGGCGGCGGGAAAGGAGACACAAAGGAGGGAGAGGGGGGGAGGAGACACAAAGGAGGGAGAGGAGGGGGAAAGGAGACACATGGGAGGGAGAGGAGGGGGAAAGGGAACACAAGGGAGGGAGAGGAGGGGGAAAGGAGACACTAGGGAGAGGTGTCGGGAAAGGAGACACAAAGGAGGGAGAGGGGGTAGGAGACATAAAGGAGGGGGGAAAGGAGACACATGGGAGGGAGAGGAGGGGGGAAAGGGAACACAAGGGAGGGAGAGGAGGGGGAAAGGAGACACTAGGGAGAGGTGGCGGGAAAGGAGACACAAGGGAGGGAGAGAAGGGGTAAATGAGACACAGGGAAGGGACAGGAGGGGTAAATGAGAAACAAGGGAAGGAAGAGGAGGGGTAAATGAGACAGGGGAGGGAGAAGAGGGGGAAGGAGACACATGGGGAGGGAGAGGGGGGAAGGAGGCACAGGAGAGGGAGAGGGGAAAAGAAGACACAAGTGAGGGAGAGCAAGTGAGAAAGACATGGAGAGGGAGAGGGGGGAAGAGAGAGGGTAAAGAAACACAGGGGAGGGAGAGGGGGAAGACACAAGGGAGGGAGAGGAGGGGGAAAGAGGACACAGGGGAGGGAGAGAAGGGGGAAGAAGACACAAGGGAGGGACAGTAGGGGGGAAGAGACACAAGGGAGGGAGAGGAGGGGGGAAGAAAACCCAAGGGATGGAGAGTAGGGGGAAGAAGACACAAGGGAGGGAGAGGAGGGGGAAGAAGACACAAGGGAGGGAGAAATGGTGAAAGGAGACACAAGGAAGAGGAGGGGGAAGGAGACACAAGGGAGGGAGAGGAGCAGGAAGAAGACACAAGGGAGGGAGAGGAGAAGGGGAAGCAGACACAGGGGAGGGAGAGGAGAGGGGGAGCAGACACAAGGGAGGGAGCGGAGGGGGAAGGAGACACAAGGGAGGGAGAGGAGGGGGAAATGAGACACAAGGGAGTGGCGGCGGGAAAGGAGACACAAAGGAGGGAGAGGGGGGGAGAAACAAAGGAGGGAGAGGAGGGGGGAAAGGACACATGGGAGGAAGAGGAGGGGGAAAGGGAACACAAGGGAGGGAGAGGAGGGGGAAAGGGGACACTAGGGAGAGGTGGCGGGAAAGGAGACACAAAGGAGGGAGAGGGGGGAGGAGACATAAAGGAGGGAGAGGAGGGGGAAAGGAGACACATGGGAGGGAGAGGAGGGGGGAAAGGGAACACAAGGGAGGGAGAGGAGGGGAAAAGGAGACACTAGGGAGAGGCGGCGGGAAAGGAGACACAAGGGAGGGAGAGGAGGGGTAAATGAGACACAGGGAAGGGACAGGAGGGGTAAATGAGACACAAGGGAAGGAAGAGGAGGGGTAAACGAGACAGGGGAGGGAGAAGAGGGGGAAGGAGACACATGGGGAGCGAGAGGGGGGGAAGAAATCACAGGGGAGGTAGAGGAGAGGGAAAGAAGAAACAAGAGAGGGAGAGGAGGGGGAAGAAGACAAAAGGGAGGGAGAGGAGGAGGAGGAAAATGAGACACAAGGGAGGGAGAGGAGGGGGAAAGGACACACAAGGGAGGGAGAGGAGGGGGAAAGGAGACACAAGAGAGGGAGAGGAGGGGGAAAGGAGACAGAGGGAGGCAGAGGGAAAGGAGACACATGGAAGGAGAGGAGGGGTAAATGAGACACCTGGAAGGGAGAGGCGGGAAGGAGACACAGGGAGGGAGAGGAGGGGGTAGGAGACAAAAGGGAGGGAGTGGGGAAGGAGACACAGGGGAGTGACAGGGGTAAAGGGAAAGGAGGCACAGGAGAGGGAAATGGAGAGAGGAGGCACAGGGGAGGGAGAGGGGGAAGAGATGGAGAGAGAGGGAAGAGACACAGGGGAGGGAGATGGGGGAAGACACACAAGGGAGGAGGGGGAAATAAGACACAAGTGAGGATGGGGAAGGAGGCACAAGGGATGGACAGGAGGGGGAAAGGAGACATAAGGGAGGGAGAGGAAGGGGAAATAAGACACAAGGGAGGGATAGGAGGGGGTGAAGAAGACACAAGGGAGGGAGAGAAGGGGAAATAAGACACAGGGGTGGGAGGGGAAGGAGACACAAGAGAGAGACAGGAGGGGGGAAAGGAGACACACGGGAGCGAGAGGAGGGGGGAAAGGAGACACAAGGGAGGAAGAGGACGGGGAAAGGAGACACAAGGGAGGGAGAGGAGGGGAAAGGACACACAAGGGAGGGAGAGGAGGGGCAAAGGAGACACAAGGGAGGGAGAGGAGGGGTGAGAAGACACAGGGAGGAAGTGGATGGGGGAAAGGAGACACAGATAGGGAGAGGAGGGGGAAATGAGACACAGGGGAGGGAGAAGATAGGGAAATGAGACTCTGGGGAGGGAGAAGATGGGGACATGAAACACCGGGGAGGGCAAGGGCAGGAAAGGGAGAGGGGGAAAGAAGACACAGGGGAGGGAGAGGGGGAAAGGAGGCACAGGAGAGGGAGGGGGGGAGGCACAGGAGAGGAAGAGGGGGAAAGGAGAAACAAGGGAGGGAGAGGGAAAGAAGAGACACAGGAAGGGAAAGGGGCGAAGAGACACAGGGGAGGGAGAGGATGGGGGAAGAAGACACAAGGGAGAGAGAGAAGGGGGAAAGGACACACAAGGGAGAGAAGGGGGAAAGGAGACACAAGGGAGAGGAGGGGGAAGAAGACACAAGGGAGGGAAAGTATGGGGAAAGGAGACACAAGGGATGACGAGAAGGGGGAAAGGAGACCCAAGGGAAGGAGATGAGGGGGAAAGAAGACACAAGGGAGGGAGAGGAGAGGGAAAGAAGACACAAGGGAGGGAGAGGAGGGGGAAAGGACACACAAGGGAGGGACATGAGGGGGAAAAGGAGACACAAAGGATGGAGAGGAGGGGGAAAGGAGACACAGGGGTGTGAGAGGAGGGGGAGATCCAAGGGAGGGAGAGGAGGGGGAAATGAGACACAGGGGAGGGAGAAGATGGGGAAATGAGACAACGGGGAGGGAGAAGATGGGGAAATGAGACACCGGGGAGGAAGAGGGAAGGAAAGGGAGAGGGGGAAGAAGGCACAGGAGAGGGAGGGAGGAGGATGCACAGCAGAAGGAGAGGGGGAAAGGAGAACCAAGGGAGGGAGAGGGAGGGACACAGGGGAAAGAGAGGGGGAAGAGACACAGGGAAAGTGAGAGGGGGAAGAGACACAGGGGAAGGGAAAGGGGGAAGAGACACAGGGGAGGAAGAGTAGGGGGGAAAGAAGACACAAGGGACATAGAGGAGGGGGAAGGAGACACTAGGGAGGGGGATGAGGTAGGAAGAAGACACAAAGGAGGGAGAGGAAGGGGAAAGGAGACACTAGGGAGAGGTGGCGGGAAAGGAGACACAAGGGAGGGAGAGTAGGGGTAAATGAGACACAGGGGAAGGAGAAGAGGGGGAAAGGAGACACAGGGGTGGGATAGGGGCGAAGAAGACACAGGGGAGGGAGAGTGGGGGGAAAGGAGACATAAGGGAGGGAGAGGAGGGGAAAAGTAGACACAAGGGAAAAGAGGGGGAAGAAGATAGAAGGGAGGGACAGGAGGGGGAAAGGAGACACACGGGAGGGAGACGAAGGGCGAAGAAGACACAAGGGAGGGAAAGGAGGGGGGAAGGAGACACAAGGGAAGGACAGGAGGGAGAAAGTAGACACAAGGGAGGGAGAGGAGAAGGAGACAGAAGGTAGAAAGTGGAGGGGGAAGAAGACATAAGGGAGGGAGAGGATGTGGAAAGAAGACCCAGGTGAGGGAGAGTAGGGGGAAAGAAGACACACGGGAGGGAGAGGAGGGGAAAACACAAGGGAGGGAGGAAAGGAGACACAAGGGAGGGAGAGGAGGGGGGTAAGGAGACACAAGGGAGGGAGAGGAGGGGCAAAGTAGACACAAGTGAAAAGAGGGGGAAGAAGACAGAAGGGAGGGACAGGAGGGGGAAAGGAGACACACGGGAGGGAGAGGAGGGGGAAGAAGACAAAAGGGAGGGAGAGGAGGGGGGAAGGAGACACAAGGGAAGGACAGGAGGGGCAAAGTAGACACAAGGGAGGGAGAGGAGAGGAGAATGAGACAGAAGGGAGAAAGAGGAGGGGGAAGAAGACACAAGGGAGGGAGAGGATGGGGAAAGAAGACACAAGGGAGGGAGAGGAGGGGGGAAGAAGACACAAGGGAGGGAGAGGAGGGGGAAGGAGACACAAGGGAAGGACAGGAGGGGCAAAGTAGACACAAGGGAGGGAGAGGAGAGGAGAAGGAGACAGAAGCGAGAAAGAGGAGGGGGAAGAAGACACAAGGGAGGGAGAGGATGGGGAAAGAAGACACAAGGGAGGGAGAGGAGGGGGGAAGGAGACACAAGGGAAGGATAGGAGGGGGAAAGTAGACACAAGGGAGGGAGAGGAGAGGAGAAGGAGACAGAAGGGAGGAAGAGGAGAGGGAAAGAAGACACAAGGGAGGGAGGAAAGGAGACACAAGGGAGGGAGAGGAGGGGGAAGGAGATACAATGGAGGGAGAGGAGGGGGGAAAAGACACAAGGGAGGGAGAGGAGGGGGAAAGAAGACACAAGGGAGGGAGGAAAGGAGACACAAGGTAGGGAGAGGATGGGGGAGGAGACATAATGGAGGGAGAGGAGGGGGGAAAGAGACACAAGGGAGGGAGAGGAGGGATAAATGAGACACAGGGGAGGGAGAGGAGGGGGGAAGAAGACACAAGGGAGGGAGAGGAGGGGGGAAGGAGACACAAGGGAAGGACAGGAGGGGCAAAGTAGACACAAGGGGGAGAGAGGAGAGGGAGACAGAAGGGAGAAAGAGGAGGGGGAAGGAGACACAAGGGAAGGATAGGAGGGGGAAAGTAGACACAAGGGAGGGAGAGGAGAGGAGAAGGAGACAGAAGGGAGGAAGAGGAGGGGGAAAGAAGAAACAAGGGAGGGAGGAAAGGAGACACAAGGGAGGGAGAGGAGGGGGAAGGAGATACAATGGAGGGAGAGGAGGGGCAAAAAGAGACACAAGGGAGGGAGAGGAGGGGGAAAGAAGACACAAGGGAGGAAGGAAAGGAGACACAAGGGAGGGAGAGGATGGGGGAGGAGACATAATGGAGGGAGAGGAGGGGGGGAAAGAGACACAAGGGAGGGAGAGGAGGGATAAATGAGACACAGGGGAGGGAGAGGAAGGGTAAATGAGACACAGGGGAGGGAGAAGAGGAGTAAAGGAGACACAGGGGAGGGAGAGGGGGAAGGAGACACTGGGAAGGGAGAGAGGGGGAAGAAGACACCAGGGAGGTAGAGGGGGAGGGAAAGGGGGAATGAAGATACAGGGGAGGGAGAGGGGGAAAGGAGGAACAGTAGAAGGAGGGAGGGAGAGGAAGGGAGAAAGACAATGGGAAGGGAGAGGGTGGAAGAAACACAGGGGAGGAAGAGGAGGGAAGTCACACAAGGGAGGGAGAGGAGGGGAAAAGAAGACACAAGGGAGTGAGAGGAGGGGGAAAGGAGACACATGGTAGGGAGAGGGGGAAGGAGACAAAGGGGAGGTAGAGGGAGGGGAAAGGAGACACAGGGGAGGGAGGGGGAGAGGCAAAGGGGGGAATAGACACAGAGGATGGAAGTGGGAGCCACAGGGGAGGGTGAAGGGGAAAAGACACAGGGGAGGGAGATGGGGAGAAACACAGGGGAGGGAGAGGGGGGAGACACACAAGGGAGGGAGAAGGGGAGAAAGAGACACAATTTATCAAACTATATCATGCCGTCGCTAGTTTATATAAGTAAATATATACATATATATATATATATATATATAATATGGTGTATTAATGGATGAGAAATACTTTTATATATTGTAATGTCTAATTGGTAGGTGTCTAATAGGTGCATTCATTACATTTGGAGAAGCGTAACCACTCCTGATAAAGGGCACGGAGTATTAAGAGGTGAGAGGTTTCCATGTCCCTGACATGTATGTATTAACAGTTGGTGATGAGTACTTGTCCTGATGTCTCATAGTGTCCATGTATCACCAGTATTTACATATAGTGTAATGTTTATGCATTAGGAAGTGAGAGGTGCCTGTCCCAAATCTCTGTATATTAGGATACAGCAAGAATTACTTGATATCTCAGTATAAAATGTGGGTGAGATGTATGTCTCTAATAATTGTATTAATGAGGGACATACTCTAATGCAGGACTTCCCACAGTGGACCACTTACAGGTTTACCAGGATCTTGGTGGACCACCTGATTTATTTATTTTTATGTCTGCTTCTGAGAAATTATAATGCACTGTGCCATATAGGAATAGAGTTTTGTACTTTTAAACCGTAATATCTAGAAAGTAATTGATGCATTTTTATTGAAATTTCTATTTTTTTAAATACTTTTCTTAATTCCAATTGCACTGTCGACCACCTGAGTTGAGCTTGTGGACCTCTGGTGGTCCTCTGACTACATTTTTGGGAACCCCTGCTCTAATATTTATGCATTAGGAGGTGAGAGATACCTGTTTCTATTTGTTTGTTGATTAGGAGTGAGTGAGTACTTGACATCTCAGCAGTAAAAGTGGGTGAGGTATGTGTCCCTGATGTATCCCTGTTCCCCCTCCTATCTTATGAATGGGGTGGAGTGTTTAACTTGAATGAGACTCTGTGTTTCTTGTTTCTCTCATCTCATAGACAGCTGTCCAGCCTGCTCCGGGGGAGGACTTGGCTAATTAGACGATTCCGGGAATGCTCGTTAATAAAAGCGCAGTGTCTTTGTAGCAGCTGCTTTTTTGCTTTTCTTCATGTTTTAATCCTTAAATCCATTACAATGGAATTAGACATGGAACTCTCCAATTATTATTCTACTAATATAAATGTGTGGATCTGTTTGACAATACATCTCAGCCCATCACAGAAGAGGAACAATATGGGGTCTACACGAACACTTAAAAAGTAAGATTCCCACACAACCAGGGCTTGCAATTGGAGAGGTAACATCGAGGATTTTGGTGCCATGACATAGCTTGATAAAATATTACACAGAATCATTCACTGCCTTTTGTTGGGACATTATACAAAAAGAAAAATATCAGTTATTCAAAACATTTAAATAAAAATGAATAGAAGTGGAGCACTAGGATTCTTTATTTAAAATTGTTATTTATGTAAGGCATTATGACATAACACATACATCCATATAATGGGGTACAAAAACCCTGGGATTACGTCAACTAACATTTTTACTTCTAAATATATTCCAGGAGTTTACTGTATTTCTATGAATTAACTCACTTCCTGGTACTAAGAAACATTCTGTCTGTCTTCTAAGTATTATAGGACCTTTCCTGTTGGCTGGCCATGTGCAGTGGAGGCCATCGGCCACTAAGTGACACGGCTGAGGTGTCCGTGAACTTCTTAGAGTTTACATTAGGTGGGTGAGAGGTGAGGGGTGTTATGGCTAGGTGTTAGGGTGAGGGTTGTTAGGGTTGGGGCTAGGTGTTTGGGTGAGTGGTGGTAGGGTTATGTGTTAGGGTTCAGCTACTAGCAGATTATACACTTTACACTGAGACTAAATTCATGGACGCCTCGGCGGCGCCAATTAGTGGCCGATGGCCGCCACTGCGCACGGCCACCCAACAGGAAAGATCTGTATTATATACATACATGTATTTCCTTTTTGCCTCCTATATATGTCTGTGTGTCTCTCAGTAACTATTTTCTTTCAAGGCATCTGCAGAGGGGCTAACACTTCCAAGGCAAAATGTAAGCTCAAAAACAGGGCCCTCCATTCTTTATAAGGTGTTAACCCCTGTATTGTGCTACGGAATATGTTGGCGCGTTACAAATAAAGATAATAATAATAATAACAGTGTACACATTTACTTTTTTGTTTATTTTGCACAAATATAGATATGATAGAGGTATACAGTGTTAAAATGTGTTAATGTATTGTTATATATATATTTAGCAAAACCTAATCCTGAACTAAAATATATAACATGTAAACAAATGTTAACTCACAAACAGTAAACAGAGCAGGGTCTTTTTCTATTATGTAGCAGCACATATCAAGAAAACTGGGGTTGAATGCTGAGCCACAGCACTACCTGGTGGTGAACAAACGTTACTGCAGGCAAATAACTATTTCCACCTCCAATGTGGCTCATAAGGCGCACCAAAAGAAGAGGCCTTGAGCTAAAAGAAGGGCGCGCCCGAGGCCCTGGGCTCACTATTGATTCAGCTCCATCAATTTGAGACACATCGGAGTTCGAAATAGTTCTTTGCCTGCAGTGACCTTTTTTTCACCAACAGGTAGTGCTGTGGCATGCGTGCTCTATACATTATAAAGGAGTAAGGTCGGTGCATGCGTGCTCTATACATTATAAAGTGGTAAGGTCGGTGCATGTGTGCTCTATACATTATAAAGGGGTAAGGTCGGTGCATGTGTGCTCTATACATTATAAGGGGATAAGGTCGGTGCATGCGTGCGCTATACAATATAAAGGGGTAAGGTCGGTGCATGTGTACGCTATACATTATAAAGGAGTAAGGTCGGTGCATGTGTGCTCTATACATTATAAAGGGATAAGGTCGGTGCATGTGTGCTCTATGCATTATAAAGGGGTAAGGTCGGTGCATGCGTGCTCTATACATTATAAAGGGGTAAGGTCGGTGCATGTGTGCGCTATACATTATAAAGGGGTAAGGTCAGTGCATGTGTGCGCTATACATTATAAAGGGGTAATGTCGGTGCATGTGTGCGCTATACATTATAAAGGGGTAAGGTCGGTGCATGCGTGCTCTATACATTATAAAGGGATAAGGTCGGTGCATGCGTGCTCTATACATTATAAAGGGATAAGGTCAGTGCATGCGTGCTCTATACATTATAAAGGGGTAAGGTCGGTGCATGTGTGCGCTATACATTATAAAGGGGTAAGATCGGTGCATGCGTGCTCTATACATTATAAGGGGATAAGGTCGGTGCATGCGTGCTCTATACATTATAAAGGGGTAAGGTCGGTGCATGTGTGCGCTATACATTATAAAGGGGTAAGGTCGGTGCATGTGTGCGCTATACATTATAAAGGGGTAAGGTCGGTGCATGTGTGCGCTATACATTATAAAGGGGTAAGGTCGGTGCATGTGTGCGCTATACATTATAAGGGGATAAGGTCGGTGCATGCGTGCGCTATACATTATAAAGGGGTAAGGTCGGTGCATGCGTGCTCTATACATTATAAAGGGGTAAGGTCGGTGCATGTGTGCTCTATACATTATAAAGGGATAAGGTCGGTGCATGCGTGCTCTATACATTATAAAGGGATAAGGTCGGTGCATGCGTGCTCTATACATTATAAAGGAGTAAGGTCGGTGCATGCGTGCTCTATACATTATAAAGGGGTAAGGTCGGTGCATGTGTGCGCTATACATTATAAAGGGATAAGGTCGGTGCATGCGTGCTCTATACATTATAAAGGGATAAGGTTGGTGCATGCGTGTTCTATACATTATAAAGGGGTAAGGTCGGTGCATGTGTGCGCTATACATTATAAAGGGGTAAGGTCGGTGCATGTGTGCGCTATACATTATAAGGGGATAAGGTCGGTGCATGCGTGCGCTATACATTATAAAGGGGTAAGGTCGGTGCATGCGTGCGCTATACATTATAAAGGGGTAAGGTCGGTGCATGTGTGCGCTATACATTATAAAGGGGTAAGGTCGGTGCATGTGTGCTCTATACATTATAAAGGGGTAAGGTCGGTGCATGCGTGCGCTATACATTATAAAGGGGTAAGGTCGGTGCATGCGTGCGCTATACATTATAAAGGGATAAGGTTGGTGCATGTGTGCGCTATACATTATAAAGGGGTAAGGTCGGTGCATGCGTGCGCTATACATTATAAAGGGATAAGGTTGGTGCATGTGTGCGCTATACATTATAAAGGGATAAGGTTGGTGCATGTGTGCGCTATACATTATAAAGGGGTAAGGTCGGTGCATGTGTGCGCTATACATTATAAAGGGATAAGGTTGGTGCATGTGTGCGCTATACATTATAAAGGGGTAAGGTCGGTGCATGTGTGCTCTATACATTATAAAGGGGTAAGGTCGGTGCATGTGTGCTCTATACATTATAAAGGAGTAAGGTCGTGCATGTGTGCGCTATACATTATAAAGGGGTAAGGTCGGTGCATGTGTGCGCTATACATTATAAAGGGGTAAGGTCGGTGCATGTGTGCGCTATACATTATAAAGGGATAAGGTCGGTGCATGTGTGCTCTATACATTATTAAGGTTTATTGTCAGTGCATGTGTGCGCTATACATTATAAAGGGGTAATGTCGGTGCATGTGTGCGCTATACATTATAAAGGGGTAAGGTCGGTGCATGTGTGCTCTATACATTATAAGGGGATAAGGTCGGTGCATGCGTGCGCTATACATTATAAAGGAGTAAGGTCGGTGCATGCGTGCTCTATACATTATAAAGGAGTAAGGTCAGTGCATGCGTGCGCCATACATTATAAAGAAGTAAGGTCGGTGCATGTGTGCGCTATACATTATAAAGGTGTATTGTCAGTGCATGCGTGCGCCATACATTATAAGGGGATAAGGTTGGTGCATGCGTGCGCTATACATTATAAAGGAGTAAGGTCGGTGCATGCGTGCTCTATACATTATAAAGGAGTAAGGTCGGTGCATGCGTGCGCTATACATTATAAAGGAGTAAGGTCGGTGCATGCGTGCGCTATACATTATAAAGGAGTAAGGTCAGTGCATGCGTGCGCCATACATTATAAAGGAGTAATGTCGGTGCATGTGTGCGCTATCACATATATAGTTCTCAGCAATACAGGTTATTGCTAACGCTTGCTGGTTCGCATAGCGAGCCCGCCGCAGCTGTGGCCCTCGCAAAGTGAGGGCCGCAGTTGCTGGCAAGGAGCGCTCCCCGTACAACTTTCGGACCGCTGCATTTGCCTCACAAGCGGTTACAAACAGCCACAGAAGCGGGACTTTGAAAAAAAACACAAAACACGCAATGACTAAATACGGACTTACACAAAAAAAATACGAACTCGCAAAACTACGACCTTGACGGCCGACCCGAGCACAGCAGAAAACATAAAAAAAAAATACACACAAAAATTAAATAAAAACCTTACCCACAGCAAGGGGGCACCCAGGACCTCTGCAAGTGAAGTTACACCTCAATTTCAGTCCAATTTACAGAGTTTAGACACTCGAAAATCCCCTAAACGAGAGAAAAAATGGCCGCCGAAAAAAACGAAAACGGTGCTACAGGACCCCTAAAGCCGCAAAACAACACCAAGCACATACAACTTTTACCAAAACCTGTATGAGGTACAACATACACTATTAGCAAGGACGCGAAATCATCCACACCCGCGTACCACATACACAATCGCCCCCATTTTACAACCCTAACTTACAGAATGCGGAAGTACCCTGCTACACTAACGGCTTCCCCTCGCGCACGCAGCCTATTTACACTACACACTTCACACATTGCTGACACTTACACCTTAGCTCCACAAGAATGCAAACCTTCATTGTATGCTGCAGAAACATCAAAACAGATTGTCAGCTCTTCAGCACATTCCTTGATGCATATATTCATTACAAATAGGTAAAGTATATAAATTTATGATTTCATTAATTAATTATCATTAAAAAAATATATACAGAAAACAAACAAAAAAAAAAACACAGTATCGCAATAAACGACAAAGACCTTCACTGCGCGCCTCACAAGGAGCGCCAACGGTGCTCTAAGGACATTAGCACGGACCTTACAATAAGCGCAAAAGCGCCTCTAATAACAAAAAATACACCAACCCAGAGGCTGCCTATGAGCGCCTTTGATGAGTGCCAAAACCGCTCAGTGCGAGGCTCGCAATGAGCTCCGAACAATCTCACACCATCAAAACACTTACTCTCTGTGGCAAACAGCATTACCTGCCTTACAATTTTATTGCCGTCATTTTTTGACGGACAAGTCGCTAGTACATTATAAAGGGGTTGGGTCCATGCATGGGTGCGCTATACATTATAAATAAACATATCTCCATCCCTTGATCATTTATAGGGCTTGACGTGTACATTATAAATGATCAAATCTTCATCTCTAGCTCATTAGCAGGGCTTGGTCACTGTACATGGTAACCATATAATACACACCAGTGGTCACTGTACATAGGGGCCATATAATACACACCAGTGGTCACTGTACATAGAGACCATATAATACAAACCACTGGTCAATGTACATGGGAACCATATAATACACAGCAGTGGTCACTGAACATGGGAACCATATAACAACACACAAGTGGTCACTGTTCATAGGGGCCTTGAAATGCGTGCACCAACATCAGCGCGCCCGAAAAAAGGGTATACGACAATATCGCGGCCAACAATTCTCTCCCTGGAGAATTTCAGTAGTCACCCCATGACAATTCCATGACGGTATCCTGACTTCTGTGAGCATCCTATACAGCAGAGCCAGGTGCATTTCACAACCATTGCACATTATCACAGATAATAGTTGTCAAACTGCGATTCATCGTCATCCGTTAACGCATAGAAGCCTTACGAGCTCAGAGCACTTAGGCAATGAGCGCCAAAGGCGCACATCGTCCTGCGAGGCGAGCAGTTGAGCCATTGAAACAAGAGGGACATAGACCGAAATGAGCGCCAAGGGCGCTCCTGCGAGCCTTGCGAAGCGAGGCTAACCGTTGATGCATTGAATCACGTGGGACTTAGCCTGCAAGCAGTTAAGAAACGCGGGCTTACTTAGGCTGCAAGCAGTTGAGGAAAGCGGGACTTACTTAAGCTGCAAGCAGTTGAGGAACGCGGGACTTAGACAAAAGATTCTGACCTTGCAAAACTACAACTTTAACGGCCGAACTGCAGAAATCGTAAAACACAAAAAACAAGGGGAACATTTTTTAAAAACACTCACACACAGCACGGGGGGGAACACCAGGACGTCTGGGAGTGAGGTTGCACACGAATTTAAGCAGAATTTGGGGAGTATCGGCACTTGAAAATCGGCTAAGCGAGAGAAAAAATGGCGGCCGAAAAAAATGAAAACGAGGCTAAAGGAGACCGAAGCCTGCAAATCAAAGGCAGGTGCGTACGAGTTAGCCAGGAAAGACCTCGGAATTCCGGGGGCTAAAAAAACAACCTTGCAAAAATACTAATTTAACGTCCGAACCGCAAGAAAATCGAAAAACACGAAAAACAATAAAAAAATTAAATTACAACCCACTCACACACAGCAGGGGGGGAATGCCAGGACCCCTGGAAGTGAGGTTGCACGCAAACTTTAGCCGAATTTGCTGAGTTTTGGCACTCGAAAATCGGCCAAGCGAGAAAAAAAATAGTGGCTGAAAAAAATTAAAGCAAGGCTAATGGAGACGGAGGCTCGGAAATCACCGCCAGACACGTATGAGTTAGCCAAGAACGTGGGAGATACAAAATATACCATTACAACAGATGGAAAATACTTGCGAGCCAAGTAACACATAGAAAAAAGCAGCTACTTGCAAAGAATACCATTACGATTCTAAAATGGTGCTTTACCCGCCTACACAAACGGTTTGGCCTCGAGCACGCAGCCTATTTACACTGCACACTTGCCACATTGCTGACACTTTCTCCCCAGGTGATCAACACTCCAACTGTACATTTTCTGATGCAGGAAAATCCAAATAGATTGTTAGCTCTTCAGGATATTGACTGCTGCATATTAAATATAAATAGGTAACGTATATTAATTTATTAATTCATATTAATTTATTAATTCACTATAATAATTTTTTTTTATATTTTACACTGTACTTATATATCTGTCTTCGTGATGAGCGCCGAAGGTGATCGATGCAAAGGAGGAAACTTGAAGTATGCAAGGGAAGAGGCTCGAAATGAGGGTCGAAGGTCCGCAGAGGAGCAAAAGCCTTACATTGTGTGGCAAACAGCTTTGCCATGGCTTCAAATTTGATTGCCGAAATATTGCAGGCAAGTCGCTAGTAATAAAACCTTGACAACAGAAGATGCTGTGTGTAACAGGCGACATTGGCCCCATTACACTGGCTAGTTACACACAGCATCTTCTGTATGTCAAGTATTTATTATAATGTGCAATGCCAGACTCTCTGATGGGTACATATAGGGCACAACACCTGATTGTACCACCTGGCTGTTATAGGATGTGCACAAAAGTCGGGTTTCCGTCATGAAGGAGCTCATTATCTGTCAGAGAATTGTCGGGCGCGATATTATCGTGCTACCTAATTGGCCAGTCTGTGAATTGCTATTTAGCCCTAACATCCCACTGCTGACCGGCTAAGCCCTAAATCTGGACTATAGCTGGGAAAGCATTTGAAAGCAGAAAACACCTATTGCAGAAGTTCACATCTCTTAAGTGCACGCTCTAAAGTGCAGCAAATAGAATTATACAGGAATTGAACAGGATTGAATGGGACTTGTATATCACCTTTGACAAGAACTATTAATGCAAGTGTATTTACTTTCTTCTATTTCTTTTTTGCTTACACAGTGTCACAATGTTTTCTCACACCATCTTCCTCATTATAACCTCCTGCCTCTTTCTTAGACTCTCTTATACTGTCTCTACACATCATGTCTCCAATAATATAACTATCTCACCTTCCCTGCTCTCCTCTCCTCTTCTCTGCTCCCATGAGCTCCTCTCCTTCCTCCGGTCACTATCTCATCCCTCCCCTAAAGCTGAAAAACAGAAATGCTTCTGTAAGTCCTATTCACATCTCCTTCTTCTTATGGCTTGTGAAGATATATCCACTAACTCAGGCCCCTCACTCATTCCCACCTGCTGTCAGCCACATAGAGTCCTCAGGGCAGCAAATACCCAATAATATAATACCGATCACTTGTCACAAACCATCTACTTTACCCTTCTCATATGCCCTCTGGAATGCAAGGTCTGTTTGCAATAAACTTACCTTCATTCATGATCTCTTCATTTCCAACTCCCTCAATTTACTGTCTATCACAGAAACCTCGCACACTTCATCTGACTCTGTCTCCCCTGCCGCACTCTCTTATGGTGGTCTACACTTCAGCCACACTCCTAGACCTGGGAACAAACAAGGTGGAGGTGTGGGCATACTACTATCCTCTCGCTGCACTTTTCACTGCATTAGCCCTGTTCCCTCCCTTCAATTCTCATCCTTTGAAGTTCACACTATCCACATCTTCTCTCCCATCCCTCTGTGAGTAGCTGTGATCTATCGCCCGCCTGGATCACCCTTTCAATTTCTGGACAACTTTGCCGCCTGGCTCCCTCACTTTCTCTCCTCCAATATACCTTCACTCATTCTTGGCGATTTCAACATAGCCACTGACACACCCACCTCCCCAACAACTGCAAAATTACTTGCACTTACCTCTTCCCTTGGCCTCTCACAATGGACAGATTCCGCAACTCACAGTGGTGGACACCCCATTGACCTTATTTTCACCAATCTCTGTACTATCTCCAACCTTATCATTTCCCCACTTCCCTTATCTGAACACCGCCTGCTAACTTGCAACCCCACCTCATCTTCCGCTCACCACCCTTCTTCAATCCCTGCCACCAGAACACGCAGAAACCTGCAAGCACTCAACCCACAACAATTTTCCAATGTGCTAAAACCCCATCTTAGACCCCTCACCTGCCCTGACATCGCCACTTCACAGTACACCACGACTCTAACCTCCACCCTTGACACTGTTGCCCCCATAATCACAAGCAACCGCCCTCGCTCTCTTCCACAACCATGGCACACCACACAAACACGCTATCTACAGAGATGCTCACGCACTGCAGAACGACTATGGAGGAAATCTCGCACTTCAGCAGACTTTCTCCACTACAAGTTTACCTTGCGCTCCTACTTCTCTGCCCTCAATCTTGCCAAACAACACTACTTCTCGTCACTAATATCTAACCTGTCCTCCTACCCTAAACGTTTATTTGATACATTCAACACCCTCCTCCGCCCACTCCCACCTCCTGCCCCTTCCTCTCTCACTGCTGATTACTTTGCCAGCCATTTTAAAACTAAAATTAAAACCATTCAAAATGAGCTCTCCTCCCAACTTCGCCCTATGCCACCACCCTCTCCACAAACCAATAACACCCAGCCCTTACCTTTCCCCAATCCCTCCTCCACTATGGACTTCTTTGACCCTGTAACCGAGGATGAAGTATCTACTTTACTACCAACCTCTCACCTTACCACATGCCCACATGATCCTATTCCATCACAGCTAATCCCTCCCCTATCCACCACACTTATCCCAGCTCTCACACATCTATTCAACCTCTCCCTAAACACTGGCAAGTTTTCATCCTGTTTAAAAACACCATAATTACACCCATTCTCAAGAAGCCCTCATCTGACCCAGCTTCTGCCTCCAAATATCGCCCAATCTCACTACCTCCCCTGGCTTCTAAACTCCTTGAGCGGCTTATTTACAATCGCCTCACTCAATTTATTTCCTCCAATTCCCTACTTGACCCCTTCCAATCTGGTTTCCGGGCCCAACACTCTACAGAAACAGCCCTTACAAAAGTCACTAATGACTTGCTAACCGCCCAATCAAAGGGTCACTACTCTATTCTAATTCTCCTGGATCTCTCTGCTGCCTTCGATACAGTTGACCACCAACTTCTAATCCAAACTCTCCACTCTGTTGGCATCCAGGACACAGCTCTTTCATGGTTCACATCCTATCTAGAAGATCGTACATTTAGCGTCTCCTTCTCTGGCACCGCTTCTTCGCCTCTCCCTCTGTCTGTTGACATTCCCCAAGGTTCTGTCCTAGGCCCCCTCCTCCTCTGCATCTACACCTCCTCCCTTGGCACCCTTATAAAATCCTTTGGATTTCAGTATCATCTCTATGCAGAAGACACTCAAATCTACCTCCCTGCACCCAATCTATCCGCCTCAAGTTTCCAACTGCCTCTCTAGCATATCCTCCTGGATGTCCACCCGTCAACTCAAACTCAACATGTCTAAGACTGAACTCCTAATCTTTCCACCCTCTACTACAGCTTCCCCTACTCAAATATCTCTCACTGGTGGCAATGCCACCATCACTCCTACCTCCCAGGCCCATTCTCTTGGGGTTCTACTGGATCCCGTCCTCTCTTTTTTTCCTCACGTTCAATCAATAACAAAATCTTGTCAGTTTCACCTAAAAAACATCTCCAAAATGTGTTACTATCTTACAGAAGACACAGCTAAAATTCTAATATACTCTCTCATCATCTCTCGACTTGACTACTGCAATTCACTCCTTGCTGGCCTCCCCATCTCTCGTCTGTCTCCCCTCCAATCCATAATGAACGCCTCCGGTAGACTCATCTTCCATACCAAATTATCAGGCTTCCCATAGCTTCCAGAATCACATTTAAAATCATGACCCTAACATATAAAGCCCTAAACAATGCACCCCCTTATATCTCTGCTCTTGCTTCAAAATACTCTCCCAACCGCCCCCTTCGTTCTGCTAACGACCTTCTTCTTTCCTCCTCTCTTATCACCTCCTCTCAATCCCGTCTTCAATACTTTTCTCGTACTGCCCCTACTATCTGGAACTCCTTGCCTCGCTCCATTAGATTATCTTCCTGACTCAAAACCTTTAAAAAACTAGTAAAAACACACCTTCAGCCTTAACATGTACAAGTGCACACTCCACAGCTTAATAACACCTACACCCACAATCTACAGTACAACACACAGACACCTCCAATTGACTAAACAAATTGCTTTCACGCTACCATCTTGCAATTGTCACCCTTTTGTATCACACATAAACCCTTACAGCCCTATTAAATTGCAATTCGGCCAATTGAATAGGGCTCTATATAAGCACACAGCATATTTTTTTTACAGAGGTTTTTAGTTAGTAAACATCAACCCAAAAGTAAGGTCTTCACTAACTAAAAACTTCTGTAAAAAAAATATGCCATGTGCTTATGTAGAGCCCTATTCAATTGGCTGAACTGCAATTTAATAAGGCTGTTAGATTGTAAGTGTGTCGGTGTGTTGGAAACAAGCACTATGTATGTTTGATTCTAAGCTCAAAAAACGGGCCCTCCATTCTTTATAAGGTGTTAAGTTTGTTTTTTGCCATATATAGTTGTGGATTTTTGCACTGTTCGGAACGTTTGCAATGTTGGTAACGCACTTGAAAACGAGGCTGAGCAAAGCAAAGCACGCTGCACTTAAAAAATAGACGACAGCAAGGACAGTAACACTTAGACGAACAACGCCAGGCACGCGGGACTTTGAAAATAAAACCAGTCAGTGCGCGCCACGCAAACGTTCAGCAGATACACAGAGGAGAAAGACACAGAATAGGGACAGTGGGGAGATGGTGGAAAGAGACCCATCATTCCCAAGCACAAAACTTGCAGGTTAACGAACCCTGCAAGGAGCGACCCGTTCAGTAGGCGGGAGGTAAAGGCTCGCAATGAGAGCCGAAGCGAGGCTGCAACTGCAAGCCTCACAAAGCGAGGCGAGCCATTGACACCTGCACCAACATCGTTGTTCACGTTACGGCCCATAAGGCCGCAACTGCGAGCCTCGCAAAGTGAGGCGAGCAGTTGAGGCACGCCCCTGCAAAGCCCGCAGGACTTAAGCCACAATGAGCGCCAAAGGTGCTCATTGCAGGCCCACAGGACTTACACTTAGGCTGCAAACGCTCATCGCAAGGACCGTGGGACTTAGCGTGGGCCGCAAAATTACGGCCCCTATCGTACACACCAGTGGTCACTGTACATAATACACAGCAGTGGTCACTGTACATGGGGACCATATAATACACACCAGTGGTCACTGTACATGGGGTCCATATAATACACACCAGTGGTCACTGGACATGGGGACTACATAATACACACCAGTGGTCACTGTACATGGGGACCATATAATACACACCAGTGGTCACTGGACATGGGGACTACATAATACACACCAGTGGTCACTGTACATTGGGACCATATAATACACACCAGTGGTCGCTGTACATGGGGACCATATAATACACACCAGTGGTCACTGTACATGGGGACCATATAATACACACCAGTGGTCACTGTACATGGGGACCATATAATACACACCAGTGGTCAGTGTACATTGGGACCATATAATACACACCAGTGGTCGCTGTACATGGGGACCATATAATACACACCAGTGGTCACTGTACATGGGGACCATATAATGCACACCAGTGGTCACTGTACATGGGGACCATATAATACACACCAGTGGTCGCTGTACATGGGGTCCATATAATACACACCAGTGGTCACTGTACATGGGGACCATATAATACACACCAGTGGTCACTGTACATGGGGTCCATATAATACACACCAGTGGTCACTGTACATGGGGACTACATAATACACACCAGTGGTCAGTGTACATGGGGACCATATAATACACACCAGTGGTCACTGCAGATAGGGACCATATAATACACACCAGTGGTCACTGTACATATGGACCATATAATACACACCAGTGGTCACTGTACATAGGTACCATATAATACACAGCAGTGGTCACTGTACATAGGGACCATATAATACACACCAGTGGTCACTGTTCATAGGGACCATATAATACACACCAGTGGTCACTGTACATAGGGACCATATAATACACACCAGTGGTCACTGTACATAGGGACCATATAATACACACCAGTGGTCACTGTACATAGGGACCATATAATACACACCAGTGGTCACTGCACATAGGGACCATATAATACACACCAGTGGTCACTGTACATGGGGACCATATAATACACACCAGTGGTCACTGCAGATAGGGACCATATAATACACACTGGGGGTCACTGTACATAGGGACCATATAATACACACCAGTGGTCAGTGTACATGGGGACCATATAATACACACCAGTGGTCACTGCAGATAGGGACCATATAATACACACCGGTGGTCACTGTACATAGGGACCATATAATACACACCAGTGGTCACTGTACATAGGGACCATATAATACACACCAGTGGTCACTGTACATAGGGACCATATAATACACACCAGTGGTCACTGTACATAGGGACCATATAATACACACCAGTGGTCACTGTACATAGGGACCATATAATACACACCAGTGGTCACTGTACATAGGGACCATATAATACACACCAGTGGTCACTGTACATGGGGTCCATATAATACACACCAGTGGTCACTGTACATGGGGGCCATATAGTACACACCAGTGGTCACTGTACATGGGGACCATATAATACACAGCAGTGGTCACTGTACATGGGGGCCATATAATACACAGCAGTGGTCACTGTACATAGGGGCCATATAATACACAGCAGTGGTCACTGTACATGGGGTCCATATAATACACAGCAGTGGTCACTGTACATGGGTCCATATAATACACAGCAGTGGTCACTGTACATGGGGGCCATATAATACACAGCAGTGGTCACTGTACATGGGCATATAATACACCCTAGTGGTCACTGTACATGGGGACCGTATAATACACCCCAGTGGTCACTGTATATGGGGACCATATAACACACACCAGTGGTCACTGTACATGGGGGGCATATAATACACACCAGTGGTCACTGTACATGGGGACCATATAATACACACCAGTGGTCACTCTACATGGGGACCATATAATACACACCAGTGGTCACTCTACATGGGGACCATATAATACACAGCAGTGGTCACTGTACATGGGGACCATATAATACACACCAGTGGTCAATGTACATGGGGGCCATATAATACACAGCAGTGGTCAATGTACATGGGGACCATATAATACACACCAGTGGTCACTGTACATGGGGTCCATATAATACACACCAGTGGTCACTGTACATGGGGGCCATATAATACACACCAGTGGTCACTGTACATAATACACAGCAGTGGTCACTGTACATGGGGGCCATATAATACACACCAGTGGTCACTGTACATGGGGGCCATATAATACACACCAGTGGTCACTGTACATAGGGGCAATATAATACACACCAGTGGTCACTGTACATAATACACAGCAGTGGTCACTGTACATGGGGGCCATATAATACACACCAGTGGTCACTGTACATGGGGGCCATATAATACACACCAGTGGTCACTGTACATGGGGGCCATATAATACACACCAGTGGTCACTGTACATGGGGACCATATAATACATAGTAGTGGTCACTGTACATGGGGGCCATATAATACACAGTAGTGGTCACTGTACATGGGGGACATATAATACACACCAGTGGTCACTGTACATGGGGATCATATAACATACAGTAGTGATCACTGAACATGGGGTCCATATATTACACAGCAGTGGTCACTGTACATGGGGGACATATAATACACAGCAGTGGTCACTGTACATGGGAACCATATAATACACACCAGTGGTCACTGTACATGGGGACCATATAATACACAGCCGTGGTCACTGTACATGGGGGCCATATAATACACACCAGTGGTCACTGTACATAATACACAGCAGTGGTCACTGTACATGGGGGCCATATAATACACACCAGTGGTCACTGTACATGGGGTCCATATAATACACACCAGTGGTCACTGTACATGGGGACCATATAATACACACCAGTGGTCACTGTACATGGGGGCCATATAATACACAGCAGTGGTCAATGTACATGGGGACCATATAATACACACCAGTGGTCACTGTACATGGGGTCCATATAATACACACCAGTGGTCACTGTACATGGTAACCATATAATACACACCAGTGGTCACTGTACATGGTAACCATATAATACACACCAGTGGTCACTGTACATGGGGGCCATATAATACACAGCAGTGGTCACTGTACATAATACACAGCAGTGGTCACTGTACATGGGGGACATATAATACACACCAGTGGTCACTGTACATGGGGACCATATAATACACACCAGTGGTCACTGTACATGGGGGCCATATAATACACAGCAGTGGTCACTGTACATGGGGACCATATAATACACACCAGTGGTCACTGTACATGGGGACCATATAATACACAGCAGTGGTCACTGTACATGGGGGCCATAAAATACACACCAGTGGTCACTGTACATAATACACAGCAGTGGTCACTGTACATGGGGGACATATAATACACACCAGTGGTCACTGTACATGGGGACCATATAATACACACCAGTGGTCACTGTACATGGGGACCATATAATACACAGCCGTGGTCACTGTACATGGGGGCCATATAATACACACCAGTGGTCACTGTTCATGGGGGCCATATAATACATAGTAGTGGTCACTGTACATGGGGGCCATATAATACACAGTAGTGGTCACTGTACATGGGGTCCATATATTACACAGCAGTGGTCACTGTACATAGGGACCATATAATACACACCAGTGATCACTGTACATGGGGACCATATAATACATAGCAGTGGTCACTGTACATGGGGGCCATATAATACACAGCAGTGGTCAATGTACATGGGGACCATATAATACACACCAGTGGTCACTGTACATGGGGTCCATATAATACACACCAGTGGTCACTGTACATGGTAACCATATAATACACACCAGTGGTCGCTGTACATAGGGACCATATAATACACACCAGTGGTCACTGTACATTTGGGCCATATAATACACACCAGTGGTCACTGTACATGGGGGCCATATAATACACACCAATGGTCACTGTACATGGGGACCATATAATACACACCAGTGGTCACTGTACATGGGGGCCATATAATACACACCAGTGGTCACTGTACATGGGGGCCATATAATACACACCAGTGGTCACTGTACATGGGGACCATATAATACATAGTAGTGGTCACTGTACATGGGGGCCATATAATACACAGTAGTGGTCACTGTACATGGGGGACATATAATACACACCAGTGGTCACTGTACATGGGGATCATATAACATACAGTAGTGATCACTGAACATGGGGTCCACATAATACATAGCAGTGGTCACTGTACATGGGGGCCATATATTACACAGCAGTGGTCACTGTACATGGGGGACATATAATACACAGCAGTGGTCACTGTACATGGGGTCCATATAATACACACCAGTGGTCACTGTACATGGGGACCATATAATACACACCAGTGGTCACTGTACATGGGGTCCATATAATACACACCAGTGGTCACTGTACATGGGGACCATATAATACACACCAGTGGTCACTGTACATGGGGGCCATATAATACACAGCAGTGGTCAATGTACATGGGGACCATATAATACACACCAGTGGTCACTGTACATGGGGTCCATATAATACACACCAGTGGTCACTGTACATGGTAACCATATAATACACACCAGTGGTCACTGTACATGGGGGCCATATAATACACAGCAGTGGTCACTGTACATAATACACAGCAGTGGTCACTGTACATGGGGGACATATAATACACACCAGTGGTCACTGTACATGGGGACCATATAATACACACCAGTGGTCACTGTACATGGGGGCCATATAATACACAGCAGTGGTCACTGTACATGGGGACCATATAATACACAGCAGTGGTCACTGTACATGGGGGCCATAAAATACACACCAGTGGTCACTGTACATAATACACAGCAGTGGTCACTGTACATGGGGGACATATAATACACACCAGTGGTCACTGTACATGGGGACCATATAATACACACCAGTGGTCACTGTACATGGGGACCATATAATACACAGCCGTGGTCACTGTACATGGGGGCCATATAATACACACCAGTGGTCACTATACATGGGCACCATATAATACACACCAGTGGTCACTGTACATAGGGACCATATAATACACAGTAGTGGTCACTGTACATGGGGGCCATATAATACACAGTAGTGGCCACTGTACATGGGGACCATATAATACATAGTAGTGGTCACTTTACATGGGGGCCATATAATACACAGTAGTGGTCACTGTACATGGGGGACATATAATACACAGTCGTGGTCACTGTACATGGGGTCCATATAATACACACCAGTGGTCACTGTACATGGGGACCATATAACACACAGTAGTGATCACTGAACATGGGGTCCATATATTACACACCAGTGGTCACTGTACATGGGGACATATAATACACACCAGTGGTCACTGTACATGGGGACCATATAATACACACCAGTGGTCACTGTACATGGGGTCCATATAATACACACCAGTGGTCACTGTACATGGGGACCATATAATACACACCAGTGGTCACTGTACATGGGGACCATATAATACACACCAGTGGTCACTGTACATGGGGACCATATAATACACACCAGTGGTCGCTGTACATAAGGGCCATATAATACACACCAGTGGTCACTGTACATAGAGACCATATAATACAAACCACTGGTCAATGTACATGGGAACCATATAATACACACCAGTGGTCACTGTACATAAGGGTCCATATAATACACACCAGTGGTCA
The DNA here is from genome assembly GCA_027410445.1 of Discoglossus pictus. Taxonomy (NCBI): domain Eukaryota; kingdom Metazoa; phylum Chordata; class Amphibia; order Anura; family Alytidae; genus Discoglossus; species Discoglossus pictus. Next base: position 309,532,167 of record CM050165.1, read on the forward strand.
CTGTACATGGGGACCATATAATACACACCAGTGGTCACTGTACATGGGGACCATATAATACACACCAGTGGTCGCTGTACATAAGGGCAATATAATACACACCAGTGGTCACTGTACATGGGAACCATATAATACACAGCAGTGGTCACTGTACATGGGGACCATATAATACACACCAGTGGTCACTGTACATGGGGACCATATAATACACACCAGTGGTCACTGTACATGGGGACCATATAATACACACCAGTGGTCACTGTACATGGGAACCATATAATACACAGCAGTGGTCAATGTACATGGGAACCATAGAATACACACCAGTGGTCACTGTACATGGGGACCATATAATACACACCAGTGGTCACTGTACATGGGGACCATATAATACACACCAGTGGTCACTGTACATATGGACCATATAATACACACCAGTGGTCACTGTACATTGGGACCATATAATACACAGCAGTGGTCACTGTACATAGGGACCATATAATACACAGCAGTGGTCACTGTACATGGAGACCATATAATACACACCAGTGGTCACTGTACATAGGGACCATATAATACACACCAGTGGTCACTGTACATGGGGACCATATAATACACACCAGTGGTCACTGTACATAGGGACCATATAATACACAGCAGTGGTCACTGTACATGGGGGCAATATAATACACACCAGTGGTCACTGTACATGGGGACCATATAATACACAGCAGTGGTCACTGTACATAGGGACCATATAATACACACCAGTGGTCACTGTACATAGGGACCATATAATACAAAGCAGTGGTCACTGTACATGGGGACCATATAATACACAGCAGTGGTCACTGTACATGGGGTCCATATAATACACACCAGTGGTCACTGTACATGGGGACCATATAATACACACCAGTGGTCACTGTACATGGGGTCCATATAATACACACCAGTGGTCACTGTACATAGGGACCATATAATACACAGCAGTGGTCAATGTACATGGGAACCATATAATACACACCAGTGGTCACTGTACATGGGGCCCATATAATACACACCAGTGGTCACTGTACATAGGGGCAATATAATACACACCAGTGGTCACTGTACATGAGGACCATATAATACACAGCAGTGGTCACTGTACATAGGGACCATATAATACACACCATTGGTCACTGTACATAGGGGCAATATAATACACACCAGTGGTCACTGTACATGGGGACCATATAATACACAGCAGTGGTCACTGTACATGGGGACCATATAATACACACCAGTGGTCACTGCACATAGGGACCATATAATACAAAGCAGTGGTCACTGTACATGGGGACCATATAATACACAGCAGTGGTCACTGTACATGGGGACCATATAATACACAGCAGTGGTCACTGTACATAGGGACCATATAATACACAGCAGTGGTCACTGTACATGGGAACCATATAATACACAGCAGTGGTCACTGTACATGGGGACCATATAATACACAGCAGTGGTCACTGTACATGGGGGCCATATAATACACAGCAGTGGTCACTGTACATGGGGGCCATATAATACACAGCAGTGGTCACTGTACATGGGGACCATATAATACACCCTAGTGGTCACTGTACATGGGGTCCATATAATACACAGCAGTGGTCACTGTACATGGGGACCATATAATACACACCAGTGGTCACTGTACATGGGGGCCATATAATACACACCAGTGGTCACTGTACATGGGGACAATATAATACACAGCAGTGGTCACTGTACATGGGGACCATATAATACACACCAGTGGTCACTGTACATAGGGACCATATAATACACACCAGTGGTCACTGTACATGGGGACAATATAATACACAGCAGTGGTCACTGTACATGGGGACCATATAATACACACCAGTGGTCACTGTACATAGGGACCATATAATACACACCAGTGGTCACTGTACATGGGGTCCATATAATACACACCAGTGGTCACTGTACATGGGGTCCATATAATACACACCAGTGGTCACTGTACATAGGGACCATATAATACAAAGCAGTGGTCACTGTACATGGGGACCATATAATACACACCAGTGGTCACTGTACATGGGGGCCATATAATACACACCAGTGGTCACTGTACATAGGGACCATATAATACACACCAGTGGTCACTGTACATGGGGACCATATAATACACAGCAGTGGTCACTGTACATGGGGACCATATAATACACACCAGTGGTCACTGTACATAGGGACCATATAATACACACCAGTGGTCACTGTACATGGGGACAATATAATACACAGCAGTGGTCACTGTACATAGGGACCATATAATACACAGCAGTGGTCACTGTACATGGGGTCCATATAATACACAGCAGTGGTCACTGTACATGGGGACCATATAATACACAGCAGTGGTCACTGTACATGGGGACCATATAATACACAGCAGTGGTCACTGTACATGGGGACCATATAATACACAGCAGTGGTCACTGCACATGGGGACCATATAATACACACCAGTGGTCACTGTACATGGGGACCATATAATACACAGCAGTGGTCACTGTACATGGGGACCATATAATACACACCAGTGGTCACTGTACATGGGGACCATATAATACACAGCAGTGGTCACTGTACATGGGGACCATATAATACACAGCAGTGGTCACTGTACATGGGGACCATATAGTACACAGCAGTGGTCACTGTACATAGGGGCCATATAATACACCCTAGCGGTCACTGTACATGCGGACCATATAGTAACACACCTGGATGATGCTATGATGGATAGTACAATAATAAGTGACTATTAGTCAGTATTACACACCTACTGTATAGGATCTATCTTACATAACTCTGTGCTCTGCTGCACTCTCAGTCCGGACCAGGCATCTTCCCCACCACAGTATTAAAGACATTACACTAAAACGTATAGTACAATGTAAGCACCTCAGTCTGGATGGCACAGAGATGCTGCTATAACAGGGATGCTGTAGGACTGACCTGTCAGGAGATGCACATGCCCCTGGCTCCTCCCCTCTCTGGGGGTTTTGGGTTCTCTTAATGCTGTCCCCTGGGCTCCAGCCGCGCTCCCGATACCAGTAAAAGGAGCCGCGCATATGCGCGTGCCGGGTGCGCGCGCGCGAGTGGGAGGAGATATGTACAGACTCAGCAGCCGGTGCAGACCATTGTGCACATGAGTGGGACAAGCCGCATAATGACTGTGCACTGAAGTGGGACAGGCCATGTGCATCACAAGTGTGAGATACATAGGAGAATAATGCATGGGACCAGTCTGAGATGGCTGCTGTATCATATAATAACACTGAGTGTATGTGTATGTATGTATATATATATATAATATAGTTGTGAGCATGCAAGTTGTTGCCAAAGGCGCTCCATGCCAGCAACTGAGACCCTTGCAAACTTACCGTCGCAACGCAAACAACACGACACACTAATTACGACCCTCGCAAACTATTACTAGCAACGCAAACAACATACGACACACGTTAACACCCATTACGACCTCACAACACTCGGACGCAACTTCCGAACATTACAAAATTCAAAACACAATACATACACACAGCACATACATAAAAAACTTACCTACAGCAATAGGGAGCATCCAGAACCTCAAAAAAACAACTTACACCTTCATTTCACTCCAAAAAAAAGAGTTTACACACTAAAAAATGACATAAGCGACAGAAAAAACGGCCGCCGAGCAAAACGAAAACAATGCTACACACGCAAACACCATACGAGACATGTTAGCAGACATTACGACCTCGCAAAAATCGGACGCAACACGCCGTCATACAAACATTTAAAACACAATAAATACACACAACACACACATAAAAAGCTTACCTACAGCAAGAGGAACCATCCAGCACCTCAAAAAAACAACTTACACCTTCATTTAAATAAAAATAAAACACTTTAGACACTAATAAAATCGCTAAGCGAGAGAAAAAATGGCCGACGAACAAAACGAAAACAAGGCTACAGCACTCTCAACACGTAAAACACCACAAGAAACTCGCAAAACACCACAAGAAACTCGCAAAACACCACGAAGCACCTACGGATAATCCGCGAAGACGCATGCCACAGATAACCCGCCATTTTAGGCCAATACGGAAGTACACCACTACGCTAACGGTTTGGTCTCGCGCACGCACAGTATTACACTGCACACATTCACCACGCTTACACAGCAGCTCCACACCACTAATGCTGCAGCAACATCAAAACAGATTGCCAGCTCTTCAACACAATGCTTCAAAATAGGTAAAGTATATTCATTTATTAATGTAAAATATATATTTCATTATTACACACCAAACACCATTAGCTCACTTACGATTTCATTGCCGTCATTTTTTGACGGGCAATTCGCTAGTATATATATATCTATATGAGTGTGTGTTTATTTGTGTGTGTAATGCAGCGGGCATAAGCTTAAAGGAAGCCATGTTTGAAAATGGCTATGGGTTGAAGAGCGAGGCATTTGTGGGCACATTTGCATGTCTTAGCTTTCCAGAATGCTGTGTAATAACTCTTTTTCTCTGAGCTGGAAGCAGGTTTTAGACATTCAAATGTGAACACAGATGTACTATTTATTTTATATATATATATATATATATATATATACATACATACATCTGTTTGTGTGTCTATATATATATATATATATATATATATATATATATACTGTGTATATACATATGTTTATATGTGTGTATATATATATATATATAGGATCTTTCCTGTTCGCTGCCCGTGGTCCGTGGCGGCCGAGGGGTCCATGACTTTCTTCCCAGTAACCTGAATGCCCCTCACCTTAAAAACCCTAACACTAAACCATAAAGAATTCAGGGACCCCTCAGCCGCGCCACCTAGTGGCCGATGGCCGGCACTGCGCACAGCCAGCCGGCAAGGTCCTATCACATATACAAAACACCAGCAGGCACATAAAACTGCAAAAGGGGACTTAGAAAAAAAAAATCTGAGGTTGAAAAAATACGAAGTTAAAGGCCGAACCGCGCACATCCAAAATCAACAAGAACCTAAATAAAAAATTAAAATAAACATCACACACGGCACGTGGGGACAGCCAGGACGTCTGGGAGTGAGGTTGCTCGACAATTTAAACACAATTTGCCCTGTTTCAAAAATCGCCTAAGTGACAACAAAAAAAATGTCGGACGAAAAAAAGCGAAACAAGGCTACACGACACCTAACTACGGAAAACACTGCCAGGCACATAAGACTTTTACCCAGGAACGTACGAGGTACAAAATACACTATTAGGAAGTACGGAAAATGCTCCACACCCGCGTATCACATACACAATCCCAGACATTTTACAACACTAACTTGCAACTAATAACATTTCCTTTCTAAACTGGTGATTTACACAACTAAACAAATGCTTTGCCCTCGTGCACGCACCCTATTTACACTGCACACTTGCCACATTGCTGACACACCTCAGGTCAGCAACAGTCCAAATGTACATTGTATGCTGCAGCACAATACAAACAGATTGTTAGCTCTTCAGGATATTTTTTGCTGAATAAATTAATCAGAAAAGGTAAAGTATATACCGTATATACTCGAGTATAAGCCGACCCGAGTATAAGCCGAGGCACCCATTTTACCACAAAATACTGGGTAAAATGAGTGACTCGAGTATAAGCCGAGGGTGGGAAATGTGCTGCCCCCTGTGTCCCTCTTGTGCCCTCTGTGTCCCCCTCTCTTTCTGTGTCTCGTCTCCCCTCTCCCTTCCCTGTGTCTATTCTCCCCTCTCCCTTCCCTGTGTCTCTTCCAACCTCTCCCTTCCATGTGTCTCTTCCCCCCTTCCTTATCACCCTCCTCAACCCCACTCCTCAACCTCCCTCCTCATCCTCAACCTCCCTCCTCATCCTCCCTCCTCATCCTCAACCCCCTCCTCAACCTCCCTCCTCATCCTCAACCCCCTTCTCAACCTCCCTCCTCCATCCCCCCACCCTCAATCCCCCTCCCACCCCCCCATCCTCATCCTCTCTCCTTAACCCCCATCCTCAATCCCCCTCCTCAACCCCCCCATCCTCATCCTCTATCCTCAACCCCCCATCCTCAACCCCCCTCCTCAACCTCAACCCCCCTCCTCAACCCCTCAACCTCCCTCCTCAACCCCTTCCTCAACCTCCCTCCTCAACCCCCCCATCCTCAACCTCAATCCCCTCCTCAGCCTCAACCCTCATCAACCTCAACCCCCTCATCCTCAACCCCCCCATCCTCTCTCCTCAACCCCCCATCCTCAACCCCTCAACCTCCCTCCTCATCCTCAACCCCCTCCTCATCCTCAACCCCCTCCTCAACCTCCCTCCTCATCCTCAACCCCCTCCTCAACCTTCCTCCTCAACCCCCTCCTCAACATCCTCATCCTCAACCCCCCATCCTCAACGTCAACCCCAACCCACCTCCTCAACCTCCCTCAACCCAAACCCCCCTCAAGGAGGAGGGGGTCCTCCACCTAAACCCCCTAAATACCACCCCCCTCTCCCCTCACTTGCTTGTGCTCCGGCTTTCGCTCCTTGACCCGGCGCCGGCGCACATGTGGCGTCACATGCGCGCAGCGTCATTAGCATATACCGGGTGCACCTTTACAATTCACTAGTATATATATGTATGTGTGTGTATCTGTCTATTTATTATTATTGTTTATTTATAACACGCCAACATATTCTGTAGCTCTATACATGGATTACGATCAAGGCAAAAAACGATAGCAATATTAATATGTTGCAAAGGGCCCTTTCTTTGTGCTTAGAATCCGGTGTCCAAAGTGCTTCCCCAAAACACCTTGCAATATTGAAAACTTGCAATCTATCTATCTGTGATATTTACACATCTCCCAAAATGTCCCTCTTGCAGGTAGAATCCCATATGCCTTTATTTTACACTTTGTTCATTTTTTTGTCTGTATCCTCTCTAAATGTTTTTGCCATAATTCCTCCTCCAGAAGGGGCATTGCCTGTTAGTGAACAAGTTATTAGAGGGCCACTGTACTTCAAGACAAAAGGCACCTGTTTGTGAAGCATGTAACAAACTAACCACATCAGCAGCTGTGCAAACCATGGACATTAAAATATTTTTTTAAAGAAACTGTTTTTTTTATAGACTTTGTTTATCAGTAAAATAAATTGATTTTGTGTTTGTTAGGTCACTCCCTGAGATCTGGATCATGTGGGTGTTTCAGGGATAGGGCACAGGTAGAAATCTGGTATTTGTTAGATAATTGGATTGAAATTGAGACCACACTCCTGACCCCCTGGCAGTCACAGACAGAGGACAATTGCATCAATAGATACAAGCACAACTCTCTGTAAATGTAAATGCTACGGAATATGTTGGAGCGTCACAAATAAAGATATTATTAAACGCCCCCCTCTCTCACGCACACACAGCTTCCATCAATGTGTCATGGATGCCTTCAGCATCTATCAGTTTTTTTTATCACAAATGCTTAACGACCTTTATGTTGGCTTAGACACAATGGCCCTCATTCAATTGCAATTTGGCCAGTTCAATAGTGCTCTAAATAAGCACATAACATATTTTTTTAAAATAAGTTTTTAGTTAGGGAAAACCTTGTTTTTGGATAGATGTTTACTAACTAAAAACTTCTTAAAAAAAATATGTTATGTGCTTATTTAGACCCCTATTCAATTGGCCAAATTGCAATTGAATGAGGGCCAATGTTTTCACACATATATTGTGCTTTATTTTACAGCAGCCATTTAAAGATAACAAATACTGTCTATTTTGACTAATATGTGTTCGTCTGGGAAGTAGGTAAAGTGTAGTACTAGGATGGGCTTAGACAAATGTCAGTGTACATAGCTTTTAATAACTAACAGAGAATTAGATTGCGAGTTTTAAAGACCACAGCCCCTTCCTCAAAGCAATTTCCTTGAATGCCGGCATTATAATGCTACTCAGTTATTTCATTTACTGATATTGTTTCTTGTTGTTCTCGTTGGTCACTTGATATGTTGGAAGCTATAGTATGAGACTTTGCAAGAGAAATCCTCTCTCCATTCCCTAAATGTAATATTTACAGACAAGAATATTGAAACCATACCCTGAAATAAAGGTCTGGCCCCATCTAGTGAGCACCATGTAAACTTCAGGCACTGTCTACTTTTTCATTGCTTTTTATAAAGAAAGTGGCTGGTCTCATCACATATAGTAGTTGTGGTAATTGCGAGTTTGTCAGTAATCATGAGGCCCGAAAGTTACGGCTTTGACGCGATACGCAATGAGCGCTTTAGGCCCATAAAGTAGAGAAGGGGAAAGAGGCTTGCAATGAGCGCCAAAGGCACTCATCGCGAGGCCCGCAATGAGCTCCAAAGGCCGTAGGCTTTTGGCGCTCATTGCGAGGCTCACAACACAGGCTCTGACTGGATTCCGAGTTACGGCCTTGAAAAAAAAACGGCACCATTTTTTTGAGCCCGTAACTTGGAAGTTGCCAAAAGGCGACAATTGATTAGAAAATTAACTTACAACATCACACACAGCATAGGGGGAGAGGCAGGAAGCCTGTAAGTGAGGTTGCAAGCTAATTTGGCGTTTTTGGGAGGTTTCAGAATGGTTAGGCGAGGAAAAAAATGGCGACCGTAAAGCCGTAATTTTTTTTTAAAGTTTGTAAATCGGAAACATATTTCGGGCTTGGGTAATATGGTCAATTTCCAAAGCCTGCAAATGGTTTTACACCCGTAAATGGAAACAGGAGCACAGGGGAGGGGAGAGGGTGGAAAGAGACACATGGGATGGAGTGGGGGGAAGAGGCACAGGTGAGGGAGATAAGGGGAAAAAAACAGGGGAGGGAGAGGTGGCAAAGAGACACGGGAGGGAGAGAAGGGGAAAGAGACACGAGTGAGAGAGAAGGGAGAGGTTCGCAATGAGAGGCTGGGGCATATTTTCTTTGTGTTTGAGCCTCATTTTAAAGCGAGAACGTTCTAAATAATTGCCTTTTTTTCTTTATTATGATAATTTATTAAATTACAACTCCAGTGGTGACGTGAAAACAATAAATATTTGCCAGAGTATTGTCTTTATTATTATTATTAGGTCTGTACGATCCACAATATTATTAGCACTTGTCAACATCGGTAATTTCGGGGCATTTGCAAGATTTTTTAGTTTTTAGTTTCATGTGCATCATTTACCCTACACATTCTGTTTATTAAAATACATTTTGGAATACTACATTTATTCCAGTTCTCAGCTAGTGTTTTTCTTGCAGCACATCGGAAGTGGAAATCTATCCTTCTATACATTTTGTACAATATTAAATATCCCTCCCATGACAGTGGTGCTATTTCTGTAATGTTTAACAGTGTTAAAAAAATCATAAAATTCGATCTGTTGCATATTTGGACAGACACTTTTTCATGTTGATCAATCTTTCATTAACTTGGAAGTTTGCAGGAAATAAACTTGTTTTTAGACATTCAAATTTGAACACCAATGTACTATGTGTTTCTTGAATAACACAGAGAGATAAGTTGAATGTATATTATGTTGATTTGATTTTATTTTGTGTGTATGTATTTAGTAATAATCTAATGTTTATTTTTAACAGGGGCCGTGCCGGAGAAGAAAATAAGAAGGATGGGGACATGCAGGGTTCAATATTTATAATATTTTGAATGTTTATTTATTGTATGTACTGTGTTGTACTAATTTGTTTTTTTGTTTTTTTTCCTAGGGGGGCGATCTGAAGGGACATCTGCAAAGGTAAGTGGTCTTAATTATTTTATTTTAGGTTAGATTTAGGGTTTGTGTATTTTAGATAGGATGTATTGTATGTTAGATAGAGGGGTATGTGTGTATGTAGATAGGATTTAATGTATTTTAGATAGGGGGTATGTGTGTATTTTAGATAGGATTTAATGTATTTTAGATAGAGTGGTATGTATGTATATATATATGTATTTTAGATAGGATTTAATGTATTTTAGATAGGGGATATGTGTGTATTTTAGATAGGATTTAATGGATTTTAGATAGGGGGTATGTATGTATTTTAGATAGGGGGGTATTGTATTTTATTTTTTACTTAGTGTCAAGAGGGTCCCGGAGGACCCTCATAGCACTTAAGGGGTTAATGTTAGGCTTCTAACTGTCCCATGAGGGTCTTTAGTGAGCCTTATGGGACTAATGGGGTTAAAACCAGGTTCAAAATGGTGTAGTGCTTACACTTTGTGTCATGAGGGTCCTGGATGCCCCTCATGGCACTTATAGTGTTATTACATGGGTTCATTAGTGTGCTATAGGGGTCTATATAGTTGAGGCACCCAGTACACTCATATTGTGATACAAACAGCATGTCAACATTTTTTTATTGCCCAATCATTTTTGACGGGCAAGTCGCTAGTATATAATATTTGTAAACATAAAATATACTTTTCATATGCTCCTATATACTTAAACCCTATAAGGTTTAAGATAATAAATCCCTTCTCCCACATAACTTTGATTCTCACTGTAGCTATTCTTAAATACAATTTGAATTATTTAACTTAAACATACACCTTTATGTTAAGTAATTATTTTAGATATCAAATCAATAGCAAAGACATATATTAAACAATGTAATGCATTTTTTTTGTCATTATTTAAAACGTTTTCTTTTAACCTCTGCGTAGTTTATTTCTGAGTCACTTGAGTTTGATGTATTGCTCTCATCTTGCTCATTGCTACTATATTTCCACATCCTTGAAGAATCCTTAATCTTCACATACAATCCTAAATCTTAATCAAGTTCGGCACATCCTCCTTTCATTAAAGTATAGAGTCCTTATTACCCCTCCTTATGAGTAAAGCAAATGCGGAAAGCCAATAATAACCACCGTAACTTACCAAATTCTCCAGTAGAATTTTGGTTATATGCCTTAATTCTGTAGATCATTAAAAAGCTTATATTTGTATTCTCAAAATAATCAGGACCACTGTCCAATGAAAAATATTTATTTAGAAACTATGAGATGGATGATCATTATCATGTAGAGGAAAAGTCATAAGGCTAGTTTTTACGTATGAAAAATCCATACCTGATACTTTGGTGAGTGGTGTTTACATTTCTTTAGGAGCAGAGCTTGCATCTATTGATGCAAGCTTCTTTGATCCGAAGTATGTGCGGGAAAGGGTTTGTGTCAAATTCAGTGGGATGCAATTATCTAACAGATATTTCTCATTTCTCCCTCTTTCCTCACAAAACCTCTCCCTACGCAGATAGATTAAAAAACCCACATGCTTCAGTTATGGAGAAGTGATTAAGCAAAGATAAAAAGGAATGTGTACATTTTTATGCCTAGGCAGAGAAAATATTTTAACCTAATTGCATTCAAAATGGTGCTGGAAGAAAGCTTTCTTATTGTAGTTGAGGTACAGAAAGAACTCCGTTAAACTGATACTTTAGTTAGTATTATGGGAACTTCAGAGATGATAAAAAGGAATAATGATAATATGAAGGTCCTGATTCGGACAAAAGTCTGACTGTTGACTACCCCTGGATATCCAGGATATCTGAATATTAGGAAAAGCTTGTGTAAGCCAGGACCATAAAACATGTTTAAAGATAGCTGTTCTGAACAGAAGGGCCCACTGGGATTTTTGGGATTCATCACTTATTATATGTGTGGTTAGAAGGTATTGACAACTTGCTTAACAGTCATATCTGTGATATACAAATGGTTAAACATTCTAAAGAATTTATATGGCCCTGCGATCGGCCACGTGTGAAGGCTCTGGCTTTAGTCCTGAAGGGGGAGCTAGTTTTATGGCTCTGTAAGAGGAGAAAAAATGTGTAATGACAACAAGAAAGCTATGTGGGTGAGGGGGGTAGCAAGCTATTTGCCTAGGAGGATGGGCTAGAACTGGGGAAAAGTCTTTGGTGTTTTATGTCATCTGAAATGTGTTTTGTAAAATAAAGAAGTGACAGTCTGATTTTGGACACACTAAACAAAGGTGGTGTCAGAGTCTGCTTGTACTAATCAAAAGTACATGGTGTGTGATTCTGAGATCCTAAGAAAGGGGGTCTGATGGTGCCTGTCCTTTCAGAAATTATGCTGTCATCTAAAGTGTCTGCTGGTGTCGAGATCTGAGCAAAAAGTTGCGACCCGTAGAGAGAGAACGAATTGGGGTGAGCGTAGTCCCCCAAATCGGGCGGGCGTAACAATCTTTTGTAGACTGCATTTGTATGGATTCTTCCATCTTTTCTGGCTTTAGTAAATACTGCTGGTGTGGCGTTTTTGGAGGGAGGGATGGATGGATTTGTTATAATTTGAGCTTTTAGAATTTGATACTTATTCTTTCCCCTGCACATTACCAGAAGCAGGCAAATATAACTGCAATCCATGCAGAAATATAAGCATCCCTCTTATACATGTATCTTTTATTACAGTACCATGGATGCCTTAAGGATCAAAAAGATGTATCAATCTCTTTCTTTAATTTAAAACTAGCTTAATGACAGGCACATAGTGAGACTTACATTTCTTTAAACCTATTTTTTATTCTCATACAGTGGTCAGAGAAGATGGTAAGCCCAAATGGAATGTACCTTAAGAATTTTATTCAGACCATTGTTTTTAGTGTTGCAATAGACAGTTTGGACAGCCAAATAAAATCCACCACTTCATAGAAAGAACTATTTTTCTTTCTGTGTCAGAATATCTTTTCTGGGTTTCAGAATCCTTATATATGACATTTGAGGTGGTCGGATTATTATTTTTTTCTGCTGTAGACGCATCTGAAGACAATTAATCAGTAGGCAAAGTTCTGAGAGTATAGCTGAAAAAAGCAGTAGTAGTCAATGAATGAAGAGTGGAATTGTGGAAAAAACACAACCAAGTGAATGAGTGATTCTTTTTTATTGTAAATATATCAAAATAATACATTCAATTTGTAATACAATAGCAGCATATCTTCCAAGTTATACAAAAATATACAAAACATTTTACACATACATAGACATACTTCAGACAATAATTGAGACAGAGGGGAACATCAATAATCTTTTTTTTTTTTTTTTTAGCTGTTCCCATCTTTCCCATTTATTTGAAAGCTTGTTAATTGTGGTGTTTACATCAATACAGATATTTCTTTCGGTGTTATACGACCTATCAATATTGATAGATATTTCATTCCATGAAGGAAGTTTTCATGGTTTCCAATATTTGTCTATAAGCCATTTAATTATTAGCAAGATTTGAATCCCCAAATGTTTTTCACTTTCTTTAATAACATTTGAAAAGATGTGGAATAGCACCAATCCAGGGTTTTTACTTAATGGAGTTTTAACAATAGATATGATATTTTCCAAGCACATGGACCAAAATTCCTCTACTTAAGGGCAATCCCACCATATGTGCTTGTGGGTGCAACCTCTCCATCACAGACCGTTAGCTGTTTTTGGATAGATCTTCTGTAAAAGGGTTGATACCCTGTACCATCTTTGTACCGATTTAAAGTGTGTTTCTCTAAGTGTAGTGCAAGATACAGCCTTAGATATTAAGGCAAATTCTTTTAACCACACTGAATTATCCCATTGGGTATCAAAATCTCTCTCCCAACATTCAACATAGGAAGATTACAGTCTGATATATCTATCTTTTTCCCTTTTTTTATTGAAACATCTCCTCTCAAAGTCAGTAAGGGGTTTCATACAAATTAAAGGAGATTATTGAAAAAATCTAATCTTGATTTAAAGTATTTTCCAACCATTTAGAAGTTGGTAAATTAAAGTCTGAACAAACTTTCAAAGGATTTGTCATAGAGGTCGTTGAACTTTACTAATCCCCATCTATCCCAAAAATCTACTTGTTCCATCCTGTTAATTTTCATAATAAATTGAATCGGGGTAGCCGGGGAGAGGTATTCTATGAGTTAAGAGAGTGTTTCAATGATCCAAATGTCCAGAAACATAAAACTGGAAGATTTGTTGCATGATTTGATAAGTACTCACCTTTGCCATTCCTCAGACTGATATACAAATGAGAAGTTGAGGGAGATATTTAATAGGGCACAGAATAACCACCAAAACCTGGACATAAATGGACACCCAAGGGTATAGGCAGAACACATACTCAACATATATTTGTGCCAATTCAGGTGCAGAATGGATGGGTTTAGGCAGTGCAACAAGCTGACACTGCTAAAAGAATCTATCACCACAATGATAGACCAGGTCTGGTCTCACTCATTCAGTTTTATTTCAGGATAGTTAAAATCTCCCAATTTTAGAACTTGACCATGATTAGCTGCATTTCCATTCTTTAACAATAATTGTTTTCAACAATAATTGCTTCTGGCATTAGTTTGCTATTACTTATTTTGCTATGAGTTTTGAAGTGCCTGCCACAGTATTTAAATTTACGTAGCAATACCTCCCTATTGACTAAACTACCCATGGGGAAGGAGAGAGTTACCCCCTTTACACTTTCTAGCCCATTACTTATATCTAGTCTGTCATGATTACAAACTACAAAAAGAGTGTGAAAACAAATCAATATATTTGTTTAAATGTATTTTTTCCCTTTTTACCCTTCCTTCTATTTCTTTCCTTTCCTGCTCTACAATTTACCCATTTTCGTTTTAACTCCCACACTTAAACTAGAACTGCACTTTTACTAGAACTGTTTGCAAGCTCACAAGTTCCCTCCATCCCCTGTTTAAATGAGATTGGCTTTGACTACTGACCCGCACCAAAATCACTACACAAGTACACAAAACACCCTTTACTGTTCAGATGAAGTCACAGAACTGTGTATCGGGAAATGCAGCAGACAGATCTTAGACCAGTTGGTCAGATTTAGGAGTCTCGGACAGTTTGGTCGACCAATTCAAACTAAGAAAAAAAACGGACATAAGCTGGAACTGGAGAGGTTCTAATAGGATTGAGAGGATCCAGGATGAACCATATTGAAATTCCTTTAACATGGAAAATAAAGACTTCAACATGACCAGCTGTACTGCAGGCTGTTGCAATAAATGTTCACACCTGAAAGGATCTATTGGGACAGCTTGAGACAATGCAGGTTCAGACTAAAAAAAAAGACTAGGAGGGCTCAGAAAACCAGTATCTGGCAAGCTGTAAAGGGACTGGAGAGACACAGCCCAGTTACAGGTCACAGATCTATAACAAAGCAGAGTCCAGGAACTATAAAAATAACTAGTGGAGCAGTAGACACAAAAGATTAAGGTTTTGAAAGGCTGGAAGGACTGCAGGCAGCAACTCGAGCAAGGACATGTCTGCAATAGGATATAAAACACAGGTTATTAGGAAGTGAGTCACACCTGATAAGCCTGGCAGCAGAAATGCAGCAAATGTAGAGACAGAAGACAATGCTAGGGTGGTACACTATGACCAGGAGGATTCAAAGAAAGAAAAAAACCTTGGTGCCAGTCCTGAACTCCTGCATCACATAAAACAACCTCTCCAGGAAGTGCTGAGGATTTTAACTGCATAGTCAGAGAAAGCCTAATTCATGGCATGATCAGGCAGATTCCTGAAAACTACATTGTACTAGCTTTTTTGGAGATCAAAAAAAATATTGACAATTCAACCTCCTCTGAGTGGTACAGTTTTCCATGTAGCTGTACTGTATACTAGTCACTATTTTCTGATGAGCTTTTCTGGTGCTAACATGATCTGGCACGGTTATTAAGCAGTTCTCTTCCAACTCCCACATTCAGTTGTATACTGTGGGGCTTGACAAATACTTGGAAACAGGAGCAAAAAAAAAAAAAAAAAAGTTTTAAAAAGGGCCACCTTAGAGACGATACAATAAGTTTCATTAATTTAGTAACTGATGAACAGGTACAACACCATTCCAAGAAATAAAAATATTTAATCTGTCAGTGTTTGTAAAAAAGCGCTTCTTTCTAACCTTTATTGGGACTTTCTATTTTTTTTAGTAAATAGCTCTAGGTTTGCTTGCAGTGGCCGCTTCAAGAAAGGAGACAGATAAAGACCCATATGAGGCCGGGCATATTGTCTTCCACCCCTGTAGTGTTAAGATTTCAGGTACACACTCATAATGGAGGTTATTTACAGTGTGCTGTGGAACTGTCCAATTGAGCAAGTGACAGGTAAATATTGTTCATTCTACAGTATACTAAACTCATGATATCCAGGCTACAATCAACGTATGTATCTGCAGATACCAGACTTGGGACTCTTAATGTCCTTTGAAAAAGGGAAATTGCTTGCGTTGTTAGCGTAGTTCTATTTCCATTCTAGTATATTCATATATTTGATAAAAAGGGATAAGAAAAATGCAATTTACAGAAATGTGGGGAGTAGGAAAAAAAAAAAAAAAATCTCACTGTAATCAAAGCCTTTACAGGCATGGTCAGCTAGCAAACAAGTAAACCTTCTAGGATTAAATTCAAGAATTTTGCTCAATGGTTTGTTGCATGTATTTTTAGTCTGAATTATGTTACAAAACAGTCTTGCCCTCTGTGCTTGTAACATTAAGAACGAAGCCAAGAGGAACAAGTCTGTTTTTGTAATCGTCAATAGCAATGCCGACAGTTTAACTGCAGCTTAGTCTTGGGATGTCTATAACCTTGCATTTAATTTTTTTTTAGGCATAACTTTACCAATGTGGAGTGTTTAATTCTTACCATCAAATTTAAGAGACCTTATAAACCAAAGGTTAAATGATCCAGTAGTATCAAAGGTAGCACTTTCCTTCCAACAGTATTTAATAGTGCCTGGAGATGTATTAAACTTGTACGACTGTCTACAACTGATGTATCTGAATGGGCTTCACTATCCAATGTTTCCCTCCATTTAATACATCCAATAAGCACACAGGTAGTTGAAGACCGTAATTTAGCAATGCATTCATTTTTTTTTTTTTTTACCATCTATTTTACTATTCTGTTCATCAAGTCTAGCTCAAAAATATGAAGCATGAAGTTAAATGGTCATTTTAATGTTTCACCACAAAGTTCAGGTATACATGTTAGCAGAGCAACAATTAGACCGTTTATATATTTCTCATTAAATCCTTTATTGAGTTTTGTTCTTCAGCATAAACTTGCAGCACACATAATATGAAGATATATTCCTTCGGTCCATTCCATAAACTACTTTCCATGCAGATAACTTTCTACCTAGATAACTATTTTAAGTTTGTCAGAATGCAAATCATATGTTACGTTTCAAGGGCACTCACTTCTAAATATGTTACATTGAAAAGACAAGACCATCAATGTTGTATGCAAGCATTTTTATTGAATCACATTATATAAAACAAAAAACGATAACGATCCACCATGCACAGATCAATCACTACAAAAGCATTACAGGACAGTACACACCATTGCTACAGCTAGCGTTAATCTTATGCAGATGCAAGGCAAAGGATAGCATGATGGAAAGAATTCAGATATACAGGAATGCCATCAGTGATGCAACATAGGATGCGAGGCACCAAATCAGAAGGTACTCGAGAAAGGAGCCAACATCTATTCGGATGGAGAGAAGTCTACACATAGAACTGGTTCATAAAACAAGGCTCTATTGTAGATGCTAAAAAATATATATTACTGACAAGCGCACATATTGAGCTTTCAAAATAATTTTTGCTTGCATTCCAGACACTACTTGGTAATTTGTAAACCAACCGATTTTAATAGTCAGCAGAATAAGAATTTGGTATTCAGACAGTAGAATTAAGTGCTATGAGAACTTGCCGAGAAGCAAATGCAGACTGTCCTTAATATACCAGTGCAGGTTTAGTTGTAGTGAAAATCCTTAGTTTGACAAGTGCACAGAAGCACCAATTGAAAACGTTTACAATATGTGAATATTTGGTTCTTGAAACAAAGTTGGGATTTTCGGCATGTTAAGGCATTCCTGTTCCTTTATGGATTCTTTCATATAGCTTTTGAAATGAGATTAGGGTAAGTGAAGATGGAAGTAACAGGTTGAAAGCAAAGATTTTAAGTACCAGACCAATCCTAGCACGCTGTGCTGTTTTGACACGCCATATGGGAGTGACCTCATTCACAGACAAGGTGTCAAGAACCAGTTACAAGAATATTGCTAAATAGGGTAACAGTGCAACACTAATACATTAGATACTAACAATCATTTAAGCATTGCAAACAAGACATATATAGTAAAAATAATTATGGAAAACTCTGTTCCCGATAATTAAATACACCTGTAGTGTAACATGAGGGTACACTGCCCCCGATATAACACTTTGGTAGACAAAAACTACCTTTTTTTCATATACCATTATGGAAGACACTGCTTCCGATAATGTAAGTTCGATTTCATGATAAATGAAACTGGAAATTCTGGTGCTTTCATGTTTCCTGTACAGCAGCTAACCCACATAATGTACCCTAGCTGTGTACATGCAGATCCATGATTACATGTGTGTTCTTTTTAACATGTCATGCGTTCCAGTGTGTTCAGTATCACCAATAGGCCGGTTATGCCAATATGCCTTTGTACCAGTAGACAAGCTATGGCACAAAGGTTTGCCCATATAACTCCCTAGGCTTTGGCGCGGTTTTCTATTGCATAATGCATGCACTAAAAGCTTTAAATGAAGCAATTCACTGAACCGTGTATTGCCATACAATGCAGAAATCTAGCGGAGATTGAGAGAGGACCTACTAAGGAGCACATGCAGTTTAGTCTCCGTTATGCATGCAGAATTTCCAGTATCATGTCTGATCGAATAAGCAGATGCTGCTTTCATTTTTAAATACAAGTAAAAAACTCCGACAGTATAACCGTCAATTATGGAAGGCACTGCTTCCGATAATTACCAAAAAATAAAAAAATTAACACCATTTATAGTGATCTCTGTCACTGATAAATAAATAAACATTGTTTTCAGTGCGAAAGTAGTCAAGAAACCTCACAATCCATTATTTCCCCAAATGTATCTTACATAGCACTGCAGAATCTGGGTAGCATTGAAAGCATATAGGGCTAGAACGCACTGCTTTGGATATGTTGATAACTGACAGAGTAAACCTGTTGAAGTCTACGGACATTTCACTTGGGCAACACTGTTCACATAATTCGAGCAGGAGAGTCTAGCCCATAGGATCAAGGACCAGTATCAGAAATAATCCCTGCAAATCTTTCAGTGCAAGTAGTTAAAAATCTGCTAAACACTAACTGGCTTATCAAAGATTCTTTGGGACAGACAGTCAGGACAACTGCAATATTTAAAGTGTTGCATTTGATGGCCCATAACTGCCACCAGGTAAAAAGGACTGTCCTCCAAGTAATAAAAAAAAAATTACCATTATCCCCATACATATTTCCAGCAATTACATTATATGATGGCTTTTCAAACTGTGCCTTTTGGGGTTCAGGGCTTAGTTATGGATTGGCCTTTAAAGAAAGTCAACCAGAGACATAAAAAAAAAATCATAGCAGATAATAGAAGTTGGACAAGGTCAGCTGTGCAGAAATATAGGTAATCATATATAAAAAGGCAGGACTAGCTTTACCCACTTCATTTGATAAGATATGTCCTACATACAAAGACTGACTGCTGAAGATGTAATTTACTATAAAATAGGAAACCCCCCCCCCCACCCCCTCAAAATAGATGACAATTTATTCTCAAAACAAAGCTCTGATCATATCCCATTAAATGGCTGCAAGGTTAAAAAAAAGTGCTTTCACAGCACCCAAACTTACATTTATCTAGCACCCATTATGTTAATGGTTTGCAGTAAAGGCATTAAAGAGGGAAGAACAGCTGAGGACAATTTGTAAGTGGGAACATATCATTTAAACAGTGTAACAAAATGTAAGTGGGGAGCACCAATTTAACTCTCTTTGTCACTGGTAGAATATATAGAAGACATTAAGCTCTTCCAAACAGGTCGCACAATAAAAAGATCGAACAGCAGAGGAGAGGAGCTTGGAGACGTACACGGTAACATGACACGTGGCAAATAAGGAAGTGCTCTGAGGAGCAGCATTAAACATTTTGCTGCTGTTGCCAGCAATCCTGTTTTATACAAGAATAACGTGTCTGCTTCAAAAAAGGTGCATTCACTCATACTAAAAAAAACTGGCATCTAAAATATTGCTACGTCAAAAAAAGGTCAATAAGTTTTTTTGTTTTTTTAAAGCGACATGGAATGATTTTCTTTACTGCATCTGAAAAAGGGTATTTGATAAATGTTTAAGTGTGTTTGGTTCTGTTTCTTTGTTTTTTTCAAATTAAGGTCTGCACAATACATTTAGATTTGAAATTGCTCTTAAGTGCTTGCACTTTTAGATCTCTTTGGCTGTCAGTGTGCTCTCTAAACTTCATTGCAAGTAAAGTGCGAGGAAAACCTGTTTCAAACAGTTTACTTGCAATAATAAAATTAAAGTTGTAATGTTTAAAGTTTGCCCCCTTCCATACAGGGGGGGGGGGGGGGGGGGGGGGGGGGGAGAGTTTTATTTCATGCCCTTTTAACTTTTCCTATTTATAAATATTGATGGATGCCAGGACTTCTTTTCTTCTTGAAAAGTAATTCTACATGGGAGGAACAAAAGCCATATAAAAGCCATTACATACCAGAGAATGAATGCACCTTTTATAAAAAAGGGGAAGCCATCAAAACCTAGTTAGAAAAAGTGAGAGAACAGGCGTAAGTGCTTTGTTTTTGACAGATCAGAGAGAGAAAAGAAGTGCAGTATACAAATGTATATAGACATACAGAGGAAGTTACTTAGAACTCATTGTTTATATCCCATATGTCCCCAGCCAATGCATTAGCAACTCCTTGGATAGTCCAAGTGAGCAAGGCCAGCTGGTTTTTAAAGAGGTCCTTATCGTAGGCAGATGGGTCAGTCTTTAGGAGAAGAATGTGATTCTTCAACGCTTCAGTTGTGTGATCACCAAAACCGTAGATAATATGACGGAACGGAGTCTCTCTTGGGGAGACATAAGGGGAGAGCATATGGTACTCAACCTGAAAGAGAAAAAAAAACAAGTTAGATGCTTGTGTATTATACTACAAAACCATATGTTTAAAAAACACAACTGTATAACCATCTGCTTAATTATGCTCTTAGGTGCAAAGTTTTTAAGCCCTTTTTTTCCCCTTTATTGCACAGTGGTCCTTTAGATAGGATTCTAGATTGCATTGATTTATTCCTACTAGAAGCTCTGTAAAATTGCCTAGGCTCAAAGACCCTTTCAGCTAGTATATTAGCGGCTTACCTTCATCACACGATCGTTTAGAGCTCGACGGAGTGGCGCATCTTCCAGGTCAGATCGTTTGAATTCTTTATCAAGAGAATCAACTGCCCTGTTGAAGTCCCCTCGAGCAGAGTTAATCCATCTCAAGGTAAGGTCTTGTTCCTACAGAAACCGGAAAATTCCAGGCTTGTAAACAGCAAGTGACCACACGTAGCCCAACAATCCCCTTATACGGAGTAATAATGCAAGCCCTAATATGGCATCAGACTCTTGAAACTCTTTATAGGATGGTATATTTATATATAAAATAAATAATCTGTATGGCAAGCAAATAAACTTTGTTCCAAAAATGTTGTCTATGATCTAATAAAAACTGCAACTGGCATGATCCACACAAATGTCATTGTTGTTACTAATCCACAAGGAAGACAAAGTAAACACCAACGAACTTGTGATTGTGACTACCTGGAACAATTAAACACCAATTTTAAAAGTTATTTCATATTACAAATGGAGAAACTTTAGCGCAGTTTGAGTAACTATATAAATTTATCAAGTTATCAGGACTGGATACTAAAGAAATGTAGTTTATCTTAACACTCACCCCAATATGAATGTGTATGATTTTTTTACTTTTCCTTAAAAATTAATCTTACCAAGATAAAAAATTGTCTAAGAAAAATAGCTATCAAAGCAGCGCAGAAAAAAAAACATTGGTTGTTTTATGGTCTGCCATCTGTTTATTCTAACCAAGCAATTAAAAAAAAAATGTTTTTTATTTATTTATTTTTGCAATTCATAAAATAAAAGTATTTGAGTGTGTATGCACTTGCATCTACCCACATTAAATCAAACCTTGTGTGCAAACAGAAAAGTGTGCATATGAAGATTGGCTGGTACAGTTTAAGACTGAAAAACCTCAACATAACTGTTCCAATGCAATATGCAAGTATCAATATGTAAAGGCTAAAGCTGTGGTCTTCAGATGTGTGAGAAAGATCAGGCTTTGAATCCTAATGAACATTGAAGATATGCTTAAGGCTCTACATGATTGCTATATTTTCACTTACCTTGATATCCCTTACACTCTTGTTCAGCTCTATAAGTATATTAAGCAATACATCACGGTAATTGCTAATGTCCAAAGGCAGTCGGTGGTCATGAGTCAGACGCAGGATTAACTGACCGGCAAATTGTGCAGCAGTCCGGCACATAGTATCAACACCCCTAACCAGCTGCTTAAAGTTATCAAAAGTATCCATGTCAGTGCCAAGATAAGCATAGGGTTTCTCCTGCAAAGGGAAAAACAAATACAATGATAGATATGGTTCTGTACATAATATATGTCGGCAGAAGGCAAAAGGTAGGAACTTCATGCTTAATTTAGCATCCAACAAAATATCAATTCTATTTTGCGGCCTGAGTAATGCACCAAGTGCAGAGCCAGACTAATGTACTAATGCAGAAGTAGACTACAATCCAGGCCTAAAAGAAGCATTCCTCTGGCCGTCCATTACAAATGTACGCTTTCTGAAGTTCGCATCCACATAACCAATCAATTCAAGTAAACAGTGACTGTTAAGCAAATGTATTTATAAATTGCAGACCAAATGCAGAAGTAGTATTTTTTGCATGACTCCAGTCGGAAATAACATTTGCATTCTGGATTAATATGTCAGATATGGATTGTTGCATTGATGTTCTATATCTTTATTAGTCTTGCAAGTTTAGAACAAGCAAACTGAAACCTGCTGTGGAACTAGATTAACAATATGAAATAAGCATGTAGCAGACCTACACAAAATGCATTTGAAGAATGTGTGTGCCAATTATACATACCTTCTGAAAATTGAAAGATATTGATGGGATTCCAGAGTAGGCAAGGAATGGGTAAGCAGCATCTTCCTGTGTAAATGGCACCAAACTAGAAAAAAAAAAGTGGTGTGTAACAGCACTGTACCTCATATTGAATTTACCACAGAATAGATAATACCACATTTTACAGTGTGCATGTTTTATATAATTCTTCCTTTGCCAAACAAACCATTACACTATCCCCCTGTACTTGCCATTTCATTAAAAGGCAATTTTAGGGTTCAATGGATCTCTAAATGGTTAGGCATGGATAGTTAAGAAAAAAAAAAAAAGTTTTTACCCATCTCCTTCGCGGGCCCTAACTGACTTACAGGTCTTACTCTTTAGAGTGGCCTTTGTAAGTGGTCTTTTAAGAAAGAACAAATTACAAGTGGAAGTATAGTCTAATGTTTTTCTTTCACCTGGTAGACTATAAATAGACAAACACAGCATGGTCACTTATGAGTAACCTTCATTTAATGCTTACGTTTTTTTTTTCCAGTCGGACGCCAGCTTATCATACATGGTGTAGTCCGATTCAATTGGATCTTTGATCTGGGTAGAAGAAAAAAAAAAAAATTACTTAAGTTACAAGCAGTTCTGGAAATTTAGTTACATCACAGTTTACAATCACCTGAACAGAAACAATCCAAAAAAAAAAAAAAAAAGGTAGAATATTGCAAACAAAAAAAATAAAAAAATCCTAGCATATTGCAATTAGTACTTGTTTGTGTAAATGTTTTTTGAATGAATAATAAAAAAATAAAAAAAAGTTTGCTCACATTAAGCTCCCCTTATTTCTGAGAACCTACAGATTAGTCCAGTGGTTTCTCAACTGTTCCTAGAACCTGTGCTAATATCTGTGAACTTCACTACTGTATTTCTTACTGTTACCCAAAATCAGTAATCCGTTATTGCCACACTACATGGTAGGCAATTTAAGTGTACCCCCACCATGTTTGCCCTTATAATTTTACTCTTCGACTCAAAACATTAATGCAGAATACTGGAGTAATTTACAAAGAGCCAAATGCGTATTACTCACCTCTTGCATACTGCTTTCAATTATTTTATACATAAGAGGACTAGCAGACACTTTAATTGATCCCACACCTGTAAAACAGATGAAACCATTATTCTCAACAACTTTGACGGAAGCTCTGCAATCCTTAAACCATGGTCAATGCCATTCTGCAGATTCCTGCTCTTTAATGCTTTATGAACACCGATTTAGACAGGGCCCAGTGTAGCCAGCCCTTTACACTGCCAAACAGCACAGGTTTGTCTACCTTGCAAATAAAAATTGGTACCTAGTTATAAAGCTGTCACATGAATGAAACTGATCCCTCTTGCTTTTTTAACAGCTAGATGGCGCTTTTGATATTTTGAGCGCTGCCAATATTTGAGATAAGTTGTAACCTTAGAAGGTTACCCTAACCCTTAAACTAACCCTTTCCCTAAACAGTCTACCTAACTATGGTATCAGCACAGAAAAATTGGCAGCACCATCTAGTGGTTGGTGGCCATCACTGCTGGCAAGTTTAAAAAAGGAAAAAAGAACCAGTTAGTAAGTACGTTTAGTGAGCAGTCTGACTAGAGGCACTTGACATGTCAGGGACCTAGCTCATAGTGGCACTATCACACGGTCTTAGAAGCCAATATGAGACTATGGAGCCCCATGTCCTAAAGATTCACAACCTATGGTAAACAAAAAAAAAAGCCTATAAATCTGGGTTTTTTAACTTTTTCTTTGCCTACAATAGCCAATCATGTGATACTAATGAGTTTATTATTAAAAACAAATTGCACTTTCAAGATCCTTCATCTTTGATTTAAGAGAAGAAACTACATAACCTTTCATCATTCTATCAGAAGAAAAAAGCAACATTCAAGGTAAATACCAATTATTATTTTTTTAAACAATCAGTTGCAGATGTCTATTTATTAGCTACAATTTTTCTATCATAAAGGACCTTTGCAGTGTGATCTTAAAACCATGAACAGTCAATACCTTGTACAACAGCATCAAGGTTGATATAAGAAAAGGCCTTCAGATGTAGAGTGGATATGTAACCCTACAAGAAAGGGAACATAAGATGTGTTAGCATGCTTACATAAGGTATATGACACTGTTCAGGGTAGAATTGCCTGGCATTTTGTGGCTGGATCATTCTGAGCAAGACCAGACTGATGCTACAAAATATTTCTCCCTGTGGAGGGCACAACTGACAAAAAAAAAAAAAAAAAAAAAAGAGGTTGCTCTCTGAATAGGTAACTAGACCAATAGAACAAACCTACTTCGGTATAGTTTGTTCTCAGATGAGCACCTCTACTCCTTTTTGCTATACTGGATCTGTAACACTTTACATTTTTTTTTCCCCTTTCAATTAAAATAAAAAATGTAGACACAAACTTGGTATTAGAAAATTACTTTTCATATGTGAATTTCCCGTTTGGTGTATGAAGCATTGAAGATACTGACTTCTTACCATTCCTTTTTTATTTTAGCCAATCTAATCATGTAAACTTATTAACTTTAATCCTTTCGATTGTGCCTCTTCAACAGTGATTTTTGATCAAGAAAAAAAAAAAAAATCTAAAATGCTCATTTGGTCGGACTTCAAACAGATTATAGAATAAAGCCTTACGTTGCATTTTCAATAACACACGGAAATAACCCACTATTAATACCAGAACCTACCTCAAGCCACTCTGTAGCACCAACGGCTCCATATTCACCACCACTCCAGCTTGCAAAAACAATACTTCTTCGAGGCTTAAATCCATCTGGGGGGGGGGGGGGGGGAGAAAAATAGAGCTTCACCACTGGACTTCAAATAAGTCTACTTAATCTTTAAAAAAAAAAAAAAAAAAAGAAGCTTGCTGAACTAAAAAAAAAAAAAAATTAAATAAAATAACTAAACATACAACACCGTATTGTTAACTGAGCCTATCAACAAGGCTACACTACTGTAAAAGGATTTATTTTACTGCACATCTATGGTAATCATAAATACATAGCAAGGCGGTAGTATTTTTTTCAGAAATCATCTTTCAAACAAACATTATATAAATTTAAATAAAGTTAAAGTACTTTATTGCTTTTAGACTGAAAACTATTCATGCATGTTGATTGATAAATAGCATCAATCTAGGAACGTACAGACTGAAATTGTAATTAGTGGTTACACTAACCATGACCATAAGTGATACGGTTATAGAAACAAGAACCTAAAAACAAAAAAGACAGTCCAAGGCACTCTGAGAATGAACACTCAAGTAGGTTTGGTTTATAGGTTAGGATAACTAAAACCAGCACTTGGCTCACTTGTGAGTGAGAAAAAACAAAAAACAAAGTAGGTTTGTTCTATAGGCCTCAGATTTATTTTTGGTTTCTCACCCACAAGTGATGCAAGTGCTGCTCTGAGTAGGTATCCAGACTTCTAGAGCAAACCTACTTAGGCGTTTAATCTCAGATTGAGAATCTTCAACTTTGTTTTTTGTAAAATGATCCTTAGGGCTTTTGTCACTCTACATGTGATGGGGGACTCCAGATATAGACTCTGTGCCTCAGGTAGTTCAGCTACACCCTACTGATGAGGCCCAAAAGGAAGAAACTTACATCTGGGGTTAGTGGTTTCAGGTTATCCCTGTGAAGGGCACAAGCAAGCTAGAAGAGGATGCTCTCTGAGCAGGTAATCAGACTTATTGAATGGTGTTATTGGTTCTCATATGTAAGCAACAACAGAGTTAAAAGCTGCTCAGTCTGAGAATTGACAACTCATCTAGTCTGCACATACAGCTTTAACCAGTGCTGGGTTCCAACCAATATTTAAAAATACAACATTAGGGACAAGGATCTTTCTCTCTCCAACTCACTTAGTCCTTATGCAAGTTGTATAAACAAAAAAGCATTAATATAATTTGGTGGGGTATCACTTTCATTGTATACTTTATTATTAGGCTTTCCTGTTCTATTTGGTTGGTGCCTTATTAAAGTATTTATTTTTCCCTTTTAAAACTTCTGACTTTCTTGTATATAAAAAAAAAAAAAAGGGAGGATAGATAGAGTCAAAGCAATAGGACTCTTACCATTTTTTACCATTTCTGAAATTGTACGAGCCAGCTCTACGAGAATAGAAGTCCCCACAGCCGACTTGACCACACCAGGACCCCATGCATCTCTCTGAGCACCGACAACTACATATCGATCTGGGGGGGTAGAGAGGAGGAGAAAGGTGAGAAAATATTACTTGGAAGTTTACCAAGCACCATTACAGGTCCCCTAAAACTATACACTTTGTCAATCCAATAGTAAAAATTTTTACACAGGAAGTAAAAAAATATAAAGTATGTATTAGCTTATGTATTCACCTGGTTCATCGATGCCTTGGATAACTCCAAAGATATTGTAAATCTTCTTTTCCTTAATAGCATTGTTCACATCAAGAGTAATGTTTTTTACATCTTTTTTAGAAAGTTTTCTGAATGCAAAGAGATTAAAAGATTGCAAACAATTTAGAAATTAAATTTATTCAAAGAATTCATAGTAACACTGGTGAAACCGTAATGGATTATTTTATTTTTTACGTCTTCATAAATCAATGTATGGTTGGATAAATTATAGCTTTTCCCAAAGAATACTATGGTCCATCCGTTTCTAAAATGGTTTTGTAAAGAACTAATCATAATGTCCAAAATATATAAAAAAAAGTGGTCTTCTAAAAACAGAAAATGGAAGGTTAGCTATTTATTGCTTTAAATGTTGTTTGTTTTATCAATGAATACTTAAAGGCAGTTTTTTTTGTTTGTTTTTTTTAGAGAAAATTAACACAATTTGTTGTTTCCCTCTGCAGCTCATGATGACTGTTTACTATGAGACCCTGTACATCCTGTGCTTTAAAGTACACTATCAGTGGCAACATTTTACTAAACGGAGCAGAGAGGTGGTCACGATTGGATATTTGAAACACTGCTAGTCTGTATTTATGAGCGGCAGGTTATGATTTTAGACAGATCTTCTAGGCAATTAATTAAAAAAAGTGTAGATATATATGTACAGTGGATATAAAAAGTCTACACACCCCTGTTAAAATGTCAGGTTTCTGTGCTGTAAAAAAATGACAAAGATGAATCATTTTAGAACTTTTTCCACCTTTAATTTGACCTATAAACTGTACAACTCAATTGAAAAACAAACTGAAATCTTTCAGGAAGAGGGAAGAAAAAAATATATAAAAATAAAATACGGTTGCATAAGTCTGCACACCCTCTTATAACTGGGGATGCAGCTGTGTTCAGAATTTAGCAATCACATTCCAAATCAATAATAGTCAACATACACCTGCCATCATTTAGAGTGCCTCAGATTAACCCCAAATAAAGTCCAGCTGCTCTAGTTGGTCTTTCCTGAAATTTTCTTAGTCGCATCCCACAGCAAAAGCCATGGTCCACAGAGAGCTTCCAAAGCATCAGAGGGATCTCATTTTTAAAAGGTATCAGTCAGGAGAAGGGTACAAAACAATTTCCAAGGCATTAGATATACCATGGAACACAGTGAAGACAGTCATCATCAAGTGGAGAAAATATGGCAGAACAGTGACATTAACAAGAACTGGAGCTCCCTCCAAAATTGATGAAAAGACTAGAAGAAAACTGGTCTGGGAGGCTACCAAGAGGCCTACAGCAACATTAAAGGAGCTGCAGGAATATCTGGCAAGTACTGGCTGTGTGGTTGGTACATGTGACAACAATCTCTCATATTCTTCATATGTCTGGGCTATGGGGTAGAGTGGCAAGACAAAAGCCTTTTCTTGCGAAGAAAAACATCCAAGCGAGGCTACATTTTGCAAAAACACATCTGAAGTCTCCCAAAAGAATGTGGGAAAAGGTGTTATGGTCTGATGAAACCAAGGTTGAACTTTTTGGCCATATTTCCAAAAGATATGTTTGGTGCAAAAACAACACTGCACATCGCCAAAAGAACACCATACCCACAGTGAAGCATGGTGGTGGCAGCATCATGCTTTGGGGCTGTTTTTCTTCAACTAGAACTGGGGCCTTAGTTAAGATAGAGGGAATTATGAACAGTTCCAAATACCAGTCAATATTGGCACAAAACCTTCAGGCTTCTGCTAGAAAGCTGAACATGAAGAGGAACTTCATCTTTCAGCATGACAACGACCCAAAGCATACATCCAAATCAACAAAGGAATGGCTTCACCAGAAGAAGATTAAAGTTTTGGAATGGCCCAGCCAGAGCTCAGAACTGAATCAGATTGAAAATCTGTGGGGTGATCTGAAGAGGGCTGTGCACAGGAGATGCCCTCGCAATCTGACAGATTTGGAGTGTTTTTTCAAAGAAGAGTGGGCAAATCTTGCCAAGTCAAAATGTGCCATGCTGATAGACTCCTACCCAAAAAGACTGAGAGCTGTAATAAAATCAAAAGGTGCTTTAACAAAGTATTAGTTTAAGGGTGTGCATACTTATGCAACCATATTATTTTATTCTTATATTTTTTCTTCCCTCTACCTAAAAGATTTCAGTTTGTTTTTCAATTGAGTTGTACAGTTTATAGGTCTCATTAAAGGTGGAAAAAGTTCTGAAATGATTTATCTTTGTCATTTTTTTACAGCAGAGAAACCTGACATTTTAACAGGGGTGTAGACTTTTTATATCCACTGTATATTCAAATTCCTAGTGAAATCCAGAAGTCTATAATGTTCCTTTAATGAGAATGAAGTAATCAAACATCTAAAAAAAACTGGCCAAAGAGGGTATATAATTACAGCTGAAAGCCTATACAGAAATGGGGTGTTATTGAGCAATAATAGCAGTTTTCATCTGACAGACAAATAGTTGATTCAACAGAACACATAAAATATTCTTACTCTCGCAGTTTGAGGCCATCATTACTAGATATTGATTGAACTGGAATTTTTGGTAGTCCTGAGGATTTGGAAGGAGGAAATTGTGTGTGGTTAAAAGATGGAAAGCCAGGTGTGTATGGATCACCAGTACCAAAATGGGCCTATAAGAGGGGGAAAAAAAAAAACCTTTGTAAGACAAAGTGTAAAAACAGTTATAAATACAAAAGGTTGACACGCTTAGAGATGTAAAGTGCCAGTATATGCTAAGCGTGCGAATCAAATGCTTTTGAAATACTGAGCACTATT
Source organism: Discoglossus pictus (assembly GCA_027410445.1). NCBI lineage: Eukaryota > Metazoa > Chordata > Amphibia > Anura > Alytidae > Discoglossus > Discoglossus pictus. Next base: position 309,562,484 of record CM050165.1, read on the forward strand.
TTGAATAGCCAATAATGCTATAAAAAAAAAAAAAAAAAGTTTACAACGGTAAGTCTAGCAATTAAATAGGCAGGAACAGTAAAGCACTTACATGGCCAAAAGGTGCATTTATTACACTGTCGGACTGTGAAGGGAAAGTGAAGTCTGATGGGTCTGGATAGATGAGCACTCCAACTGCTTTAAAGAGTTCTGCATTTGCAACCTGACAGAGAAAATAGATTTAGTTATTTATTTTTTTTAAACCCTCACAGTATTAGTTTCCTATTCAAGTCTTCACAGTGCAACATAAAACTGCTGTATACATTAGGATTACCTTTTCAGAAAAGCTGTTATTTCCTGACCGTACCAGAACTATACTCCCAGTAGCATCAACGTGTTGCTCTTTTAGCTTTATGAAGTCTTCCTTGCGACCATATTCACAGAACACCAGATTCCCCTGAAGAATACAAAATATGTGCATAAATGACAGATTCAATCCAAACTTACATTTTTTGTTTTTCCAACACTGGTAGCTTAAAACTACAGAGTAACAACACACCCAATAGTATAAAGGAGATTCCTACATTTTTACCTGCCAATCACCCTTTATGACCCAACACCAAGGGTGTAAGGTTTCCCATTTCTAAAGTGCTAGGGTTGTCTATTACTCTGGGAGGCTGCATGATATATTTTTTTTTCCTCCTGAAAACAAAATATTTACTGGGACACAGAACATCCATACCCCAGTGCCAGACAATGTTCTGGTGTAAAATAATGCACTCAGACTCTCAGAGTAGTAATTAGCAATAAAAAGGAGAAGATGCTAAACTCTGTATTACTTTGCTAATGTTATAAAAAGGAGTATAAAAATATATTTTTTAAAGACATGATAGAGACTGGGATTACAATGTCCCATGAAGTTAGTCAGTGTAGAAGCAAACCACGATAACAAAGCCAAACAGACCTATGTGATATTTTTAAAACAATCCTTAAAAGCTCAATAAAAGTTTTTAAACCTATAATGATCTAAACTATGCCCCTTATGGCATTGCCTAGAAGAGTGCTTGAGATTTTAATTAGAGTTTATGCAACTGTAAAGGACGAATACTAAAAATAAAAGTATGGAAAAAAAAAAAAAAAACACAATCTACACCAGCAACTACTATAAAAAGCAATAAAGAAAAAGTTCATAAAAACTTACAGTAGCAGAAGCTGAAGGACTGTAGGCAACATATGCAGTTGGAATAATATGCTCTTCTGAATTATCAGATTTCAGAAATGTAACCTTATTTTGCACGCTATGGAGAAAAGAACAAAAACAAAAAAAAAAAAAACAGAAAAAATACATGAGTGGAAAAAATACCTGCTTCTTTTACTGTGCACTTTGGGGAGTTGTGCAAGTACTAAATGACTATATTCCGATATATACGAATACCATGTCTCAAGAGGCAGTAGTTTATACAATTTTGGGAGGAATCAATTGAATATATTTAAAGTACCACTAACTGTTTAAGATGAGGACATACTACGAATTTGTTGTTGGATGTCTAACTGGCATGGAGAGATGGAAAATACATTTTATAAAGATATAAGTTTTTAAAAGAAACTGACTATCGTCTTCAAACTGCTCATTTTATTGCCAGTATGTTAATGAAATAGTGATTTTATAGGATCACTTTAGAGGCAAAAATTTTAAGTGAGACAGAAAAACCTGCCATTTGTTGCCTATAAATTGATTAATACCCAATGATCAGATGTCACAGAATACAGTTACTTCAAATAGTCTCTCAAGGCTGTTAGAGTATTTCAAGGAGCTCAAATAGATCCCAAACAATGAGGGCCTCATTCAATTGCGATTTGGCCAATTGAATAGGGCTCTATATAAGCACACAGCATATATTTTTACAGAAGTTTTTAGTTAGTGAAGACCTTGCTTTTGGATAGAAGTTCACCAACTAAAAACTTCTGTAAAAAAGAATATGCTCCAAGTGTTCAGCAGGGAAGTCAGGAAGGATCCTGTTGCACTAGAACGCAATTACAGATCTCCATGGCCAATGTTGTAGGTACAAGAGGACATTAAGAGCAAGCTCATGTATTCTGTCTGTGCAATCAAATGGTCAGAGAATATATGGAGAGGATCAGGAATTTGTGTCCCTGAACACTGATCTTACAAGAACATCTGGAATATAAAGATGTTAAAATATGGTAACTTGTGCATTAGTTTGCTTATGCAGCCAACAGGTCTGCGTTTCTCTTAAAGGAAAGCGGACCGTTCCATTAACACAAAGGTTTCATTTTTAAATATATACATTCTTCCTTCCGAATATATAATAAGATGTAGTCCTGAATGCCTTCGACTTGTGCAATTATGTCTTTCGCTTTATTGTGTGTTGCTGTGGCAATAAAGATTTGAAATTTGAATGTACAGCTAGAGTCCAAGGTCAGCCATTTTAATATGACTTGACAAGGTGATTTAAATGTCTCACTGAAAGGAATACAAGGGTACAGAACACAAAATAAATTGTGGGCTCTAGGCCATAATGTCTCATACAACATTAGGGACAAGGACACACACCTCTCTCTCAAGTTCAACCTTGCATAACATGACCACTATAACTCATATTTGCAGGTCTTATTGCTCCTGTAAGAAAGCATTTATCTTGCAGTTGTATTGTGAAGTCGCATTTGTACAAAATTCAATTGTTTATAGAAAATACATTTTACAAGCAAAAATTACATATGCATCCGCCACAGCCGTTTTAAGGTCATGTGGAAAGAGAGCAAAAGTGGTTATTGAATCAGTTATGATGCAATATATTGCATTTTTTCAATATTACAGTAACCTGTTGGTAGCTTTTTCAATAATTAGAGGAATTTGCACACTAGGTATTGTTATTTTGTCATTCAATCTTTTCCGACTGATACGCTATGAACCAAAGCAAGCCAGACAATTGTTATGTATCTTGTCATGCTTAGCTATAAGGTTCTTGGCAAACACACTGAGTGGGTTGCAAGTTCCTTTCCCAGTGGACCCTGATTTGTCTGACATCTCTGCTACGACCTGCCCATTTTGGGTGACCCTACATGGTTCACAGCTTCATTTAAGTACACAAGCTCCTTTACCATGAAATGGTAGCGATACAGAAGGGGAAAGTGTGCATATAGTGGCACTTTATTTTGCATCCACACATAAGAGTACGAGGTTATTTTGTAAGACTAGAAACAGATTTTTTTTTTTTTTACAAGTGGTTTTTACCTTCCAGCATCTTGTAAGGTAACAAAATGTTCATTACTCCATACTTTGTCTAAAGACATCTGCCCAAACTGTTCTTGGATAAAGACGCCATTATCCTCATCTTTCAAAGAACCAGCTTCATGTGAACCCTCAGAGAACTTCCTAAACCAAAAAGATAGATGGAAACGCATTACAAATTTGCATCTAATAAAAGTAAAGCTCAAGTTGTAATGGCTTATGCCAGCAAACAAAATCGTATGCAGTTTAATAGCATATGCACATGTTAATACACTACAGTGTTCCTTCAATAGCTTGGCTGCTGTGCCCAATCAGTTTGGCTGGAAAAATGGCAATGTTTCAAAATACTACCTAACCGTATACCAAACACAATAGGTTCTTCATCAAGATAGAGATACAATAGTCTTTTTTACTGTAAGACCACACTACATTTTGTTTATTATCTGTTCAATTCTTACACTATGCCCTAGTATTTATCTTTGCTATATAGTTTAATAATTGCTAGATTAACCCCCCCTGCAAGTTGTGAGGTCTTGCATTTGCAAGGATTTATTCTAGCAACCAGCATTTCAATTGCCAATTAGCTTAATAATTCAGCAGTTGCCCCTAGGGAGTAATCCACAATGATTACACTCTAGTACATTTAAAAAAAGGGTCTAGTTGGAAACTCAAAGTTAAAATAAATACATACATTTTCGTTTTAATATCTATCACATTTTTAAGTAACAGGCATTTCTCAGTTAGATTACCTAAAAGATCGATTCTATGCGTATTGATGGTAAAAGGGGTGAAGAAATTGGAGAATGTTACAGCTTAAAAAAAAAAAAATATTAGGAGCCTTCTTGTCACATGGAGGAATGAGTTAAACTAAGGGAGTGAGATTGACTGCATTAGCCAAGAGGCGTTTAGTTGCTAGTCTAATCTACCCTTCCTAGTTTATTTAATGGCAAAGACTAGATTTCAGTACCTGATCATATTTTCGAAGAACAGATTATTAATCTTGGAGTCCAGAATGGGCTGTAGATCTGTCCAGTGCATCATACTAGGAGTTTCTGGCTCTGCAGCAACAGTTTCCTCTTGGTTGCTCGTATCAGAATAGGAAAGACTCTCTATACTTGCTTCATTCTCTATTTGTACTTGTGCACGGCCACGGTGACATAAATAGCCAATAAGGAATCCTGTGGAATTATGTTCAATACGGTTACTTTATTGAATAAAAAAAATAAAACAAACACATAGAGCAAATAATAATATAACACTTTACTAACCAATTAAGAAAATAAGCGATACAGCAAGGATTTTAAAGCAGAGGCTCTTGTAATTGCTCCCCTGTTTGTGCTTTACAACATGATCTCCCAGAGTCTGATCCCCACACTCCTCTTCATCAGCTAGCTTCATTTCCACCTGACTGGCATCACTATCTGCTTGTTGAGCCAAACTGAAGCGGGTGTAGGACAGAGGTACCCTGCCAACCTAAAGAGAAAAAAGGGGAACCAGAAACAGTTAAAATTAATTTCTTACATGGATTCTACAATTAAAAAAAAGGCAATACAATCTTTAAAGCAGGGGTCACCAAACTCTGTCCTGGAGGGCCGACTCAGGCCTGGATTTGTGGATATCCTTGCTGCAAACAGGTGAGAATCTTGTTTCTTCAGCCATCCTGATTGACTCACCTGTTTGCAGCAAGGATATCCACAAATCCAGGCCTGGGTCGGCCCTCCAGGACCAAGTTTGGTGACCCCTGCTTTAAAGTATTGCGAAGAATGAAGTGGCATAGTCAGCAACGATTATCTTGGTCAAATCATAGTGGTCTGATTACCATTTTACAGGAACATGGAATGTCCAAATTTTCCACTGGACATAAAGAAAAAAAAATTACATTTGTAAAAAAAAAAAAAAAAAAAAAGGGGTAGGTTACACATTAAGTGTATAAGAGAATGTGGTTGCTACGGTTATGAAAAATGTACATGTTTCAGTTCAACCAACACAAATCATTGATGCCTTAGTTTGAAACATTGGCACAGTCAATATGCCCATCACTTTATTGAAAGACACAGCTGTACAGGATTAAAAAATAAAATACTGTTCTAAAAAGTGTAAGGGGGTAGATGTACTCTTGTTTAAAACATGCTCCATAGATTTGAAGATTTTATTTGTATTATTTTAGCATCATCTGAGCATAATACAGGGAACAAGAGATCACACAATTTGATACAACCATCAACAGATGGCACTCTACTTCCAATACATGAAGGCAAACAAAGAAAACTAGCTGTAATAGAGTAGTCTAGAAAATACTCATACATACACAAACTTAAAAAAAAAAAAAAAAAAAGAAGAAGAGGAAATACATTTTTACCCATCGCTATAGTGAACACGGATTTAGTCAAGACTCTAATGTGGTCTTCTCTTACACCAGAGAAACTTAAGAGCCAGCCAGGTTTGTTAGGAATCAGCCAAAATTGTTTGTTTTTTTTAATCTGTAGGACCCAACATTTTTTGGACCCTGGCTTACTCTAGTTTAATATTCTGTTAGCTTCATCTGAAGTAGAATTAGCAAGCATAGTCAGTGAATTAAAAGCTACACTGAATGGTAGCATAGGCTCTGTACATTAAGCAGAGTACCACATTTTCATCTAGTCTTTGTGTATTACATACAAGTATTTTATGCAATAGTAGAATTGAAAGCATGCAGAAGGAATGGGGAAGAAGTGGTAAAGGGAGAGAAAGAAAGTTAAGGTTACAGACAATAAAAGGGCATAGCTTTGCACCAGTATCTAGTTGCTGAGCAAATTTGTGTACATAAAGAACAGTGTTATGGTCGGGTAGTGGATCAGAAAGCTACATTATGGCCCACAGTCTTAGGTAGAACTACCTGGGTCTAAAACACCCCAGTGGATTTATGGCTGGTCTCGGGAAACACAAACACACCATTAAAAAGGTCAATAAATAGTGTCTTGCAAAGTGGGGGGAAATAGAAACTACTTACAAAATTGGAGACCGCTGTACGCGCTCGATCCATCGTTCCCAAAACCTGATTAAACCCCTAAAAATGGCAAAAGGAGAGACATTAACATTTTATGCACCTCAAACTTCTAACACATTTCCATTGCAATGAGAATTTTATACCAGAGAAGGAGTAATGATTTGTTACAGTTACTACAAAATCATAACTTGTTTTGGGGCGAGTGTCCTTTCAATACATCTTTATATCAGAAATAGTCATCTATGTGCAAAATCCTGATATATAATGAAGAGGCTTTGGTGATAAGTTTAGCAGAAACTTAAGAACCGGCAAAAGATTGCTTAGGAGCCTATCCATGAATTTTAAATACACATGTATGCATAATAGTTAGGAGCCAGAGACAACATTTTAAGAGCTGTAGCCCCCAGGATTTGTTAAGCCCTGGTTTGCATGCTACACTGGAGAAGGAAAGGACACTACACCTATCAAAGAAAAGCGCAAAATGATTGTCCAAGTAACAGTCATGATACAATCACCATGGTTCTATAACAAATTATAATTACATTATATATGATTTTACACCCTTTGTCATGTGATGCATACAAAACAAATAGAAATGATCTTGCATACTATGTTTCATAGCAAAGGCTAGATTGTAAAAGATAGATAATTAGTTTATGACCCAACTGAGCAATGTTCTGCAAGTCACATACAATTGATTGAAATATTATATAGCAACAGAACAGGTTTTATTCTCAAGCGTCACCTCAGCTTGTATATCTACCACTCCTTCCCTTATCCTCACTAAGAAGGGTAACCACAAAGCACCATTTGTTAACCTACAAAAGCAAATCTTAGAGACTTAGTCAGCCAAGTTAGGTTATCTTTACAAAACATTGGCCAGTTTAAAACTGTATTTTTGCCAGCAGCAGATTGCCACCAATAACTTCTGATTATCCAATGAGAATATGGATCTATGGTTTTCAGTGCAAGTCATATACATGCACAGACAAAATGACTCCCTGGCAAGTGTCATATATTTATATTTTATAGTATATTGTGGTGCCATGAAATCTACCATTTTAGTTTGGTTAGATCAACTAACTACCTGATGTAAGAATGCACAGAAAGATTGTCTACACAATGAGAAAGTGACAACTAAAAACTGCTTACAACAGGACCTCGAGAAATCTCATTTGACAGCAGTATAAAATTATTGCATCTAAAAGTTGCAAAAAGTAAAGGCTGCATTTTCTTTTTTTTTACTTTTCCCAAGAAGAAAACAGAAGTTTTGGATTATACTTTCTTTCAGCGCAGAAGAGATCAAGTCTGTGCTTTTATGATTTAATTTACAAAACCAGTCACTATGTCCTCCAGAAATAAAAAAAATAAAAAAAAGTCACATGAGGATCACACGGAACAGAAAAATTGCATTGTACATAGCTTTGCAGACTTGTACGAGAAAATATTACTAAGCTGATTAAATCAAACTTGCTAGAAACACTAGTACTACAGTCTAATCTACAGACCACCAACTGTACCAGACATCATGAACTCCTGGCAAATATGGAGTGATTTTGCTATTAAAGACTTTAATCAAACGCATAGAACTGTAACACTATTCATCAAACTAGTTGGCTGTAGCAAAACATCAACGCATAGATTGCAAATATTAAACAAATTAGATGGCAGTTACTGATTTAATCAACTAGGGAAGTTGTTTGCATAGAGATGCGTGCAGAATAAAAGGTTTATGAGCCATTGCTCAAGGTCAGGCTATAAAAACTTCATAAAAAGATTCATAGGACCCTTACTTAATGGATATATACACATGATAGTCCCTCCAACATACTGTCACATACCTGGTCTTCTCACTTTCAAGTCCAAAAAAAAAAAAAAGCACGGGCTCATTTCCTGATCACATCTGTGCCTACAATACTGCAACTTGTATATTTGGCAATCCCAACAGCCTGCATTTCAATTCACTATAAATCCTGATTGACCCATCAACTGCTGCAATTATTTCCTGGACTGGACACTATGTTGCACCATAATCAGATATAAAACTTTGGTACAACATACTAAACATTGCATCTTAGTATATCTCAACTACCTCCAATAGAAGCTTTTATCCACAGTTGAGGGTTTTCTTGATACTACCAAATCCAATCTCCCCTGAGCTTTAAATATTACCATTACACACAAGTCAATCATCAACCTCCCATTCATAAAGTAATGCTTTCACCTTCTGTCTGCTACATAAATGTAGTCTAAAGTCATGTGCGGTCATGTCAGAGCTGGGAATACTTCCAAGACTTCATAAAATTTACTTTGGGCTCAGAGTTCCCTCCGTTTTATATCTGAATGCCCTCAGTACGGCATACAAACCAGCATATGACAAAAATACTAATTTATTATTTGCTCAATCTGCATATTTATATGTCATTATAAGACTTCCTGGATGGTACGGCCATGTGCTCCACAGCACGACCAGAATGATTCATGTCTTAACTTGCAATACCAGACACACCAAGTCACCTTGAAAGCTCATTATGACAATAGGCCTGCAACAAACGTTCTCTTTCTTAAAGATTCACATATTAAAATATACATTTTTGTGAGAAGGATCTGTTTAAATTACACAGAATAAAGACGTAGAACAAGCAAACAGAAACACAAAAGTTACAGTAATACTTAGTACACCAAGTGCTGATCACATCAATCAAACAAGAGCCTATTAAATGCCAAAAAGCAACATCAAGAACAGCATGTGAAGGTCAGAGCAACCCTTATATCCGACACCAATGGAGAAGCTACTTTCAGGGCCCTCTATTCTACAGATTGTTAATATTGTATTATCCTTGTTCCTATCCCTTTACAGCGCTACGGAATATGTTGGTGGGTTACAAATAAAAGTTAATAATAATACATTTTAGCTTATATCAGCATCCTTTCAGTACAACCCTTTTTTAAAACAGGATATAAACCAATACTTGAAGAAACCAACAACCCAGTGTCAGAAGCCAACACCCATAAAAATGTACTTTACTTCTCCATTGCACCTGGTTATGCACCACAGCTAAACAAATTCACAAAGTTTTGTGGGAACAGTCATTAAAAGCTCAAAGAAGACTGCATTAAAAAAAAAATGAATAAAAAAAATCTCATCTCTGTAAACATAAATTGACAATAAGCAGTCCTGACTATTGTATCTACATTAAGAAACAAGACGCAGAATATTGCTCCTTAATGGCTGATCTATCAAATTTAATAAGGTGTGAATATAAGCAGACAGTATGCCAATAAGTATTTTTTATATGATAGTCTATTAAATTCAAAACTGTAAGCACCAAGAGATTATATATATATATACACACATACACACACACACACTCCATAATAACACGAATGGATGAGCCAAATGTGACATTAAGGGTCACCTTCAAGTTCAAAGGCCTTTTATGGCATCTGACAGCTGCAGTAAAGAAGGGGTCCTGGAGGTATACCAGAACCACTAAATAAGAAGGGCTGGCTGGGAGTGTCCCAGATAATATGCAGCACTGTATGGGGTTATGGGAAGGCTGCACATTATAGTAGGATACAATCATATACATACAACAAGATATGGGATAGTAAAACGTATCAGCTTGTGACACAAATGAGACAGACACAGGCTTCATAATGACATATAAAGGCTGGAATAACATGCAATGAAGGCAGCGATCACAAAAGCAGCTACAGATTGTACTAATGGGCATGGCATATGGTGCAGGGAGTCAAGACAACGTGAAAACTGTGTGTGTGTCTGATAGATAAATATAAATATATATATATATATATATATATATTTCTTTTGTGCCATAAGCCTATATGCCAAACGCCAATACGTCGCCCTATCACACAGACAGCGTGCTGTTCCTGCCATATGCCCGGTCCCACTATATTCATTATCTCACCTCTCGGCAATCTGTCCTGAATGACTCCTACAACGTGCTATTCATACTCGATATAGTCCCTTTCCGGATCACGTACACCCACTATAGCCCCGCCCCGGAAGCTCACGTCAGTCCGCCATGTTTCATAAGGGCAAAGCTTCACAGGGAATGGTAGATTTCATTGGTGTTATAGGACTGAAACCAGTTGTTAAGTGAATATTTTATATACAATAATAAAGTAACGTGTATTAGTCAGAGTGGCTTGTTCACAATATATACCTATGTATGCATACATTCCAAAACTTCAAATAGGCAGAGAGGCTGGCACCATATCAAGCACTCTGACCAGCCCATTAGCATACAGAAGCAGCAAAATCATTTGTAAATATTTCAGAAATTATTTACATTAAAGAAAAAACCTTTCCTGTTACGGTTACGACACCAGTCCGCCGCTGTAGTGCGACGGCCAATATTCCAGTGCCATATCACTGAGTCAAGGCTTAGGTGAACTGTTAGGGTTAGGGTGAGTTTAAGGGTTAGGCTACCATTCTAAGCTTAGTACTTCTCTAAGATACTGGCAGCACCATCTAGCGGTTGGTCGCAGCACTGCAGCGGCAGACCTGTGCTGTAACTATAACAGGATAGATCCAAAACTGCTACTGCAATTTATAGCCCATATGTAATGCTCTTTAAAATGAAATCAACTTCCGGTTGGAGTGACAGTGTCCCTTTAATATGTGCGCAGTGTGTCACCTATACTTCTCCTAGGCTCTAACAGAAACCACTGGAGCAGAATGAGAAAGAGGGATAGAAAATATAAGAGTGGTACATATTGTTGGTATAATGTATTTATACTGACCACATTTTTTAATCTTGGAAGATTTTTAGTAGAATTATAATATTTATAAAGGGATATGAATCTTTCATGTTTTGTCCCCACCAGCAGTCACATGCAGCAGCCAGTTAGTGGTGTGATGAATGGCTGATGAGACTTCTTTTAATTTGATCTTAGGGTTAGATTTAGGGGGTTAGGGTAGTGGAAGGGGATAAGCTTTACATACTGAAATAGTGGCGCGCACACCTTATCTGCCACTACCCTAACCCCTAAACCTAACCCTAATAACAAACTGAACAATGTCTTGTCGAGCCATCGCTGTGCCCCCTACTGACTGCTGCAAGCCACTACTGGCAGGAACAAAAAAATAAAGGTCCAGTGATATTATTTGAGTAGTTTATGCATATATATTTTTTTGTTTGTTTAGTTTCTTGTGTCCGACTCTTCATGACCCTATGGACCACAGCACCACAGGCACATCTTGTGTCTGGTTGTGTTTATTTATTAGGATAATATACTGGAGTGGTTTGCCAGTTCCCTCTCCAGTGGACCACAATTTATCTGGCCTCTCTGATATAACCTGCCCATCATGGGTGACCTTACATGGTATTGCTCACAGCTTCACTGAAGTACACAAGCCTGTTCACCAAGACAAGGTACCAATCCATAAGGATATACATTAATCTATTAATCTTAAAAAGGCCATACTAGTATGATAAAACAGTTATGTAACTGTATTTTTCAGCTAGATTTCCCATGAACTTTAGGGCTCCACAAGTGTGTTTGTGTCCCTCAGTTGTGTCTAACTCTCTGTGACCTCATGGACCGCAAAACACCATGCTGATCCACTTGGTATTCATGGAGATACTGGAGAGAGTTGCTAGTTCCTTCTCAGTGGACCATGGCATACAGCTCTTGATATTACTAGGTGGTCTCCCATCCAAGTACTGATCAGGCCCAACCCTGCTTGGCTTCAGGGTGGTGTGACCACTTGGTTCCCTGACCGGAATCAAACCCAGGTCACAGCTGTAAAAAGCACCAAACCCCACTGGACCACCAGGGAACCTAGGCAAGCCATTAAGTCACACTATACTGAACAATTTACATTGGAGAGAAGGACAGACTTTCCTCAGTAGGTCTCCAGCTGTTTTAAGGTTCCTAAAGCAAATATATGTGCACATACACACAAACATCCAGTACACATACCTAGTGGACTGAACTCTGAACATAATGCACAGGATTAATACTACACATACTGAAGACTATCCTGGGCACATACATAAACATGGGAACATAGCATAATTGTACATATTGGAGACTAGTGATTTAAAAGCACACACTGTAACTATGAGACTACAGTTGTCCTTTAAACAGCTGCAGCTGTGATATGATAGCTGCTCTATGATTAAGAGCTTAATCTTGAAACATGTTACACCAGCTCTCATAAGTAGCAATTTCATAAATGTGCTGCTAATATTATTTGTGTGTAACAAAATATGTTTTAATTTATTTTTGACATTTGATTACATTTTGTTTTTGATTTTTAATAGGTTTATCAACACCTCTGGAAATTATACACAAAGCAAAAATGCTGAGTATTTGGTACACACATAGGGCCTCATTCAATTGCGACTTGTCCAATTGAATACGGCTCTAAATAAGCACATAGCATATTTCTTTTAAAGACGTTTTTAGTAAGTAAACATCTATCCAAAAGCAAGGTTTTAACTAACTAAAAACTTTTTTCAAAAAAACATGCTATGTGCTTATTTAGAGCCCTATTCAATTGGCCAAATCACAATTGAATGAAGCCCATAGTATTTTTAATCTCATATGTATTCAACACTGTTTTATATATTTAGTTCATAGCTGGGTAGACTAATTTATTGTAAGAATCACATATCACATATATAGTTGTGAGCATGCGAGCCGTTGCAAAGCAAGGGCATAAGTTGCTGGCAGGGAGCGCCAAAGGCGCTCCTTGCCAGCAACTGCGACCCTTGCAAAATTTACATCATTACCCAAGGAAAATACGAGACACGTTACGACCCATTACGACCTTGCAAAAATCGGCTGCAACACTCGCACATGAAAAATACAACAAATACACACAACAAATACATAAAAAGCTTACTTACAGGAAGAGGGAGCATCCAGGACCTCAAAAACTAAAGTTACACCTCAATTTAACTCAAATTAAAAGAGTTTAGACACTAAAAAATTCTCTAAGTGAGAGAAAAAATGGGCACCGAAAAAAACGAAAACGAGGCTACAGCAGTCTAAAGACTCAAAACACCACCAAACACCTACGGATTTGCCGAAAAACAACTACGAGATTAAAAAACAAGGACGCAACCCACACAACCCCAAAAACATTACAAACACAATAAATACAAACAAGAAACACATAAAAAGGTTACTCACAGCAAGGGGGGGGGGGGGGCACCCAGGATCTCTGCAAGTGAAGTTACACCTCCATTTAAGCACAAATTTCGGAGTTTAGAGACCCGAAAATCACCTAACCGAGAGAAAAAATGGCCGCCAAACAAAACGAAAACGAGGCTAAAGGTGCCTAAACACGCAAAACACCACCAAACAGCTACAGATATTCCGAAAAAGTTGCACGACATAGAAAAGGAACAACGCTACATCAGCCACATTATATACACCAAACACCATTAGCTCACTTACAATTTCATTGCCGTCATTTTTTGACGGGCAATTCGCTAGTCACATATACAGTTGTCATTGTTGGGAACTTTTACGAGGCGTGCAGTTGAGGCACCTAGGCTGCCCGTGGGACTTAGGCGTAACTGCAAGCCTCACAAAGCGAGGCGAGCAGTTGAGGCACATAGGACTTACAACCCGTACCACTTAGGACCCAAACCCATACATGCACTGTGTGCCTTGCCAAATTACGACTTTAACGGCCGAACCACGGAACTGGAAAGACCTGGTAAAAACAACAAATATGCCTCAAATTCACTTAAACACTCACACACAGTACAGGGGGAGAGCCAGGGAGTCTGTGAGTGAGGTTGCAAGTTAATTTGAGGAATATTTGCCTTTTTTTAACGACTAAAAAATCGCCTAAGCGAGAAAAAAAATGGCTGACAAAAAACGCAACACGACGGATGCAAACGAGGCTGAACAATGTAAAAGTAACCCCAAGGATGTAAAACTAGCCCATAGAACGTAATAACGAGCCCTAAGCAGTAACTCTTAACGCAAGCCAGTAACCCCATCCCATGCCCCACACCCCATTCCATCCCCCACACCACATCCCCAAACAGTTATTAAATACACGTAATACACACACTTTTTTTCCATCATACATATATACAGCCAAACTTTGACTGATTTATCCTTATTTTATTTTTGGGATTCTAATGGAGGGAGAGGAGTGGAGATGTGGGGAGGAGGAGAAGATGAGAGGCGAGGAGGAGAGAGAGGTAGCCCTGGGGAGGAGTGGAGGAGAGGAGGAGCAGAATGAGGAGCAGAAGGAGCAGGAGCTGGTGGAAGTGGAGGAGGAGAGTGGAGAGGAGGAGGTGGGTGGTGGCAGGGTGGTCCTAGCACCAGGCACACATAGACGAGGGACAGAGTGGCAGGGGCCTGACCCTGGGGGGGGGGGGGGGTCGGTTCAGGGGTTGGGACAGGCCTCAGGGACAGGTCAGGGAGACGAGGATCCCCATCCACAGTCGGGAGGGCAAGAGGCTAAGGGCAAGCACAGGGCCCACAATTACACGAACCACAATTACACGAACCAAGAGAATGTAGTCCTCCTTGGTGCTATCCGTGGCCGCCCATGATCCGTGCAGTGGGAGGAAAGTTAGGCCAGGGCCTAGGACTCAGGCATGGAAGGAGGTAGCGGTTGACATTACAGCAGTGGACACAGAGCTAACACCAACATACTACCACATGTACATCACACACACTACACATGTACATGATGACCAACAAGGGCACTGACATGTCAGCTCCATGGAATTAATAAGGGATAGATGGATGTGTCATTAAATCCATGAAGCTGACAAATCACTGTCATTCGTGGGCACAACAACAGTAATCAACCAATAGAGAGTTCATGTATTGGTGTGGCCTCTGCAGCCCATACAGTTACAGGCCACAGCCGGAATAAAGATAGTGTTAGGAGCCAAGAACGATTTAAACCAATAACCAAAGAAAAGATCATATCTAGCAAATGATAGCTAATCTGAGTTGCAATTAGGAGAATCATCCCAGTTCAAGCCTAGATGTCAGATAGTTAGGAATGCACACAAAACAATATATTATTCATCATACTAATAACATATACCTTGCTTTTCTCTCTTTCAACATCAAGGAGGTCTGGGTCCAGTGGCGAGCCATCGGAGCAGGAAGTGGAGGAGCAAGCCCCCGCCCAGCTAGAACCAGCACAGGGGGAAGTGGAGAGAAGAGGAGCTGAGGTCCCTGGTTCAGAGGAGGAGGATGTATGATGGCTAGTTACCATCAGGATCACCAGCCACACTGCCAGGATTCCACCCTACTATCCCCCTCCTCCAGAGACTGAGTCTATCGTCAGAACCCTCTCACTGGAGGGACCATACCAGCTAGCCATCATCTCCCCCACCCCCCCCCCACAGCAGTGCCCTGGACTGGCCGCCAGCACCACCACCGGGCCCACCAACTCCACCACCCGTAATGAAGAAGTCTCCAGCTGGGCCACAGACCCTCCCCACTTGGATACCACCACCACCACCTCCTCACCAGGCCACGACACCAGGAGGCATATCAAGTTCTGCAACTAATTTTCTTGCCTGTTTAAATATTTCCCCTTGTTCCAAAATCATGTTAAGACAGACAAACAGACCCAGTTATTTGTCTACACCTGCAGTGCTTGTATACCTTATGTATGTGTGCCATGTGTTGAAATACAATTTTTTCACTGCTATATAGGTTTGAAAGTGCTCTATAAATCCGCCTTGTCTATCGAAGGCCGTTACAAGTTCAGTAATTTTTACTGGAACGTTTGCAGCTACATTCAACTGTTTCAAAAGCATTTGTCAGTAATCTTGCCAATGTGTTACTTTGCATGCCATATTATTATATTTATCTGGTGCATGTGAATTCATTACATTAAATATAAAGGATATACCTCTAACGTTCTTGTCTCGAATCAATATTGTCTCACTGGTGAATACGGTAATGGATGATATTTTACTTTTGGCAATGAAACGGTGTCCTGTTTCAGCAATGTCCAACAAACGCTTATCTTTATCTTTTCCTAGTAATTTGTAAACTGGCATAGTTATATAATAACACCAAATCACATTGCCCAATATTGGTACTGTGAGCAAATCCTGATAAATATTTGTCAATGTTAGGTAATTGAAAGGTCAGATTTGCTTAGTCTTGTACTGTGGGAGATTGGTCCACTTAAGCAGAAGTCTCCTTAGCTCACCTGTGCTATACACAGAGGATAATTATCCTTATAGTATATCAGTCTAAATCGACTTAGGCTGCAAGCAGTTGATGAACGAGATAGGAAAAATACGAAGTTAATCACCGAACCTTGCAAACCTAAAAACACAAAAAATACAACAAAAACATCACACACAGAATGGGGGAACGGCCAGGACATCTGGAAGTGAGGTGGAACGCAAATTTAAGTTGATTTTGACGAGTTTCGGCACTCGAAAATTGCCTAAGCGAGAAAATATAATGGCCGCCCCAAGAAATGAAAACGAGGCTACATAACACTGGCCCGCTCAAAACACTGACAACCGCGTACCACTTTCACACAGGAACGTACGAGGTACAAAATACATTATTACAAAGGATGGAAAATGCTTGCGACCCTCGTAGGACATAGACAAACAACGCAATTTTACAACCCTAACTTGCAACTAATAACATTATCAATGTAAAATGGTGCTTTACACAACTAAACCAACTGTTTGCCCTCGCGCACCCTGCCTATTTCTAATGCACAGTTGGGACATTGCTCACACTTTCTCCTCAGGGCAGCAAAACTCCAACTGTACATTGTATGCTGCAGGAAAATAACAGATTGTTAGCTCTTCAGGCTATTGATTGCTGAATATATTAATTAGAAATAAGTAAAGTATATTAGTTTATTAAGTAACTAATTAATTAATTATTATTAAAAAAAATATAGATATAGATATATAGATATAGATATATATTTGTCTTTGTGATGAGCGCTGAAGGTGCTCAGAGGAGAAAAAGTAAACGAGAGGAGAGGCTCGTAATGAGGTCCTCAGAGTAGAAAAAGCTTTACATTGTGTGGCAAACAGCATTGCCATGTCTTCACATTTTATTGCCCCGTCATTTTTGACGGGCAAGTCGCCAATATATATATATTAACCATTGCTGTTGGTTTTATAAATCCTCTAAACTGTTTATGGGATGGTCTAGATCATGCACTTTCTTTGCATTATATATAAATGTTAAAGGGACATATGTGTATTATACATTTTGATATTATACTTTATTATACAGTGGTTAAAAAATATGGTTTTAATGCCTTGGCTCGAATGAAATACTGCACACCAATTATGAGCATACTGTGTCAACCCCCCCGCCCGTATTTATCAGCATTATTTAGGGAGTCTATTCATTTATAATCGCTGTATTATTGCAGACTCACACCTGCAATGTGGTGCCAGGTACATGCATAGTGACAATGCACATGTGTCTGTAGTATTCTTTAAATTACTAGACAGTAAAGAGAAAGCAGCAATCGTGGGACAGGGGAAGTAAATGTTATATGAATACTCCTAAACGCTCTTCCCTTGTTTGCTTGTTCTGTCATTGTTGTATCTACATACACAATAGGGACATATTGATTGCAGCACATAAAGCAACTTCCTGGCTCCTAATGATGTAACTGCAGTGCCAAGAGGTTTTCAACTGACAAGAGGACATCCTCTGAGGTTAGAAGGAAAAAGATTCCACCTTAAAGAAAGAAAAGGGTTCTTTGCAGTTAGGATGGTTAATCTGTGCAATTATCCTGGATAACTAGAGAAGAAGGATTATTGATCCAAGGAGGAATCCGATTGCTAGTATCATGGGTCAGAAAGACACCTTTTCCCTTATGAGACAAATGGCAAATGTTTCAATGTATTTTTGTTTCTGTTTGCCTTTCCCTGGACCAATTAATAATGAATCTGCATATTACAAACATAAAAAGGTCAAACTCGATGGACTTAAAGTCTTGTTTCCACCTCAATCACTATGTAACTATTAAATACAGGCATATTGCTGCTAATGTAAAGTGGGGAATTGAATATACAGGGTGTGCATACTTCCCCACTGTCCTTTTTTCGGAGTGGCAGATCTGGGGTGAAATCCCTCTGTCCCTCTTTTGAATAAAGGTTCCTCAGGTAATGACAAAATCCTGTTTCCTTTGGTGCCTCTTTTTTTCTAATAGCCTAAGAAAAGATAGAAGCCTGGAGTATCAGTTCTACAGAACATCAGCTTTATTAAATTGCAATTCAGCCAATTGAATAGGGCTCCTTATAAGCACAGAGCATATTTTTTTTACAGAAGATTTTAGTTAGTGAACTTCTATGCAAATGCAAGGTCTTCACTAACTAAAAACTTCTGTAACAAATATATGCTATGTGCTTAAATAGAGCCCTTTAGAATTTGCCGAATTGCAATTTAATAAGGCTGCATATGTCTGTAAAAGAGTATTGTGCACATATTAAAGGGCCAGTGTATGCACTTTTCATGTGAAACCTATCTTTTAGTTCACCATTAATTAGCATTAACCATACAAGTGTAAACAGCAGCAAATCAATCTTTAGCTAGAGAATAGAACTAAAAAATGTAGTTTACAAAGGGACACTATTTAATAATGTACTACTGTGTGTTTTCTTTTTTGAAATGAAGCTGCCAGAGCAGAAAAAAAATGATTAAAATATTTAACTGGTCTGGGGCCTTGGCCCTGTCATCCAATAAGCAGTAATATAATTGTATGACTTATACTTGTCTGCCAACACAACTTTGGTAGTTTTTAAAGCATGCTCTTTTATATGCACGAAAAAAGAATGGTCATTGCTGTACCCTTTCTCATTTGTCTAATTGTCCTGATCTCTACTGAAAAGTAATGAAAGATTTCAACTGAGATAACAGTGATCAGGCTATCTTTGTAAAGTTTGAATAATGTTACGTCGGTTTTTACTTCCTTTCAGTAATGTTCAGGACAATGAGAGAGGTGAGGGGACACACAAACTGTGTTCTTTAAATGTATTTTCTGGCTAAAGCTTTGATTTTATGCTGTCTGCCCATGCATTTTTTATGTTAATGATGAATGTAAAAATAGGTTTAACATGAAAAGCACTAGCACTAGCCCTTTAAGTAAATCTTACTTTACACATTGTACAAAATGGCGGTAACACTACCTAATAGTACATACATTTCCAAGAATATGAGCCTCCCTGTACGACCATTTGGCATTATATTCATTCTACAGAAATAAAAATGTTTAGGAAGTGAATAGTTAATAAAAGAAGGAGTAGGATAAATTCAGTTATACTGGACAACATTAATTACATGAAGCAATGGGAAGCGATAGAAGGAAGTTATATGTAGCAACATGAAAAATTATAGGGCAAGGTATTACAGAACATTAGGAAGAGCCTTCTAGAAAAGCTATATGGATCAACAGAAGGAGTTTTTTTATTTCAAAGAGTTTAATGCATTTTGATTATGGAAGCCAGGGGCTGGTCACTCAGATTACGTGTTACAAATTGATGTTTATTCATCAACCACAGTTTACCTACATATACCATATACATAATATAAGCTATATAGAATGTATATACATGACATACACTCCTAATCTTCCCACCCTCTATTACATCTTCCACTCCTCAAACAATGAAATTATCACTCCCTCCTCCCAGGCCCATTGTCTTGGGGTTCTACTGGATCCTGCCCTCTCTTTTATTCCTCAAATACAATGAACCACAGAATATTGTCATTTCCACCTAAAATAATATTACCTTTAGAATATGTCCCTGTCTTACACAAGACACAATTCAAATTGTGATCCATGCTATCATCATATCTCCCCTCAACTACTGCAACTCTCACCTTACCATATTCAACGTTAATTGTCTGCAGCTCCTCTCTGTCAGTCACTCCACTGGTTTCCCATAGCCTCCAGAATACAATTTTAAACCATGACCCTAACGTATAAATTTCACTAACCATGAGGATTTAGCTACTAAAATTTCACTTAAATTTCAGGTATCATGTTGGTGATTAAGCCATTTGCAACACTTCACAATCAATGATATATATAAATTGCAATAAGTATCACATGCAAACAGGAATGCTTCTTGAGCATGGATGTGAATGAAGTAGGATAGGGTAACGGCAGAAAAAGGTAAGGGTGGTAAGTACAGGTCAGAGAGTTAGCTTATGTACAGAGAAAGGGAGAAGTGGAAAGTATAACCAAAAAGATTAGAATTTATAGAAAGAAATGTGAAAGCGGAGAAAGAACAATAATAGCATGAACAGACATGTAACTATTTTTCTTTTCATACTAGGCCATTACCTTTCTATTTTCTAGAAAATCCAGTCTAACTTAATACACTTTTTATAGCCACACAATGTGGAGCAGCATGCATGCCTATACCTGCAAAACCTACAGTGAAAGACACCAGGGCACAGAAAAGGAGAACAGAAAACAAGGCCTGTGTAAAGTAAGATTTACTTAAAGGGCTAGTGCAAGGCCTGTTCAGCGCCAATTCTGCACCAAATAGTCTACTCCAAGCAGGTCAACATTTGTCCTTGTTATGGGTGATCATGCCACCAAGATCTTAATTTTTAAGTTTTTTTTTACTTGGAAATGAGCTCACTCTAGTTTCTAAATTATACATTGTTTACCAAAGACTCTCTTGATTAAAGAATAACTATGTTTTGTATCTTAAGTTTGTTTGCGTCCAAAAGCCCTCTTGGGATCTATCCCGTTGTGTAAGCACAAAGAAATTGCCAGCACTGACAACTGAAGTGCCAAAAAAGTGCCAAAGTCCGGTTTCAGGGAAGGCCTTAATTTATTCCCTCCTCCGACGTGGCGCAACTCGACGTTCTGAATCGTCAGCGAGCCCATCGCTATGTTCGGCGCGGGCACTCAGCGCTAGAGGGCCTCAGGCGTGCCTCTCATAGCTCAAGGCCTATTTTGTCGGCGCGCCTTATATGCATTGTGCAGCACTACTCGGATGATCGGAAGCTTCATCTAGCGGTTGGTGGCAGCACAGCTGCTGCCAATATTTTGCGTAGGGGAAGAGGGAAAGGACGCCCTCTTGATTGGTGGGTCTGGAATTGCGGAAGTATTGCTTCAGGATCTTTCATTTTATGACTGTGCCGGTGTCAAGTAGTTGCAGCAAGGATCTGCTAGATGGTGCTGCCAATATTTTGCAGCGTGGGCGATATTTTAGAGAAGTTGTAACCTTAGAAGATTACCCCAACCCTTAAACTAACCCTCACCCTAACCGTTTACCTAACCCCGACATCTAGCAGTTGCTCGCCACCACTGCTGCTGCCACTGCTGGCGGTGTGGTGGCAAATTTTAAAAAGGAAAGAACCTTGCATCAACCTATGATTAAGACTAAGATTATGTGTAGCAGATTCCTATCTGCAAATCTTTATTGGCCTCGGCTCACTAGGAGGACATATGTATTTTCCCTGTCTCCACTATTTAAGCATAAAGATCACCTTTTCAAATTATTGTTCAGGACTTTAAAGACACATGCTGAATTTGCCATCTGACTCTCATCTCTTTGGAAAGTAGTTTCAGTGCAATTCTTCTCAAATATAATTTCTTGCTCAATGGGAACCTACAGCTATTGAAGAGGCATGAAACTAAGTCTTGAAGTCATGGGCACTACCTCACCACAGCAGAAGCCATGGTAGATTACTCCATGGTTAAGAGCAAAGTAAAACTACGTAACTAAGCTAATCAACCATTTCTTGAACACTGCAAGAGAATTGCTAGGAGTGACCTCGGCAAGCCTGAGATGAAAATTACAGCAAACTTTTCCATTTATTTTTGCATTGACTTAAAATTATGAGCTACTCACTTAGATGTTTATACCAAAACCCTATGCTAATCAGACTTTATGGATAACTCACAAAATGCAGTAACATCTAAAATATTATGTGTACTAAAGACTAGTCGCATTGTTGTGTGCCGAAGCAGCAGTTAAATAAAAAACAATATAAAATTATGAATGTTCATCATTATTTGACACTTTACAGTCCAATATAAACATATGTGTAATTAAAACATATGATTTTTTATTATTATATCAGTTTCATTATACAACATTCAGGGTAACACACAACCCAGTACTCAAGGGGTTACTATATATCAATAAACCATGTAGACTAGGAACAAATGTTCTAATGCATTGTTATATATATATAAATACTGTGTATATATATATATATATATATATATATATATATATATATATATATATACACACACAAAATAAACATAATTCTATATATTATGTCTATAAATACAACTGTCACATATAGTTAATATAAATAAATATAAATAAAAAAATAATATATATACATATTTAAACATTTATGGTTTCTTGCTGCTGTTATCAGCACTTGTTCTCACTCATCATAATAATCATGACGCTCTCATTTTCTATTGGTTCCTAGAGCCATTTCTTATTTGTAAAGCTTGGTTAGGTGTCATATACTAAATGTACACATACTTCCTACTCTGAAATCTCTTGCAGACAAGGCAGTTGTGGGCTGAGTGCCATAATATTGCGAGTGAAAAGATTAGAATAGACGTGTAACACAGAGAAAAAAAAGGTCCTGCAGTCAATTAGAGTGTGGGCCTATGTCCCAAACCAGGCAGTACAAGGACATTTCCTGCACTACTGTAATAAAGGACCCCAGACTACCTCAGTTGGGTGCTGCTAGGTTCCAAGAAAATAAGATACTATACATATTATACAACATTTTTTATAGAATATGTTATTTTGTAATATCTCTGCACTTTATTGTAGGAGCAAAAAATAACTTTGCAATTGAGAAAGTGTTCAGGTGTTCACTGTAGGGTGTGAGTTTTTATACTCTAAGGAAATAATTGAATGTAATGGTATCTGGTTGAACTTTGATAATAAAGATTTTTACAAGGATGTAAACTGAATCTTTATTAGGCAGTATTGAAGTGCAAAGGCATTTAAAAAAAAGCAAACACAATAAATGCATTGTGTGCCTAATGTGTGGCTCAGTAGTTCTTCTGAAGAGATTTATTCCAATACTGCAAGCTTCCTTATCTAAAACTAGTAACTTGCACGTAAAAAATGCCGGTATAAAATTTGAAGGGTCTCTACCCCTCTCTCCCTCCCGTGTCTCTTCCCCCTCTGTCTCTCACCCTCCCTCCTCTGTGTCTCTTTCCCCCGTCTCCCTCCCCTGTCTCTCTTTCCCCCTCTCCCTACCCTGTGTCTCTTTCCCCCTCTCCCTCCCCTGTGTCTCTTTCCCCTCTCCCTCCCCTGTGTCTCCTTCACCCCTCTCCCTCCCCTGTGTCTCTTTCCCCCTTTCCCTCCCCTGTGTCTCTTTCACCCCTCTCCCTACCCTGTGTCTCTTCCCCCTTCCCCTCCCCTGTGTCTCTCCCCCCTCTCTCTCCCTCCCCTTGTCTCTTTCCCCCCTCTCCCTCCCCTGTGTCTCTTCCCGCTTCCTCCCCTGTGTCTTTCCCCCCTCTCCCTCCCATGTGTCTCTCCCACTCCCTCATCTCTTCCTCCCCTGTGTCTCTTGCCCCTCCCTTCCCTCTCCCTACCCTGTGTCTCTTTCCCCCTTCCACTCCCCTGTGTTTCTCCCCCTTCTCTCTCCTTCCCCTTGTCTCTTTCCCCCCTCTCCCTTACCTGTGTCTCTTCCCCCTCCCTCCCCTGTGTCTTTCCCCCCTCTCCCTCCCATGTGTCTCTCCCCCCTCCCTCCCCTCTACTTCCCCTGTGTCTCTTTCCCCCTTTACTTCCCCCGTGTCTCTTCCCGCCTTTCCTTCCCGTGTCTCTCCCCCCTCCCTCCACCGTGTCGCTTCATCCCCTCTCCCTCCCCTATGTGTCTCTTCCCCCTTTCCCTCCCCTGTGTCTCTTCCCACCTCTCCCTCCCCGGTCTCTCTTCCCCCTTCCCTTCCCTAGTGTCTCTTCCCCCACTCTCCCTCCTGTGTCTCTTCCCCCCTTCCTCCCCTGTGTCTCTTCCCCCACTCTCCCTCCCATGTCTCTTCCCCTCCCTCCCCTGTGTTTCTCCCCTCTTCACTCTCCCTCCCCTGTGTTTTTACCCCCTCTCCCTCCCCTGTGTTTCTTCTCCCCTTCTCCCTCCCCTGTGTCTCTTCCTCCCCTACCCCTGCCCGTGCCTCTTCCCCCTCTCCCTCCCCTGTGTCCTTTCCCACTTTCCCTCCCATGTGTCTCTTCCCCCTCTCTCTCCCTTGTGTTTCTTCCCCCCCTTCTCTCCCTCCCCTGTGTCTCTTCCCCCTCTCTCCCCTGTGTCTCTTCCCCCTCTCCCTCCCATGTCTCTTCCCCCTTCCCTCCCCAGTGTCTCTTCCCCCACTCTCCCTCCCGTGTCTCTTCCCCCTCCCTCCCCTGTGTCTCTTCCCCCACTCTTCCTCCCATGTCTCTTCCACTCCCTCCCCTGTGTTTCTCCCCTCCTCACTCTCCCTCCCCTGTGTCTTTACCTCCTCTCCCTCCCCTGTGTTTCTTCTCCCCTTCTCCCTCCCCTGTGTCTCTTCCTCCCCTACCCCTGCCCGTGCCTCTTCCCCCTCTCCCTCCCCTGTGTCCTTTCCCACTTTCCCTCCCATGTGTCTCTTCCCCCTCTCTCTCCCTTGTGTTTCTTCCCCCCTCTCTCCCTCCCCTGTGTCTCTTCCCCCTCTCTCCCCTGTGTCTCTTCCCCCTCTCCCTCCCGTGTCTCTTCCCCCTTCCCTCCCCAGTGTGTCTTCCCCCACTCTCCCTCCCGTGTCTCTTGCCCCCTCCCTCCCCTGTGTCTCTTCCCCCACTCTCCCTCCCATGTCTCTTCCCCTCCCTCCCCTGTGTTTCTCCCCTCCTCACTCTCCCTCCCTTGTGTCTTTACCCCCTCTCCCTCCCCTGTGTTTCTTATTCCCTTCTCCCTCCCCTGTGTCTCTTCCTCCCCTACCGCTGCCCGTGCCTCTTCCCCCTCTCCCTCCCCTGTGTCCTTTCCCACTTTTACCTCCCATGTGTCTCTTCCCCCTCTCTCTCCCTTGTGTCTCTTCCCCCCTCTCCCTCTCTCCCTCCCCTGTGTCTCTTTCCCCTCTCTCCCCTGTGTCTCTTCCCCCTCTCCCTCCCCTGTGTCTCTTCCCCCCCCTTCCCCCCTGTGTCTATTCCCCCTCTCCCTCCCCTGTGTCTCTCCCCCTCTCCCTCCCTGTGTCTTTTCCCCCTCTCCCTCCTCTGTGTCTCTTCCTTCCCTTCCCTCCCTGTGTCTCTTCCCCCTTTCCCTCCCATGTGTCTCTTCCCCCTTTCCTCCCCCATGTCTCTTTAACCCCTCTACCTCCCCTGTGTCTATTCCCCCTCTCCATCCCCTGTGTCTCTTCCCCCTCTCCCTCCCCTGTGTCTCTCCCCCTCTCCCTCCCTGTGTCTTTTCCCCCTCTCCCTCTCCTGTGTCTCTTTCCCCCTTTCCCTCCCCTGTGTCTCCTCCCCCCCTTTCCCTCCCCTGTGTCTCTTCCCCCCTTTCCTTCCCCATGTCTCTTTAACCCCTCTCCATCCCCTGTGTCTCTTCCCCCTCTCCCTCCCCTGTGACTCTTCCCCACTCCCTCCTCTGTGTCTATTTCCCCTCCCCTGTATCTCTTCCCCCTCTTCCTCCCCTGTGTCTCTTCCCCCCCTCTCCCTCTCTCCCTCCCCTGTGTCTCCACCTCCCCATGTCTCCCTCCCCTGTATCTATTCCCCCTCTCCATCCCCTGTGCCTCTTCCCCTTCTCCCTCCCCTGTGACTCTTCCCCACTCCCTCCTCTGTGTCTATTTCCTCTCCCCTGTATCTCTTACCCCTCTTCCTCCCCTGTGTCTCTTCCCCCCTTTCCCTCTTCTGTGTCTCCCCCTCCCCATGTCTCCCTCCCCTGTATCTATTCCCCCTCTCCCTCCCCATGTCTCTTCCCCCCTCTGTGTCTCTTCCCCCTCTCCCTCCCCTGTGTCTCTTCCCCCTCTCTCTCCCGTGTCTCTTCCCCCCTCCCTCCCCGTGTCTCTTCCCCCACTCTCCCTCCCGTGGCTCTTCCCCTCCCTATGCACATGGTTGTAGAGCGATATGGGCATGTGCGGCTCAATGAGCATGCGTGGCGGGAGCGTTACACACTTTGACAACTATTATAGGTGATAGCACAAGACTTGTAAGTCTCATTGGTACCTTTAAGTAAACATATTATAAACATTGCACATTTCTTTCCCTTTTTCAATTAAAATGTATGTTTAGAAAATCTGCAGTCGGTGTGTTTGGTTAGCTTTTTTTATTTTGCATAGGAAAATACAACATTTATTATGATTATTTTCATATTAGAACATGTGTTTATGGTCCTTTTGATGTATATAGGTGCATATAGATTGTTACTCAATCTTAATTTAAATTATGGTTTCAGTTTAGCAGCTTAAGAGTGCCACAGTTTAATATATAAAAACAGTTTATTTATTTTTATATATTACACGTTTCCCAGAAGAGTGAGAGATTGAGTAACAATCTGTTATAGTTAAGAACTTGTTGCCTTTTCGAAGCTGTTAAATTAACACCATCATTGAAACTGAGATGCGGAACTAATCTTGTTACATTTTACATCAATTGTGGATATAATTTGAACTTCACTTTCTCAGTCTGAAATATACATTTCTCTATCCAGAGGGTCTTTATTTATCTTTAGGCACTTATAAACCGGGACTGACAATTTGATTAATCCAATGAGACATTAAACAGAAAATAATTGGTGAAAAAACACACACATCATATTTGTTTTATTATTTGCAATCATTTGTATACAATTTTTAACAAATATATAATTTTAGATTCCATTAATAGTTATGTTTTAAACTACATTCATACCTGTGCTTTCCTAAAGGTAAACCTTTTGTGACTGAAATCTTTTTTTAGTTTATAGTTACAATTAGCCATGTTAAATTCCAGTCTCGTAAATCCAACGTGTAGCACGTAACGGCTGCGGGGTTGAAATCTGACCTACTTACATTGCTATTAAATTAGAAAGGGCTGCAAGCTACGAGTGAGAAACGCTGTTTTGTGAACTAGTTCTCGTCCGTCGGGGCTCAAACGAAAACAGTTAAGCAATTACGTAGTTCCGGGTTCAGACGTAGCCAATGGAAAAGAGATTGTCAGCGTTATGTCACTGAAAAAGGGGAGGGTAGATTTCAAAGTCCTATGTGCTTCAATTACAGTTGCGATCGGACCCGTAGTCCAGATATAATGCAATATTAATAAAGCAGTAAATATTATATTCTATTACATGTGAGTCACAGTATATGTTGTAACACATTGATTGCAGAGATCAATAAAACAAAAAATATGAACATGAAAAAAAAGTATTTTTCAGGGCTGATTTGCGGGCTTGAGAATGTTGTGCTACTAATTCTAAGACCTAACATCACTTTCCCTTATAATAAATGTACAGTAGTGTGTTTTTATTTGCTTACGAAGTGCTACGTATTGGACTTTACCCCCTTGCGGGTGCTCTTGAGCACAAGAAGGCCTTTGGGCTCCATTTGCATGTTACGTGCTTACTCGTGAGTGACCACGGTGCAATTTAATAATTTGAATTGTAATAAGTAGCTGTTACAGGAATGACAGATCAGAGGATTTACGTGCACAAAGTTCAACGTTGCTCATAACGTAGCCTATTCTTGGCCACCCTGCGTGTTAACACGCGAGTCCGCTGCGAAATTTAGAGTTACGGGCTACGTTGTTTTAGTGTGTAAGCTTTGTTTGTCATCCCTTGTTGTTGTTATTATTATAATAAACTTTGGGACTTTGCTTCCATGCTGTGGCTGTCTCTTTATTGGGAATTTAAACTTATTTTGCAGGGTGTTGGTCCTTTTTTGATTGTGATTATATCATGTTTGTTGTGACATAAATTTACAATACTTAATGTATATTTTTATGTTAAGTCAATTGAATCATGCTAATGAAGAGCTTTATGAGATATTCGTTACTGAAATCACTCAGGACACTGCTCACTATGATCTGACTGTGACTAAATATCCCTATTTTTACTACTATTCTCTTGAATGTTGGTGTACCAACATCCCTGTAAGCCTTACATATGTCTGCTGGGGGATTGTATAGAATACCAAGGCGCCCTCACTTATTTCTCACATCTCCCTCCCCAGAACATGTCCTCGATGAGGAAGCAACCAGTGCAATGGGCATTCCTCCAGCAGGTAAATTGAAGAATGAGGAGGGAAAATGTAGGCAGACCAGCACAAGTTTGATTTATCTTTTGGAGTTGGACTTTGAGCTCACAATTTCCTATTTTATACTGTAAATAAACTTCAAATTCCAAAATAAGTTCCACATGAAAGGTCATGAAATGGATAGGTCTCACCTTTGTGAATATATTCTAATGCCATCATTCAGAAATTAAGTTAATGTGAGTCTCTTTCTCTAACATAGATATAAGAAGAGAGACATTTTAGAAAGAGCAAGAACATTATTATATTACAGAAAGAGAAAACAATGGCTAAAAAGAAGTCTCGGCATGTTGTTGTAAACTATTCATCGGTTAACCTCAAAATTTCCAAACCATGTTCTAATGAAAATGTCCCAAAGCCACCACAAAGATAATACGGAAGCTGAAATAGGAAGCTGGGCAGTGCAGGTTCACTATACAGAAGAAAGACAAGTGTTCTGCAATAACATAGCCAACAGCAGATTTTTTATTTTATTTTACAAAATATGTAGTAGTACAAATACAAAACCTAAAATTCTAGTATTAAGAGTATAATAAAAAAAAAATTATCATAAAATATAATTAATAAAAATAGATTTGTAATGGTACTGATAATATTTATTCCAGATAAAGCATATACTCATGAGACTGAATACATAATATTTAGTTCTGCAGGGAAAAGGGACATTTTGTAAAAAAAAAAAAAAAAAAAAAGGTAATTTTATTTCTGCTAATAATTACTGTCACTATTCAATTTCCCATCTTGTAAAGTTATGAAAGGAAAAAGTGGTCAGTAACCTTCCTTAACTATTCTATTCACGTAATGACTAGGACAAGACAGACCAGCAAATTATAACAAGCTTTTTCATTGATTACGTGACACCGGTAATATTACGAATGAGTCTCTCAGTTACACCAAATTACTACTCAATGTAGACTTTAGCGTTCACTCGCAAATTACGGATGACTTGTAAATCATAAGATCTGAAAGAAAATGTAGGGGTACTAAACACCACAGGCAAATTATTTTAAAACTATTTCTCATTGCTTCAGCAGTGCTAAACACACATTACTGTACTGAAAAAGCATGGGAAAGCATGTAAATACATGGGCCCTCATTCTATTATCGGCCGTAAATCGGCCGCAAAGCTGCGATTCCTTGCGGCCGGCCGCATATCTTGCAACCGGCCGTAAGCTCAGAAAACTTTAAAAGCAAAAATAAATTCAAGACGGTACTGTAAAGCTCTGTAAATGCTAGGGATCATAATGGGGGACATGAGGATTAATAGCAACCCCCTCTCAAGCTTGCACATCAGCCCAAATCCGAGATTTAATTAACTGTTTATTTTCCGGCCGCAGCGTGGGCGGGTCTGAGGTGCTCCAAGCCCTCTGGACTTTTTACATGGATATGTGACATAAATTAAAAAAAAAATGATTTACGGATTTGCGTGTAGGGGAATGTTGTGCTATGAATGCTAAAACCTACAATCACTTTATAATCTCCTCAGAGTGCAGGATGGCTTTATTTTGGCTTTATAATGTGCTTAATTGTGTGTCTGCGGGACCTTTTTCCTGCAAGTAAGCTGCGGCTCGGTTTTAGCCTTGCAGAGAGGGTTCCCGGAGCAATTGAATAGCAACCGGGCTTTTCTTGCGGCCGAAACTCTTGTGTCCGTTTAAGATCAAAGGCTTCCCTCCGCCGCAAGCCTGCCGGAGCCACCGGCCGGAAGGGGATAGAATAGGCAAATAGCTTGCGGCCGGTCCTTGCGGCCCTGCATCTCCTACGGCCGATAATAGAATGAGGCCCATGGAAATTAAGTGCTGAATGGTGTCATAGACCCAAATTTAATATTAAAATTGTTTTATAAATTGTTAATTTGTGACTCCTAATACATATGGGAACATCTAAAGCATTGGTTAAAGAGACAGTACATTAAAACTACATATATCTATTAATATGGTGAAGTTATAATATCTATTTCAGAACACTAACTATTGACAATATTACACCTCCACGTAACATATTACAATGACCAGGATAACATAGACCACAGTTTGCAAGAGGTTAATACCAATCATGAAACACACAGGGATCACAACCGATGCTCTCAAACACTGACTATTAAAGGGATAGACGCACGTCAAACAATACTCAGAAATAGTATTGATCCTCACCAACGCACATTACTGACAGCGATCATGTACGTCAGATCCATAGGAAGGTATGTTATCTACACAATAACTATGTGTCACATACACTGGGGTGTGAGATGTTATCATGGGCAGCATGAGGCCTTAAACAGAGGACTGGGTGACACTGATGGTGGCTAAAAGGGGGAAGTGAACACCACAGTTATATTATTTCTGCATGGTTACTAATTCAACTAATATAATGTGTTTTGAAACATTATATTTCTCATTATTTATGGCATGTGAGATCATTCTGCTGGGTAGATGTCATTGATGGAATGATAGCAACTGAGCATTTCACTTACATTATTGGATAGCACTGCTTGCAGATGACAATGCCTTCATGGACTTGAATTGTGCTTAAAATTAAAATCTGAAAAAAAAGGTTAATACGAAGGGATAAAAATAATAAAATAGGGACTGCACCATATTTTTTCAATAGCATTCATCAGTGTCCATCAATTGGTGACATTTTAAACATAAACCTACGTGTCCACAGAGAAGAGTATCATAGACCATGTTACTAGGCAGCCTCCTGGTTACAAAATATCACCATTACATAGGCCATGATCCTCTACTCTGTAACCAGGCTAGATTATGTTAATTTATTGGTCCAAATGTTGTCACTGAGGAGTGTTTGTTGAGAAGGTCAAATCCTAGATGCAGCCCCTATAGACTCCTCACACTATTGGATGTTTACTCATTTCATATATATCGGGTAATTGCGAAGAGTATTTTTCACACATGTTATGCTACCCACCAATGAGAGGCATTTGTGAGATTCATGGCTTTCACTATGGACAGATGATACATCTAGGCCCTAGTCAAGCTCACAACTTTCTCATCAGTGGGCAACATTTTGATGGGATATGTTATCTATGTGTGTGTGGTGTACATGTGTTGTACATGTAGGGGTATGTTGGTGTAGATGATAGGATCCTGCCACCATGCCAGGTGAATGTCTGGCCCCCAGGCCTGGAGCTCCCATAACAGTTGCTTGGATCCTCATGTCCTTCAGCAACCTCTCCCACTCATTATACGGTACAGTCACTTCCACTCCGTCTCTCCATACCTCTCCCCAGGACTCCCCCTCTCTTTCTCTCCTCTCCTCATTTCTTCCTCTCCTCCTTTCTTCCTCTCCCCTCCTCGGTTCTACATGGCAGACAACCAATCAGAATTTATAGAGTCAGACCTGTGCACTGTATTTTAATGTTTGTTTCTTTGTATGAGTCAGGTAAGGGCCATAAACCAATTAACTGATTGTTGTACAGTCCCTCAGTCGTGTCCCACTCTTTGTGACTATATGGATGCCGCATGCCAGGCACATTTGTGTCTGGTTGTGCTCATCCATATGTTTTTTTTGGCAAAGATACTGCAGTGGGTTGCAAGTTCCTTCTCCAGTGGGCCTTGATTTGTCTGACTTCTCTGCTGTGACCTACCCATCTTGGATGACCCTACATGGTATAGCTCACAGCTTCAGTGAGGTACACAAGCCCCTTTTCCATGACAAGGTAGCAATACAAAAGGGGAGTTAACTGGTACATTTTCGGTATATTTGATGTCAATGGCTTGGGAATAAATGGTCAATATACTACAGGCCACTTATTCAATATATGCCAATATCATTGAAATACTCTGAACATGTGTAAAGTTTACTATGTATTTTTACTGCCAGAAAATGCAATTGTTGTAAATAACATTTAATGTAATTTTAGAGAAAGAAAATGTAATGTTTCTAAATGTGAATGTAAATGTCTTATTAGCTATACTTTTATATCATATCACATTTGGAAACTTTGCTGTGTCCCTTATAATTTTATAAAGAAAAATATAATTGTGTTGTGTGAGTGGTTAATGTTGCTTAGGGATCATAAGGAGGCAACAAGTCATTACTTCTTGGCCCAGAACACTTTAATTGCATCACATCTTCATCGGGTATTCTCTTAAATGTTATCTAAAGATCTTAGCCACATGAAAAGCTATGTGTGGCAGAGAGTTTGGTGCACATAGTAGAAACAGAATTGTGTTCGCTGGTAAAGAAATGCTGTTGTGCCCCGGTGCAAGTAACACATTCCTAATACGGAATGCAAGGTCACACGAAGCTCATCAAGATGTCCCTGAACAGTTTGACAAATATTGAAATACATAAGATATCTAACTGTAGAATTACAATAAACAAGCAGTAAGGTCATAAAAAGGAAATGCAATAGGTATATGTAATAATAAACCTTAATAGTCTGATGGTCTTAAAGAAAAAGTAGCCCTACAGTAAATAAAAAACATTTATAAATACAAATCATCAGCCTATGCCCTCCAAATTATACCCTCCATTCGTCCTGGGATTTCTGAACAGTTGAGTCACATTATTATAACACAAATAACCGCCGTGTGAACCACGGACAACAGCTAGTTGGTGTGGTAGTGAGTCAATAAGGTGCTGGAAGGTTGGCAAAGGTATCCAGAGCATTGCACACTGCTGGTGAAGAGTGCGTGGTGGAGGATCCATGCGGCGAACATGATGAGCTAGGTGGTCCCATAGGTACTCAAGTTGGGGGTATTTGGAGGTCATGTTGCATTGTCCTGTTGAAAGATCCCATATGCTCCAGGGAACACAGTCAAAATGTATGAGTGTACTTGATGTGCAGGGATGGATAGAGAACCCAAATTGATTGCCAATTGGAGTGCCTTCCAGAAGTATGAATTGACCCAGACAATGGCAAGAAAACAATCAACAGACTACAACACTGCCAGCACCAGCATGTGTTCATCCTACAATGGTTGAAGAGTGTTTGTTTTCTGAGGTTTTGTGCCTGACACACCATGTCCATCCAGTCGAGGGAGCAGAAAATATGACATATCAAAAAAGGCAACCCTTTGCCATTCAGAAGAGGTCCAACTGTCATACAAATTGTAGCCGTTTCTGATAATGAACCCTTGTCAGCATGGGTACAGTGACCAGTCATTTACTTCAGAGCCCCTTACATAACAGGATTCGCTGTGCTGTTTTAGACACATGTCTGGTAGCCCCCTGGTCTGTTTGGACGGTGAGTTGCTCAACTATAGCGTGTTGGTTGGACCTCACACACACCTTTTCAGCCAACATTCACCTCTGACATCAATGGCACGTGATGCTCCGAAGTTTCAATGCCATTTGCAATGCTGCCGTTTGTCCAGTCACGGTACACTTTAACCACAGCAGCACACAAATAGTTCACAAACTGCGCTGTTTCAGAAATACTGGCACCTTTGGCCCGAAAGCCAATGTTCATCTGCTTTTCAAAGTCAGATATGGTTGATATATCTGCAGAATGCCTACATGTCACCTTTTTTACCCACCAAATCAGCTCAAAACATGCCGTATTTCATTGGCTACACACTGCTGAAGTCATAATGTGACTACACTCATATAGGAATAGAACAGGGGTGGATAAATATTTATCCCAGCTTTAATTATAATATAAACTACTGGGAAAATGATGAAAACATTAAAAGGTAATAGGTAGAAATCTCACAAGAACTAGACGATATCAGTGGTATCTCGCTTTTGGCAGACCAACCTCAAAAAACAGTCATATAATTACTGTGCAGAAAATCAGAAGAAGAATTTGGAAAGTCCCTGTTCGTAAAACAGCAAAAATCTCCAAAATATATTGTTGAGAAAAGGTCATTTAACTTCCATTAAATACCTTAATATTGTATTCAGTGTTACAAAGATGAATATCACAGTATCCATGTTTAAAGGGGTATCCTAGTAATTTCTATAGGGCAAATTATATTAGAAACAGTAGATTCTTCTTAATTTAGCATTATTATGAATCCTTGTGATTTATTAGAGTCGGTCACTTGTTTAAATACAAAAGATATACCTGTGTATTATAGTGAAGAGGCTATCAGGACCACAGTGTAACCAGCTGAATGTTCTAGGAGTATTGGAACACATGTTCAGTACAAAAACATAGAAACTACTGCCTACACTGCCTAATGGTAAATTCAGCTCTGATGAAAATCAGAGTAAGCTTGGAATGAGAAAGTTAAAAACATGATTCCTGTTATTGTGCTCAATGGAGGCGGATTAAAAAAAAATAGTATATTACATGTATTGGAAATAAATGTACTCAATTAAGATACATGTGGGTATCCACAGAGTAAAGTACATAGGCCCTCATTCAATTGCAATTTTGCCAATTGAATAGGGGTCTAAATAAGCACATCACATATATTTTTTAAAGAACTTTTTAGTTATTAAGCATCTATCCAAAAGCAAGGTTTTCACTAACTAAAAACTTCTTTAAAAAATATATATTATGTGCTTATTTAGAGCCCTATTCAATTGGCAAAATCGCAATTGAATGAGGGCCATAGACAGTCATATTAAAGCATTGCAATACATGGGCAAGCTATGAAAGTAATGCTCTAAATCAAGTATAATTAAGTAACTCATTACTGAACAGATTGATTCTGACCTAACAGTCAATACTGACACATAGTTTGTGATGTTTAAAGCAGATAATTATTACACACATGCGCCCTTATTCAATTGCAATTTGGCCAATTGAATAGGGGTCTAAATAAGCACATAACATATTTTTTTAAAGATTTTTTTACTTAGTAAACATCTATCCAAAAGCAAGGTTTTCACTAACTAAAAACTTATTTAAAAAAAATATGTTATGTGCTTATTTAGAGCACTATTCAATTGGCCAAATTGCAATTGAATGAGGCCCATGGTATTTAGTTCTATTTTTGTTACCAGGATTTATGTTGGAGCGACCATGAGTTGGCATTTTGTGCCTTGTCCCTGTGTTCATCCATTAGTGGAAGCATGTTCTAAAATTATAATTCAAACCCAACAGTTCTTTCTCCCACTATATGTGTTAGGCCAACGCACAGGAGAGAGAAGGCCAGTAGGAGTAGAGGGACTGAGTCCAATAGTATAACTACTAAAGAGCCAGAAGAATATTCACGGGTCAGGGCAAGATGAGGGTGGTAAAGCAGGTCCAGAAAACACACCAAGGCCAGGGAGCCAGGTTTCAGGGGAGAAAAAAAAGGAGAGACGAAGTCTGGCTGCATTAAGTAGCTCCAAGAGGAAGCAGCAGGTGAGGCAAATCAGAACCTAATCAACAGTAGTTCAGCGCTCATTCCACCTCCAAGTGGTATTATGGGAAACAGCCCATTTCCACAGTATATGCACGTTCGGATGGCACTCTGTGAAGATTGCTTAGCTGCAAACGCACTGTCCACAGTTGATTCCAGTTCAGCCCAAGCAGTAGCATCAATACTCCATTTGGTAGTAGAGGCTATTAGATGAGAGTAAAATTATCATTAATACTTTTATTTCTTATTCTGCTTTTGCATATTAATTTTTTTAGCAACAAGTAGGTTTCTATAATATAATAGTGATTCAATAAACCATTTTCCTTTTGTAATGATAGTACTAATAGTTATAGGTAATGTAGGTGACCTGAATGGCAACATGTCAAGAAGAGTTCAATCACATATATAGTTGTGAGCATGCGAGCTGTTGCTAACGCTTGCGGGCTCGCGTAGCGAGCCCGCAAGAACTGCGTCCCAAATGCGGGTCCTCGCAAAGCGAGGGGCCGCATTTGCGGTGGTGGAGCATCCCAACGTCCCCGTAAATGTGGATCCTCGCAAAGCGAGGGTCCGCATTTGCGGAGGTAGAGGCTCCAGCGTCGGCTGTGTTAACACACACACACGACTTTAAAAAAAAAAAATCTCAAAGGCTCTTCACACCCGGTTACACACACACACACCGTGGCGGAAGGCCTCAGTTGTGCTCCATGCCAGCAACTGAGGCCCTCGCTTCCGCAAATTCGGGTTCCTCGCGAAGCGAGGGGCCGCATTTGCAGTGGTGGAGCATCCCAACGTCTCCGCAAATGCGGGTCCTCGCAAAGCACTTAGGGAATGAGGCAACCGTAACGTAACAAAGACCCACACGCACTAAGAATCCCACTATAACGGCCGACCGGCGCGCAACTGAAAACAGTGAAAACACACCAAATACTCACACAAACTACATAAAAAGCTTACCCATAGCAAGGGGGGCAATCAGGACCTCTGAAAGTGAAGTTACACCTCCATTTAAGTCCAAATTCCCGAGTTCAGACACACGAAAATCCCCTAAGCGAGAGAAAAAATGGCCGCCGAAAAAAATGAAAACGAGGCTCACATCGGAAACCTGCATTAACCTCAGAACCAAAATTAACGTAACAAACACCCACACGCACGAAAAATGGAGGAACCGCACGCACGCACCTAAAAACAGTCAAAACACATCAAATACTCACAAAAACTACATAAAAAGCTTACCCATAGCAAGGGGGGGGCACCCAGGACCTCTGAAAGTGAAGTTACACCTCCATTAAAGTCCAAATTCCCGAGTTCAGACACACGAAAATCCCCTAAGCGAGAGAAAAAATGGCAGCCGAAAAAAATGAAAACGAGGCCCAAAGACCCAGTCAATACAGACCCCCATAAAACCCTCATTAACCCTGTCACTCATGGGGGTCAATATAGACCCCCATAAGCCCTGCATTAACCCTGTCACTAATGGGGGTCAATACAGACCACAAAAGCCTCTATTTAACCCCATCAGTCCCATAAGGGTATATTAACACCATTATGGGCCTGTTACAACACTACATTAACCACATAAGTGCCATGATGGTCCTCAAGGACCATCATGACACTAAGTATAAACATTATACTGCACTATACTGCACTATACCACCCCCTATAAGACATTAAATATCAACTAAACACCCTCTACACTAACCTTTTACCATCTACACTATTAACCCCCACCACTCTAATTACAGAAAATAAAAACGCCTAAAGTCACAAAAAAAACTACATTACATGAAATAAAAAACTTAACTTACAAAAAAATAAACTACATTACAGAAAATAAAAAAACCTAAGTCACAAAAAATAAAAAAAGGAACATTACAGAAAAAAAAATAACATTACAACCCCCCCCCATTCACTACAGAAAAAAAAAATAGACACCTGAAAAGGAAATACATATAATAAAAAAACATATAATACAAATACCTACAATACAAATACATACAATTACAATACAATACAATTACATACAATACAATACACCCCTATCTAATATACATCCAACAATCTATCTAAATAAATAACACAATTTAATATACAATACATCCTATGCTATCTATATAAAACAAATACCCCTAGCTAACATACAATAAATGCTATCTATATATTAACTAATCTAAGTCTAAGCTAAAATAAAATAATTAAGACCACTTACCTTTGTAGATATCCATTGGGATCAGCCACCTACGAAGAAAAAAAGAAAAAAAAAATTAGTGCAACACGTTAACAGTTCTAAAATAAACATTCTATACATTCTAAATATTCTACTCACCTTTCCGGCATGTCCCTTCTCCGGCGCGGCACCTGTTAAAAAAAAACACAACATTTATACACATACATCAAAATAAAATAAACATAATCTACATTCTACTTACCCCCCTGCGATGTCTCCGGCCTCCTCTGGATGCTCTTCTGCCACACCCTGTAAAAAAAACCAAAAAAAAAAACACTATATATATATATACTTACTTCCGCACTCCTGGACATCCCTGACGCTAATGAGGCTCCAGGAGCCTTTTCCGGAAGAAAATAAGCAATGGCGCCTTCTGATTGGTTGAAAACGCTGTCTATCAAATTCACCCAATCAGGAGGCGCCAATGTGTGAGTCAATCAGAAAGGGAAACACCCTAAAATCCCACTCTGATTGGATAATGCACCTGTCAATCTTTATTTAAACCAATCACAAGTCGCAGATGCCTTCAGCCAATCACAATGGAATACACCCCCACAGGGTGATTGGTTGGAGCCTCTGCGCATTCTGATTGGTTGCACGTATATTAGATAGTGGCATGTATATTAGATAGGGGTGTATTGTATTTAATTGAATTGTTATTACATTAGATAGTGGGATGTATATTACATTAGATAGTGGCATGTATATTAGATAGTGGCATGTATATTAGATAGGGGTGTATTGTATTTAATTGAATTGTTATTACATTAGATAGTGGGATGTATATTACATTAGATAGTGGCATGTATATTAGATAGTGGCATATATATTAGATAGGGGTGTATTGTATTGTATTTCATTTAATTGTATTGTATTGTATTTTATTTAATTGAGTTGTATTGTATTATATGTATGTATTATATGTATTTCATTTTCAGGTATGTAATAAAAAAAAAAAATTGTAGTGGGGGGGTTGTAATGTATTTTGTTATTTTCTGTAATGTTCCTTTTTTTATTTTTTGTGACTTAGGTTTTTTTTATGTTCTGTAATGTACATTTTTTATTTTTGGTGATTTTAGTTTTTCTTATTTTATGTAATGTAGATTTCGGCTTTTTGAGAAATTTAGTTACTTGAGGCACACAGTACACTCACATTGTGTGACAAACAGCATTTCAACACTTTCTTTTATTGACCGTCATTTTTTGACAGGCAAGTTGCTAGTACATTATATTGAAGGACAATGTATAGAATTCTGATACATATATTTAACTCACCGTTACAAGTGAAATCTCAGAGGCATTCTGTGACCATCTGGAATTACTGAATTCATAATCAAAATGTTTTTGTTTTTTTTAATCTTCTGTATTTGATATTGATGATGCAATTAAAAAAAAACATTTGTGTACTGAAGCTGAAATTACGGTAATGAGCAATACTAAACTAACAAGCCCCTAATATAAGTGATGAAAACCTAGAAATCGAGCTTCTGCTTAACAGCTCATACAGGAGAACCTTAACAAGAGTAACATAATAATTGACACATTTGGAAACTTGAATGCAAAACTCCCAAATACCCCAGGATACTGCTTATATTTAAAAAAAAAAAAGTAATAGCTTGTAAAAATAAATAAAATACAGGCTGCTCTAGAGGTTTGTTTATATATATATATATATATATATATATATATATAAAATTCAATTGTTCAGTCATGCATGACTCTTCATGACCCTGTGGACCGCAGCACGCCAGGCACATCTTGTGTCTGGGTGTGTTAATCCATAAGGTTTTCATGGCAACGATACTGGCATGGGTTGCCAGTTCTCTAGTGCACCACAATTTATCCGATCTCTCTGCTATGACCTGCACATCTTAGGGAACCCTATATGGTATAGCTTGCACCTTCATTTAGGTATACTAGCCCCTTCACCACGACAAGGTAGTGATCCAGAAGGTGATATATATATATATATATATATATATATATATATATATATATATACCGTATTGGTCCGAATATAAGCCACACCTTTTTTCCGATTTTTTGAGCTTGCAAGTTAAGGGTGCGGCTTATATTCGGGATCGTGAAAAAATGACAGCCGGTTTGCGAGATTTGAGTTACGCGTGTGCGGCTTATATTCGGGATCGCAAAATCAATGCCGATTTGCGCGTTGAAATACCAATTTCCAGTTTTAGTGATTCTAGCATCCTGTAAAGCCTGTAACCTGCAAAAGAAGTTACACTACATGTTAGAAAGCCTGTTTCTTGCAATGGCTGATGCAAGTTTTAAAATTACAGTTGTTAATTATGTAAAGACAACAAGCAACAGAGAGGCTGGAAAAAAATATGGCTTGGATGAATCCAATGTGCGACGTTGGGTTTCCTCAGAGGAGAAATTGAAAAACTCAGTTTCCACCAGAAAATCTTTCAGGGGACCAAAACAAGGCAAATATCCAGAACTTGAAGCTGGGGTTTATTCCTACATTCAAGATATGAGAAAAGATGGGATGCCAATTTCTCGTGAAGTAAAGCAGAGGAAAGCCTTAGAACTTGCAGAGACCTTAAAAATAAATAAGAGGGAATTTCGTGCAAGCATTGGTTGGTGCCGTCGTTTTATGCGGAGAAAGGGTCTCGCTCTTCGACAAAGCACTTCATTGGCACAGAAACTGCCGGCAGATTTCGAGGAGAAACTGACTAGTTTCCAGCGGTATGTCATCCAATTGCGGCAGCGTCATTTATACCCTCTAGACCAGATGGGCAATGCTGACGAGACCCCCGTATTTTTTGACATGCCAAGCAATACAACAGTAAACCAGAAAGGGGCAAAAAGTGTCATTTTAAGAACAACTGGCAATGAAAAACTCAGAATAACGGTGATGTTAGCTGTCACTGCTGACGGAGGAAAGTTACCCCCCTATGTTATTCTGAAGCGAAAAACTTTGCCCAAAGAAAGCATTCCTGATGGCCTAGTGATTCGTTGCCAGGAGAAAGGCTGGATGACAACAGAACTGATGGTCGACTGGTTGTCTGTAGTTTGGAACTGCAGACCTGGAGCACTGCTCACTTAGAGAGCCATGCTAGTCTTGGATGCTTTTAAGGGTCATCTCAACTCTTGAAGTGAAGACTAAAGTTGCTGCACAGAATACAGACCTTGTCTGGCAAGATTAAGAAGCTGTCAGTGACACTCCTGTGCCAATGGATTATAAATTAATTGTCAAGTATTTCATCTAACTCCATCATCAGGGGGTTCAAAAAATGCTGAGTGTCCAATGCATTGGATGGTAGTGAGGACAACTTGCTATGGGAGGAGAATGAAGAAAACAGTGACAGTGGTGAAGCGAATACTGGTGACGAAGTCAGTAGTGACACCAGTGATGACTGTGAATAGTAAAAAGTTTCCTTGTTACCTTATGTTTCATGTTACCTGAACTTTCTGTTGATGTTACCATAATATTGACAACCTGCCTAAAGAGTTACAGTATAATGTTTTCCAAATACTGGATACCGTATATGGTACAGTATATGTTAAAATAAAATCACTATTTTATTCCCTAAATCTACTTGACTTTTGTCTTTTTCTCTCCAATTTTAAGGGTGCGGCTTATATGTGAGTACTATCTTTTTTCTGATTTTTCCCCTTGCATTTTACAGGTGCGGCTTATATGCGGGTGCGGCTTATATTCGGACCAATACGGTATATATACTAGCAACTTGCCCGTCAAAAATAACGGCAATACAATTTGAAGCCCGGCGATGCTGTCTACTTTACTGGACTCGCGATGAGCGCCTTTGGCACTCATCACGGGCCTCACAATGAGTGCCTTTGGCCCTCATCACAGGCCTTGTAATGAGCGCCTTGGCGACTCATTGTGAGTCTCCCCCCCCCCTCTACTTGACGGGATACACTCATTGTAAGCCTCCCCCCCCCCCCCCTACTTTAATGGCCTTGTGATGAGCGCCTTTGGCAATCATCGCAGGCCTCGCAATGAGTGCCTTTGGTGCTCATTGCGAATCTCTCCCTCTGTCTACTTCCTCCCTTGTGTCTCATTTCCCCCCTCCTCTCCCTCCCTTGCATCTCCTTTCTTCCCTCCTCTCCCTCCCTTGTGTCTTCTTTCCCCCCCACCCTGTGTTTTTACCCACTCTCCCTCCCTGTGTCTCTTGCTCACCTTCTCCCTCCCCTGTGTCTCTTGCTCCCCCTCTCCCTCCCATGTGTCTCTTGCCCCCCTTCCCACCCCTGTGTCTCTTTCCCTCGTGTCTCTTCCCCCCCTCGTGTCTCTTTTGTCCCTCTCCCTCCATTGTGTCTTTCCCCCTCTCTGTTATCTCTTACCCCTCCTCTCCCTCCCCTATGTCTCTCCCCCCTCCTCTCCCTCCCCTGTGTGCCTACCCCCCTCTTCTCCCATCCCTGTGTGTCTACCCCCCTCCTCTCCCACCCCTGTGTGTCTCCCCCCTCACCTGTGTCTCCTTCCCCCTCCTCTCCCTCCCCTGAGTCTCTTCCGCCTCCTCTACCTCCCCTGTGTCTCTCCCCCTCCTCTCTGTCTCCCCCCTCTCCCTCCCCTGTATTCCTCCCCCTCCTCCCCTGTGTCTCTTCCCCCCTCCTCTCCCTCCCCTGTGTCTTTTCCCCCTCCTCTCTGTCTCCCCCCTCCCTCCCCTGTGTCTCTTCCCCCTCTCCCTCCCCTGTGTCTCTTGCTCCCCTTCTCCCTCCCCTGTGTCTCTTGCCCCCCTTCCCTCCCCTGTGTCTCTTTCCCTCGTGTCTCTTCCCCCCCTTGTGTCTCTTTTGCCCCTCTCCCTCCCCTGCGTCTTTCCCCCCTCTCCGGTATCTCTTACCCCTCCTCTCTCTCCCCTATGTCTCTCCCCCCTCCTCTCCCTCCCCTCTGTGCCTACACCCCCTCTTCTCCCATCCCTGTGTGTCTACCCCCCTCCTCTCCCATCCCTGTGTGTCTCCCCCCTCACCTGTGTCTCCTTCCCCCTCCTCTCCCTCCCCTGAGTCTCTTCCGCCTCCTCTACCTCCCCTGTGTCTCTCCCCCTCCTCTCTGTCTCCCCCCTCTCCCTCCCCTGTATTCCTCCCCTTCCTCCCCTGTGTCTCTTCCCCACTCCTCTCCCTCCCCTGTGTCTTTTCCCCCTCCTCTCTGTCTCCCCCCTTTCCTTCCCCTGTATTCCTCCCCCCTCCTCCCCTGTGTCTTTTACCCCTCCTCTCACTCCCATGTGTTTCCCCCACTCCTCTCACTCCCCCGTGTCTCTCCCCCCTCCTCTCACTCCCCTGTGTCTCTCCCCCTTCTCCTCTGTGTCTCCCCCCCTCCTCTGTGTCTCCCCCTCCTTCCCTGTGTGTCTCTTCCTCCCATCTGTTTTCCTCTTCTGGGCGCAAAGCGCATGCGCAGGGGTTGCGGCAGTCGTAGTGGTCAAACTGCGATTTGGCGCAAGCGTGACAACGAATCTCAGTTTGACAACTATTATATGTGAATATATATATATATATATATATATATATATATATATGATATATATAGCTATTTCTCAAATTTGCTCGGAGGACCTTCATTTGACCAAAAAAGTCAAAATTGGTCCCTCATGTGAAAAGTTGTTTTAGAGATTTGCAACCACAAGTATATCCACATTCAGTGGAAGGCAGATATTACTCCCAATGATGAGATATTGAGTAGACAACTGCAGAAAGTAACTGTTAATTATTATTATTA
Organism: Discoglossus pictus; assembly: GCA_027410445.1. NCBI lineage: Eukaryota > Metazoa > Chordata > Amphibia > Anura > Alytidae > Discoglossus > Discoglossus pictus. Next base: position 309,606,069 of record CM050165.1, read on the forward strand.
TTGTTTATTTGTAACACACCAACATATTCCGTAGCTCTATACATAAGTTAAGTTACAGGCAATGACAAGTTCAAGATTCACACATTGAAACGAATGGATGGCCCTGTCTTTGAGCTTGGAATCCGGTGTCCATAGCGCTTTCCCTAAAGCACCTTGCAGGATTGAAACTCGCAGACTTACAATCTAAAGGATGAAGTTTGTATGTGGTACAGTAGGGAAAAAGTAGTGCTGAGCATGTTAGGGAGGAAGGTTATAGGCTTCTTTAAAGAGGTGCGTTTTTATTGAAGTTTTGAAGGATTTAAGGCAGGAGGATAGTCTGGTGAAGCGAGACAAGGAGTTCCAGAGAATAGGGGCAGCACGAGAAAAGTCCTGGAGGCGGGAGTGAGAGGAGGTGACAAGAGTGGTAGAAAGAAGAAGGTCGTTAGCAGAACGAAGAGGGTGTGTGGGGGAGTATTTGGAGATGAGAGCAGAGATGTATGGGGGTGCGCTGTTGATGAGGGCTTTATAAGTTAGGGTCAAGATTTTAAATTTTATTCTGGAAGCTAAGGGAAGCCAGTGAAGTGATTGACAAAGAGGAGCTGCCGACACCGAACGATGTGTACTGAAGATGAGTCTGGCGGAGGCATTTATTATGGATTGAAGTGGGGAGAGGCAGGCCAACAAGGAGCGAGTTGCAATAGTCAAGACGAGAAATGATGAGAGAGCGTATTAGAATCTTAGTAGTGTCTTGTGTAAGGTAATGGCGTATTTTGGATATGTTTTTTAGATGGAAAAGACAGGATTTGGTTAGAGACTGTATGTGTGGGATGAAAGAGAGGGCAGGGTCCAGTAGAACCCTGAGACAATGGGTTTGGGAGGTGGGGGTGATGATGGCATTGTTGAAAGAGAGAGAGAAATGAGAGAAATTGAAGCTGTAGTAGAGGGTGGGAAGATTAAGAGTTCTGTCTTAGACATGTTGAGTTTCAGATGGTGGGCGGACATCCAAGAGGATATACTAGAGAGGCATTTGGAGCCGTTTGCTAGAAGAGAGGGGGATAGATCTGGTGCTGAGAGGTAGATTTGGGTGTCATCTGCATAGAGATGGTACTGGAACCCAAAAGAGTTTATTAGGGTGCCGAGTGAGGCTGTGTAAATGCAGAAGAGGAGGGGGCCTAGGACTGATCCTTGGGGTACTCCAATAGACAGGGGGTGAGGAGAAGAAGATGTGCCGGAGAAGGAGACGCTAAATGATCGTTCTTGGAGGTATGATGAGAACCACAAGAGAGCAGTGTCTCGAATGCCAAGGGAGGAGAGAATGTGGAGTAGAAGCGGATGGTCAACTGTGTCAAAGGCAGCAGAGAGATCCAGAAGAAGCAAAATGGAAAAGTGTTAATGTGAACATAACTGTCCTCTTCTGTCTTCTCTACAGCGATGAACAATGTGTGATTTGACAGGTAAACTCTGCTTGACAAATTAGACCAAAACAAGCGTAACACTCAAAGAAAGATCCTTAAAGGGGCTGAGTGCATTGAACTTAGTTTATACAAATATTTGAAGGTCTATTCAGTTAATTGTAACCTCCCCCGAGCTGTGTGGTGGAGCTAGTGCATATATATATATTTGTATATATATATATATATATATATATATATATATATATATATTGAGGGAAAATCCAAGGGAGGCCACAGGTGCCCGAGGGGGCACAAGGTGCCGAGTGAGACCACAAGGCCTAGGGGCCGAAGGGGGCCAGAGGGATCCGAGAGAGGCCACAGGGGACTGCAGAGGCCACAGCAGGCCATGGCAGGTTGGGCTTGGGGGACAGCAGTGAGCCTCTACAAGGCAGGGACCAGGCTGCGCCTCTGCCTCCAAGTAATTTTCATGTTAAATGTACACCTTACCAACTGCTAGCAAGTCAACAACAGGCTAACTACCTGCCCATTTTTGGAAGCCTTCTTTTCCCCCTATATACTTCCATGCATACTGCCATTGTTTACAACTTTATTCTTTGGGTGTATATCGTTCTCTTGCTGTGTGAGCAAATCCTAGACATCACATATTATAGTTGTCGTACTGCGAGTTTGTCGCAGGCACTCATCGCGAGGCCCGTAGGATTTAAAAACAGCCAAGACATAAGCACACAAGGCGCTCATGTCTATGGCCGCGATCCCCGCCAAAACCCGTACCACTTCACGCAAGGCATGCACTTTACGAATTTAACGCCCAAAATGGATTTAACCATGTAACTCCAAAGACCACCAAAAAACGACAAATAATAAAACGGAAAAAAAAGGACACACACACAGTACAGGGGGAGAGCCAGGGAGCCTGTGAGTGAGGTTGCAAGTTAATTTGAATCATATTTGGCATTTTTACTCGATCGAAAATTGTAACTTGATGAAAACGAGGCCAAAGGCAGTAAAAAAGAGCCCCAAGCCAGTAACACTTAACGCAAGACAGTAACACTTAACCCAAGCCAGTAACATTAAACCCAAGCCAGTAACACTTAACCCAAGCCAGTAACACTTAACCCAAGGCAGTAACACTTAGCCTAAGTCAGTAACACTCATTGCACAGCCCCTAAACTACACAGGGAGGAGAGGCTCGCCATGAGCGGCCTAGGTGATCATTGCAAAGCACCAAAGTTGCGGGTTGGACAACGCCTGCAATGTGTACTAAGGCCCGTAAAGTAGATGGAAGGAGAGGCTCGCAATAAGCGCCAAAGGTGCTCAGAGGGGGCAGAGCCTTGCATTGTGTGGCAAACAACATTAATACACTGGGGGAGAGGGGGGAGACTATAAAGTACACAGCGGGAGAGGCTCGCAATGAGCGCCAAAGGTAATCATTGCAAACCAGGAATGCAGAGCTCATCGCAAGGACTGTAAAGTACACGCGATGAGTGCCGAAGGTGCTCAGTGGGGCCATAGCCCCCTCTCCAATTACCCCCCCTCTCTCATCACTTACCTTGATCCGGTGAGGTCCTGCTGTTCTCTGCTCTCCATCACATCTTCCGCCTGTGTCCGCCAGACATATGCTAATGAAGTGACGCGCATGGGACATATATTTTTAATCAGAGTCATCAATAATAACAATTCCTCCAGTGTGTTCTACTCTTATTTTCTAAATATATGCTCAGCCATGGCTCCCTAAAATCATATACATTTAAATATATTCACCCAGGGACAACCATAATTATAATATCAACACATATATATTTAACCAGCTTCACCTATAAGCATACACATGTGTGCATATTCAGCTAGGGTCACCAATAATTATAATACAAATACATAAATAATTAACCAGGATCAACTATAATTAAAAACATGTACACATATTCAGCAAGGGTCACCTATAATTAGTAGAACAATATATAAATGTACAGTCAGGGTCTCCTCTTATTGTAATATAAATACATACATATATATTAAGCCAGGCATACCTAAAATCATATAAATAGCTATGCAAACAGAATATCTATAATCAAGTAAATAACCTACCTCCAAGAATAAATACTACTGAAGAGTTACTTTCTACCAATATTTCCTTACAAAAAAAAAATAGTTAAAAATAATTATACAAACTTACTTATGCCTTATGATGCCTCTGTTTAACTGGCACACTTTCTGCCCACTCTTTAGCACACAATTCATGGTACGAAGGCGGGAGGGAACAGTGAGCACTCTACACTCTGGTTCCAGTCTATGAAATGCAATATTTTGTTTTTAAGCCAAAAAATATTTTTAGGGTTTTTTAAGCTAAAAACAAATGGTGCCCTTCACGGGGATGAACCCCTAGGTAGCTGCCTAGTTTGTCTAATAGGTAATCCTGCTATGCCACAGTCAGGTTATATTCATGTAAATTATAGTATACTCTTGATATTAATTTTTAGCAGATACATTTTACATAAGAGTGCTACATCTCAGGGCTGGGGCTTACAGGTTTTATGAGAATTCATGTTACTCTGCCTTTTATTTAATATCCCAGTATTTCACTGTAGGTGTCTTTCCCTTATTTTTATGTGGAGATATGTAATTGTTACTGCCTAGTTAAATGACTATGGAAAGTATTTTTTTCCTTTGTTGCATCTGAAAGAAGACACTTGTGCATGTTTCACACTGTGTTTCCTTTTTGAAAAAGGGGTCCTGGACCAGAATAACCTGCTTTGACTACATATTTCCTTGTCAGCTAATGTCGTATATATCTGATAATCTTCACACAGAAGCCTTTTCTGTTAGTTTCAATTCAGTTAAAACAAGTTTTACTATTTTTTCACACGCTTAGCTAGTTTTGTAATGTTTTAAAACCTGCTATTTTAAATGCACTCCATGCCTCTCTAATTGTACAATAAATATTGATAATATCAAGTATATTTATCAAGCAGGGATTACAGTGGTGATTAAAAAGTAGAAGTAATATCCCCATTTCTTTTGTATTTTTATAGGAGATTTTTTTAATTTTATGCCCACTTGACAAATTAAACCAAGTTTTTCCGTTTTAATTGTTGTTTTTGCTTTCACATCATTTGCTATAACATTTTTATAACACCACGTATTCCGAGTAATACTTCACAGATGTGGTGGGTGACTTTCTTTTTTAGGTTAGCTAATAAATCTTTCCCCTTCTGGGTCATGGTGAAGGGACTTGTAAACTTCAATGAAGCAATGAGCTTTACCATGTAGGGTCACCCAAGTGAGGTCAGACAAATTGCGGTCCAATGGAGAAGGAACTGGAAATCAACTCCAGTATCTTTGCCATGAAAACCTTATGAATAGACACAACCAGGCACAAGATGTGCCTAGCATGATGTGGTCAGTAACACACAACTGCATATTTATTTTTGGGTTATTATCTAGGTGATATCTATTTGAATAAGATAATTATTATGTTTTGTTTTCCAGGAAAATATTTCAGCTGTTTCTGTGTATTGGATATCTTTTTATATCTTTTTTCATCTTTATGAAGTTCCATTACCTTGTTACGCAGATCTTTTGACAGTTCTTTTCTGCTCCCCATGGCTCAGTACCTAGCCTGCTCTGTGCATCCACGTGAGAGCTAACAAACTCATTGTCTATTTATACACAGACACTAATTTCAATTTAAAAAGCCACAGGTGTGGGAAATGAACCTTTAATTGTCATTTTAACCTGTGTGTCACCTTGTGTGTCTGTAACCAAGCCACACATTCAAGGGTATGTAAACTTTTGTTCATGGCCATTTAGGTGATTTATGTTATCATTATGAATTAAAAAGGAGCAGAACAACTATGTGATAATAAATGGCTTCATATAATCACTATCCTTCAATAAAAGACATTTCTTTTTGCATGATCAGTAATATGTTCAAAACCTATGACAACATTTCATAATTTCTGCCAGGGTATGCAAACTTTTGAGAACAACTGTATATTTAATATTAGGGTTGGTCCATAATATTACAAAGACGTTTATCACATCCATAGTCTATTGATTAACTAAAGTCCTCCTTTAGCCACTTTTGGATGGAGAAGTGTTGGAGAAATCTTGAAGATGTCAAAGCTTACTACATATGACCCACAGAGAACATAGGAATACAGAGGTTCAGTAAGATCTCCTTAAGTACAAGTTTTATTTCTACGGTATCTTTATACCTATGTTTTGCAGTTCTGTTGTTGGTTCTTCTTTATATGATGAAATGTCCATATTACATTTATTCTGCAAGAAGCAGTTGATATCAGGGATGGAGCTACCCCCTTACCCCTCTCCCCTTTTCCATTCAATCCTTCTCTTCTCTCCTTCCCCCCATCTCCCCTTTCTCTTACTGTTTGTTGCTGTTAGCTGATCAGAGTCTGTGCAGCCCTCCCCTGCTGGCGTGTCATGTGATATCCTGCCCCAGCCTAATAATGCACTGCCAGGAGAAGGCAGCACAGACTCTAATCACCTGTCAGCACATACAGTAAGAGAAAGGGGAGATGAGATGAAGAGGAGATATGAGGAAGAGGGAGATGGGGTAGAGGGAGATAATGAGAAGGGGGGAGATGAGGAGAAGGGGAGATGGGGTGGGGGAGATAAGGAGAAGGGTGAAATGGGAGATGAGGAGATGGGGAAGGGGAGATGAGGAGAAGGGGAGATGGGGTAGGGGGATAGGAGGAGATGGGGGAAATGGCAGATGGGGAAGGGGAGATGAGGAGAAGGGGAGATGGGGAAAGGAAATAAGAAGAAAGGGGGAAATGGGAGATGGAGTAGGGGGAGATAAGGAGAAGAGGGGACAATGAAAGATGAGGAGATGGGGTAGGGGAAGATGAGGAGACGGGGGAGAAGGGAAATGGTGTGCCAAGAGGCCATGGGGAGCTTAACTTCTATTTTTCTTACCCCCACGGGCCCCCCTCCAGAGCTATAGGCGCTCCTTGCGCTGGTGGAGAGGAGCGCCATAGGCGCTCCTTGCGCTGGTGGAGAGGAGCGCCATAGGCGCTCATCCATAGGACCCTGTACGGCTTAGGCAGGGAGCGGCGAAGGCGCTCACTGCGCTGGTGGAGATGAGCAAAACTACATCTCAATTACACCATTCACAATGCTCGACCCATAGCAAAAAAATTATGGCCCATAAAAATTACGGCCCGTAACACTGGCAAAAAGGAAAGCAGGAATTACCCAAAAAATACGACCCGCGGCACTAAGAAGAAAAAAAAACACAAGGTCAAAAAAATATGAAGTTAACGGCCGAACCGAACACATACAAAAACAACAATAGCACCACCTCGCGCATGCAGCCTATTTACACTGCAAACTTCACACATTGCTGACACTTACGCCTCAGGTCAGCAACAGTGCAAATGTACATTGTATGCTGCAGGAAAATCAAAATAGATTGTTAGCTCTTCAGGATATTGATTGCTGGATATATTAATTACAAATAGGTAAAGTATATGAACTTATTATTTCATTAATTAATTAATTAGCATTAAAATATATATATATAGAAAACAAAAAAGGAACCAGGGGAGAGGATCGCAATGAGCCACAAAGGCGTTCGCAGATGGTGCTCTAAAGGAGCAAAAGTACACCAGCGGAGAGGTTCAGTGCGGGGCTTGCAATGAGAGCTGAAGGTGCTCAGACGACCAAAAAACGTAAATTGTGTGCCAAACAGCATTCCCAGCCTTACAATTTTATTAACCGTCATTTTTTGGCGGGCAAGTCGCTAGTATATATATATATATATATATATATATATATATATATCTGGAGTGGGGCCTGAGGGGGTCAAAACATTTTTTAGCCCTCATCTCTGGGGTGGGGGGGGGGGGCCTGGTTTGGCAACTTTTTTTTTGCACTGGGGCCCTCCATTCACTAGCTCTACCACTGGTTGATATATTTACTGTGAAGAAACATTTTCAGCAAAGGCAGCCAAAATTATTAAAGACTAGCTACTTGCCCGTCAAAAATGACAGGAATAAAATTGTAAGCCTGGCAGAATGTGAGGCTTTTGTCCCTATGAGCACCTTCGTGCGGTGATCGCGAGCCCAACGCTAAGCGCCTTTGGCGCTCATTGTGAGCCTCTCCCCCCATATACTTCAACTTTCCTGCTTTGCAATGATCACCTTCGGTGCACATTGCGAGACCCACGATGAGCACCTTGGGTGGTCATTGCATGGCTTTGCAATGAGCATCTTCGGCGCTCATTGCGAGCCTATCCCCACGTGTAGTTTAGGGGCCTCGCGATTAGTGTTACTGCCTTGGGTTAAGTGTTACTGGCTTGGTTTAAGTGTTACTGCCTTGGGTTAAGGGTTACTGGCTTGCGTTAAGTGTTACTGGCTTCAGGCTCTTTTTTACTGCCTTTGGCCTCGTTTTCATCCTGTTACGTTTTTTCGACTGCCATTTTTTCTCTCGCTTATGCGATTTTCAATCGTGAAAAAACGACAAATATGCCTCAAATGAACTTGCAACCTCACTCACAGGCTCCCTGGCTTTCCCCTTGTGCTGTGTGTGAGTGTGTAAGTTAATTTGAGGCATAATTGTGTTTTTTTTGGTGGTCTTTCCAGTTGCGTGGTTTGGCCGTTCTACGTTCTTTGGTCCTAAATCCTACGTGCCTCGCAATGAGCGCCTGCGGTACTCATCCCAAGCCCTGCAATGAGCGCCTTTGATTCTAATTGCAGAACCGCAACTGCGCTGTGCGAGGCCTGCAACATTTCTGAGTGCTACCAACAAAACCCCAAATCCACAACTATTATATGTGATAAGCTAGAATATTAGTCTTATGTGAACAGGACTGATGGACACATATGATCTACTCTTATGTAGGACTTTATGGGAATAATCACAATTATAATTAAGATGAGAAATATGACAAAATAGAAGATCATGATCATAACCTGATCATCTAAGATTTTAAGAAACTGTTGGCTGTATATTCTAACCTATGATGAGGTATGATTAACACAGCTCAATGTGATTAGTAACAACAATGAAGAATGTGTGTGTCATTTAGTTAGATGATTATTTGTATACTGCACTTTACCCCACTATGCTTTGTAGGAGCTGGTATCTAACGGCTGCAATGACTAATTGTTATAGAAAAAAATTTCATTGCAGCCTCAGCAAGGCATTTCTCATCTTTTGAAAAGCTAAGTGACTATATAAGTTTGTCATCTCAGTCTGATATGCCTGAATGAGCAATGTAAAATTATTTCAAATATATTGATTTTTTTTTTTTAGCAGGGAGATTGAAAAATAAACCATGTCAACTCCTTCAACCACATGCATTAATATGGTATATATGGAATTCTCCATCTTTTACTAATACGCTATATACATTCTTCAAATTCAGTAAATAAAAATATCCTATAAGGACATTTCTGGAGGTGAATACTATGAAAATGAAAATACTTCCTACCTGCTACTCCTCCTACCCAGCAATGAGGAGTTAAATTAGAGTATTATGCCATACTGAGTCATGGACTTTAATTTTAGAAGTGCAACCCTATGTAGAAAAGAGCTCTCTTATTCTGCATTTGGAAAAATCAATGTTTATATACAGGATGAAGGACAGTGGGTACAGTGTAAAATTTCCGCTGACCGGCTAAGGGTTTACTAATGTCAAGATGAAAAGACGGAGGAAATTGTTGTTAGCCTTGGCTGGATTACATTTTGTTAATTCAAATGCAAAAAATCTAGAAAATTTATGGCGTTCTGTGGCAGTAACAGATGAAAAGATCAAAGTGGTTATATTGTTCACATGGAAATATGCAACCTGTTTATAGAATTCAACAAAATGATACAACCTCTAATTTATTAACTTTTATATGCAATTGTGCTGCTGTGGTATCTGCCATCTTATTTTAACAGGTGGGAGGAGACTTTGAATACAGAGGAAATTTCTGTCTACACAATGGAAATGTGACAATTACAACTAGCAGTGGTCTTAGCACGACAAAAGGACAGTGCCTTAGTTTACAAACACAGACACATGCACAGGATAAAGTAACAAAAGTCCCTGTTTCTTTAAGAGATCAGATCTTCTGAGGATTATTGAGAGTTCTTACTAAACTGTATGTATTGATCTGATAAATATTTTGAAGGCTATCACTATCAGTTTGTATGTGTTGGACACTCATACATTTCATAGTCGAGGCTGATCTGAGAAATATATATTTCAACATGGGAAATTAAATATATACACAAAGTTTGCTTCACACTTTTAGTCACGTGATCTAATACAGGAATTTTTTTTATGTATACCACAAAATCTTAAGACTAAAAATCCCCTCCATGTGAAACTCTGTCTGTGTTTGCTTTTTAATTTGCTTGCTAATCTCCTTCCTGGGAGGCTGGGATTAGTTATTCAATCAGGTACAGTGAATGCAACATATTTTAAAGTGCTATAAATCTGCCAATCTTTATCCTTCATTTTTAACATAACATCTCAGTACCTTCAGGTTATGCCAGTCTTTAAATACATTAAAGTAAATTATGCGGCTTTGCCAGAAAATAATTATCACAATTTGTGGAATGTGTATAAAACCTACACCGAGCTCAGTGAAACTGCAATTTAATACAGGTGTAAGTGGGAATATGAAAAACATGTATTTATGGACTAAGTGCTATAACACAAACAAAAACATATCAGCATATCTACAACCATATCTGCTCTCATACAGCATATCTACAACCATATATGCTCTCAACCAGCAATGTGGTTCTGGAACTGGTCAGAGCATTAACATATATACTGTCACATGTAAATTAGAAATCTGTTTACCTATAAGTAGGGTTACCAGCTCTCTTTTTTTTAGAATAATGCCAAGTTCAAAATCTCAACAAAAAAATACTAGACACTCAAAGTCTCTATTTCTTTGACAGTGGATTTCCGAAGGATATTTATGTACTGATGTGAGCAAGGGCAGTGTCTATGCATCCAACTTCTCCCTATATATCTCTCCACATCCCCCTTACCCTCTCTCCTTCATTTTCTCTTTCTCATCCTTCCCCCACATATAATAAATAGTTTATAAAAAAGTGTGCATCCTATTTTGGCACAATCTTTAGGATTTTTGGATGCTTTTATTGGGCTGAGTGAAAACAATGCACACACTTGGTTTATTGGGAATCCCATTTCTTTGGTGGAATCAAATTTCTATAAGAGGTTTAAATTTTCTGATTTTGGGAGTCCAGTTTGTTTTTGGGGGAAACAACTGACAACCCTACCAACAAGCCTAGAGCATAAAGTTTTAAGGCTTCCTCAAATCAATGGTATTTATGCACAGAATGATAGTGTACAGTTGTTTTAATAAGTTACATGTCCATTAATTAATGAAGGAAGCCACAAACAGTGTAAATGTATTAGTATTGCTGATTTCTTTGTTGTCTTGTCTGTTGGAAATATTTTTGGGGGAGTTTCACTTCCTAATCAGATCTTCACTTTATCCCTACAATACATTTGGGCTAATGTTTGACAAATATATGTATACCAAATAATCTACACACAAACACAGTGCAGATTTAAAAATCCAACATGGCTGTCCAATGTAAGTGTAGTTATGGTATGCAAAAATGGCTTCTGAATCCATGGTAACAGATCTACAAGTGAACAAACTATTTAGTTTAAATATGGTGCACATTGCTGGAGTTGACTCTTTGTTTAATGGCTAGAGGTAGAGATGTCACTATGTGTACATAATAATACTCTTCAAGGATACCCATACAATATTAGGGTTAAATAATATGCAGAAAATACAGTGTAATTAAAACAGATATTTATTTAAATACAAAGGCTTGAGATGCTTTGTAAATTCCTCCCAAAGCCTGAAAAACCATTGACTTAAGTAAAATAAAATTCATGATGTTCTGCATACAGATAATTAGCTGCTTCCCACACACTAACAGCCTTATTGAATTGCGATTTGGCGAATTGAATAGGGATCGATATAAGCACAGAGCATATATTTTTACCGAAGTCTTTAGTTAGTGAACTTCTATCCAAAAGCAAGGTCTTCACTAACTAAAAACTTCTGTAAAAAAAATATGCTGTGTGCTTATACAGAGCCCTATTCAATTGGCCAAATCACCATTTAATAAGGCTGTAAATCAGCAACTAGTGATTTTAATATAGTGATAGGGAGATCCTGCTAGAGATGTCCTCCAAGACACAGCCTGATGTGCATTCTAAAATTAGGTTACATTTTCCATGACGTTTCTTAATCAGAAAAATACACAGATCTGTAGTGACAAACCTGAGTTTAATATGGTTTTATGTAAAAGGTAAAGAAAGCTTTGTTCAATGTAATTGAATTGTAGATGTAGTATAGATCATGTTGTGCTGCAGGAGATAATTACCCCCTCGTACCAGAGCAGCATTTTAGTAAGTCCCTTTGGGAAAATACATTAACTGTAGGACAAGCCATCTGCTCACAGTGTATAATGAGAAAGAAAAAAGGCAATCTATGTATGTACTGTGTCTACAACAGCACAATTTCAGTATAATATTGAGTATACAAAGTTCTCATATATTGCAATATCTCTTTTCTATGGAAAAGTTGATAGAAAACATCCTGCGCTGCCTTAGTACTCTGCGTCTGAGATTCCTAGTGAATCTAAGAGAATTAAAGGAATAAACTATCATTTGACAAAATGAAAGCAACATAAAAGTGAAGGAAATATTTTTAAAGCAGTTTCAATTTCTTATTTAAATAACAAAATAGAGGTGAGCTATCGCAGAAGGAAATAACCTTAATAGGTTACTTCTACGGAAATGACCATCCACTCTGAGAGCAATTTCTTTTAGATCACTTGTGCCCTTCAGAGGGAGAAATATCCTGTATTATATCTATTTGGTCTCACTCAATAAAGTTTTCCAGACCCCAAATATCAGGCAATTCTACCCTTAACAGGAGAAACAGCAAACCGAAGATGTATATTTTGGCCTTGATTGGGCCTTGTCAGTAGGGTGTAGCTGTACTCTCTAAGACACAGTGAGCAAGGAGTCCATGAGCCCAATTCAATTAGAAGCCCGCATCCCGCGGTATATAGGCTGTATGTCAGCGGGCTTGCTGAGGGCTTGAACTCTGCTACAATTCCTGTGCTATTCAATTGAACAAGCGCGCAAGTTGCGGGCTGAACAGTGAAGCCGTAAACCATGCACTTGTGCGTAGACTGTAACCACCCATTTCGAAAACAGACAATAGAAAATGAGACTGTCATCATTACAGCAGTAAAACATGGAAGTTACATGTCAATCAATTAGGTTTGGGGGTCCGATATGCAATGGAACTCGCATATTGCATAATAAAAAATAATAAAAATGAATGCCAATACTGTTCTAGTCCATGTGGGTGGCTTGATATATATTAACTCATTAATTCCTGAAACCGATATAACCCCGAAATGACACATACAAAAAATATTTTTTTTTTTGCCAATTTGCGAGCTTGAGACTATTGGCAATTATTTCTAATGTCTTTCATCCCTTTCCTCGTCATTTACAGTGCAGTATTGATTTTTTTATTTGCATTTACAGTGCTAAGGACAAAACCCCCTTGCAGTTCCTCTCTAGCACTCATAGGTTTTCCTCCTACATTTGCGTTTATCGGTGTGAAAATATTTGCGGGCTTGGAGAATTGTAGCAAATGAATAGAGATTTGCGATTTTAGCATTCGTAACTCGTGCGGACGGGAAATATCAAAGGCATCAGGAGTTCCAGTTTTAACAGCCGCAAGGTTTTATGGCCGTAACACGTAAGCCGGAGCCCCGCAAAAATATGCCAATTGAATAGCAAATTAACTTACTCCCTCACTTACGGGCTCCAGTAACTTACAATTGCTCAATTGAATCGGGCTCCATGTCTGGAGGTCCCATAAATTATTTATTTTATTGTGTACATGGTTGTGCACAGAGCTGCTTCTGGGCTCACTTACAGAGCCTGGAGAAACAGTGTGTACTTCAACATGGCAATAATTTACAGAGGCCTCCTAGAGTGACTCAGCAGAGGACATTCACTGGTTAAATGGAGTTACATGGAATACAAATAACATGTTTTAATAATTTGTAAATTTAATTTTTTATACACATGCTCAGTAACTATTTCCCCATCTATGTCCACTTTCTAAGCAGAGAGACAATCTGTCACACAACATGTACCCCACTTATAGTTCTGAGAGGCTTCTGATGAATAAATTACATATCTTAATATGTTAAAAGTTAATGCTTTAATATAGCGGTGTGCAACTCAGTTCTATGAGGCAAGATAGTGTCCATGATTTCTGTATTTCTCTGTGTATTCAGCAGGGGCGGCTGGTGCATAGGGGCAAATTGGCAGGCGCCCCCCCAAAAAAATGATCAATCACTTTAACATTGTATTTTAAATTTATATAGATAATACAATTTAATTATATCTGTATATCAGCTTAGATGTCTTCTTTCTAATGTTTTTGTAAAAAAATATGCATCTATCATTTTAAATTAACCCTTTGTGTGCCTTCCCCATTGCCTGGTCTCTCTCCCTAGTACTGCACTTCTAGATCATATTACTGTGTGAGTGTCTGGCTGTAACGCTCCAACTTGGGTGAATTTTAATTGACCCTGCTACAATTGTATCAATTTGGCTGACTGATAGCTTGCAGCATCAACCAATCAGTGCTGCAGGCTGTCAGGTTGCTATGAACATCCCCTCTGAACGCCCCCAAGCCTATGAGGCTTATTCTTATGATATGACATCAGGAAGGCTTTATAAAGCCAATTATCTCAAACACTCACTGTCATGAATCAGCCAGTGGCCATATTGGATTTGGTGTGAACTATGCTGGGGCCATTTTGTGACTGGCAGCAGTGGCCATTCTGGGCTGGGTTATCTTCCCCATGCTGTTGCCATGTGGAAGAACAAAAGGTTTGGGGCCCACTTGTTAAGGTTATATTGTTATTTTGTGGTCTAGGGGATAAAGTATTATAAGTTTACCCCTTAGCATATCCCCATCCCTTCCATGTTTAGGCTCATTGTAATGGGTGTCATGTGAGGGAGCTGGTGGGATGTGTTGGTTGTATGTGTGTGAAACATTGTGTGTTGTATTTGTAAATATGAATGTATGTTATTATATTAGTAGGTTATTATATTGTAGAGGGGAAGCCGTTGAATACAGGCAAGCCTCCTTTGTTCCCAAAGGCCTGTTAATCCCATTAGCTAAGTATCCAGCATAGAACTAACAATGGGAAGCTCACAGCTGGAGAGCAGACAGGCAGGCACCCAGAAACAATGGGATGGCCTGAAGGCTTCTCAGCCTTCATAGCATGGGCACAGGAGAGTAAAAGACATGCTTTCCCCTGGACATTCAAAGCCCAAATTAATTAGTTGGCCTCGCCTAGTGGGCGGACCTGGGAGGGGACTATTGCTTCACGCACAGTTCCCCTTCATGATTGGCCAGACGTCATTTGGGGCTGGCTAACGGTAGCCACTTCCCCCATTCTTGTGTGATGTGGTTAAATATGCTGTTCTAAAATAAAACATGGTTCATAATTTTCATCAAGACTTTGTGTGCAGGTGTATTATTGACCCAGGGGCATATGCTGGCAGAGGAGATCGTTTCTGACTCCCTTCCAGGTTTTCCCAGGCACACTACCAAAAGCTGGGACTTATGCTCTTGCATCCGCAAGGAAGGTCCATTGGTCTGAGTCACCCAAATCTTAGGTCTAAAACCTACAGGAGATAAGAGGGCTAGGATCCTCTATACTCCATCATCATTGTAGGTTGTGACAATTGGTGGCATTGGTGAGAGACTCCACAGAAAGACCAGCAATGGAACAGACGGATATCACCAAAGAAGCAACAAGACGGTTTAAAGCAGCCAGGCACTTATACCCCAGTAAGATGACCGCACAAGAGGTGTCCAACTCACTAGACCAGCATTGCCAGAGGATCTGGCAGGAGCGCAATGGAGCGAGAACTCCAGCTCAGCAAAGACTTGGCTACAGAGAGACATTGCGTCTAGAGAAATGGATGGCGATTCTGAATCTGTGGCAGGACGATGAGCTAATGGGCTGGCTGGAAGTACTAGTAAGAAAAGAGGTTGCCTTGGAGAACCAATATCACGTTTTTCACGCCAGAATAGTTGGTGGCCTTGGAGAGGAGTTTGATTTCCGCTTGGAGATAGATTCTGGCCTCCAAGACATTGTGTATGGTGATCCTGAAGGGGACATAGGAACCTTTAAAAGGCACAACAACTTGTTTGTGGGACGCTGTCGTGGTCTGGGACTGGAACCGTGGTCCATGGAGGCTAATTTAATGTTACACCTGTTTGAGCAGGAACTGCAGCTGGAGGAGGAGTATTTTGAGTTGTGGGACGAGATCTATGGGGAGACATTTTGCCCATCAAGAGGGGAACAACCCAGTCAAGAGGACTGGTCGCCAGATCGTTACAACACAGATGGTATGTACCGAAGTGATTGTGTGCAAGGGGTCTGGGGAGAACATAGTGACGGAGAATGCGTTCCTTTAAAAAATATAGAGACTGTGTCAGAGCCTAGAAGGGATGGTAAAGTCAGCTTGGGACCAAATCACCAGCTCCAAGAGCCAGAGACCCAGGGGAATGTTCCCTGGGTGGGGTCAGATAACCCATGTTTGTCCCCTGATACCCCAAGAGACTTAATCCCAGAGGAAATGCTAGCAGAGCACAGTTTCTCCAAACAGGTCTCACCTGAGGACTACCTTCCAGCACAAATCCTGGCAGAAACCCCAGTTACTGCTCAACAGGTAGGGCCAGATGAACTAAGTCTGCCCTCAGAAGTTCTAGGCAATGTGTATGGGCCAGAACTGCTAATGGAGCCAGGGGCTCAGGATAGCCACCCAAGAGACGGTGGGGAGGGCTATGTAATGCACTCTGGGGAGAAGGCCGTAGAGGTCAGGTTGGGTGGGAAGGATAAGATTCCCCAGCCTACAACAGATAACCAAAATCTGTACTCTGACACCCCAGGAGAGTTGCTAAAAAAGGTGCTAGTGAAGCACAGAGCCCAGGAGGGCTATGTAATGGACTGTGAGGAGGGAAAGGAACTGGTTCTTAGCTACAGGGAACCAGGCCTCACACAGCAAGAGTGCCAGGGGCACCAAGAGAGTGCCAGGGGCACCAAGAGCCCGACAGGGGCAGCAAGCTTGCCAGCCTTGGCAAAGGAGCCATGGGTGCAGTGTGGCACCATAGTAGAGGGTGAACCAAGTGGGGAGATACCCTGGATAACCAATGTCCAGAGGCCCACTGGAACAGACACCGCTCCAAAGGCCCAGTTAAACCTGGAGGACTGGGATAAGGGTACCAAGCAAAAGGCCATAGAAGAAGAGGGTCAGCTGAGGGCCCCAAAGAACCGGCTGGGTGGGAATTGCGAGACTCCCCAGCCTACATCAGAGAGCCAAAGCACAGTCATTCAACCAAAGGCAACAGAGGAGGTAAAGGATGAGTGTAAGCACAGCCTGGGTGGGAACAGCGTAGTTCTCCAGGCTGCAACACAGACAGACCCAGGGGAAGAAAACCAGGAGGTTCTGTCCAAAGATACAGATTTCCAGGAGCCAGAGCAAACAGAGCATCCAAGTCCGGACTCCATCAGGGACGCTGGAGTCAAGCGCAGACCGGTATGTACTTTACTGCAGTTATTATGTTATTGGGCTCCCAACAATAATGATTTTGCTGAGGGAAGTACTGGACTGCCCCCTTGCAATCCCATAGGCCCAGAGACTGTTTTAGAGACCCCAGCCCAGCTGTGGGGACTGGCTGGAGGGAAAGGGGTTGCTATGGGACAGGGGTTGTTTTATGGGGCTCCCAAAAATACGGTTTTGCCTCAGAAGAGTGTATGGGTGCAACCCACTGTGTCCCCAGAGACTTCCATGCTGCTGCCAAAAACAGAGAGATGGGATCCTGGACTGTTTTGGGTGGGGGTGCAGGGCAAGAGCAATTTGCTCTATACAGTGGGAGCAAGGCCAAGGGCTGGGGGAGGTCTTTACTCTGCACCTTGGGACTGTGTGCGCACCGACATGAACTTGCCTAGCATGCAGCGGGCCGGGCCAAACCAGCAGATTCATGACTATCAGCGGAGCTGGGAAAATCTTGGATGTTCTCCGCCCGCTTGGGGAAGGATTGTCATGAATCAGCCAGTGGCCATATTGGATTTGGTGTGAACTATGCTGGGGCCATTTTGTGACTGGCAGCAGTGGCCATTCTGGGCTGGGTTATCCTCCACATGCTGTTGCCATGTGGAAGAACAAAAGGTTTGGGGCCCACTTGTTAAGGTTATATTGTTATTTTGTGGTCTAGGGGATAAAGTATTATAAGTTTACCCCTTAGCATATCCCCATCCCTTCCATGTTTAGGCTCATTGTAATGGGTGTCATGTGAGGGAGCTGGTGGGATGTGTTGGTTGTATGTGTGTGAAACATTGTGTGTTGTATTTGTAAATATGAATGTATGTTATTATATTAGTAGGTTATTATATTGTAGAGGGGAAGCCGTTGAATACAGGCAAGCCTCCTTTGTTCCCAAAGGCCTGTTAATCCCATTAGCTAAGTATCCAGCATAGAACTAACAATGGGAAGCTCACAGCTGGAGAGCAGACAGGCAGGCAGCCAGAAACAATGGGATGGCCTGAAGGCTTCTCAGCCTTCATAGCATGGGCACAGGAGAGTAAAAGACATGCTTTCCCCTGGACATTCAAAGCCCAAATTAATTAGTTGGCTTCGCCTAGTGGGCGGACCTGGGAGGGGACTATTGGTTCACGCACAGTTCCCCTTCATGATTGGCCAGACGTCATTTGGGGCTGGCTAACGGTAGCCACTTCCCACCATTCTTGTGTGATGTGGTTAAATATGCTGTTCTAAAATAAAACATGGTTCATAATTTTCATCAAGACTTTGTGTGCAGGTGTATTATTGACCCAGGGGCATATGCTGGCAGAGGAGATCGTTTCTGACTCCCTTCCAGGTTTTCCCGGGCACACTACCAAAAGCTGGGACTTATGCTCTTGCATCCGCAAGGAAGGTCCATTGGTCTGAGTCACCCAAATCTTAGGTCTAAAACCTACAGGAGATAAGAGGGCTAGGATCCTCTATACTCCATCATCATTGTAGGTTGTGACACTCACCACCCTGTTCCCGCTCTTTTTATTGACTGATCGCTCATGCTGATCTCATCAACCAAGTAAGTTTGAATACGCAGTAATACTGGAGTGGGTTGCCAGTTCCTTCTCCAGTGAAACTGACTCGAATTGGAACCCAGGTCAATAGCTGGGAAAGCACAGAGCTCTAACCCACTGCAGCGCCAGCAACAACCCAATTCTTATATATATATATCTGTGTATGTATTATCTGTTTCTGTGCTCTGTATGGTGGGGGCTTCTCATGTTCCTCACAATACACTAAATGGTATTCCTATAGACACAGGGGAGGGAGAGGAAGTAGATGGGGGAGGGGGAGACACAGGGGAGGGAGATGTGGGGAAGGAAACACAAGGGAGGGAGGTGAAAGAGACACAGAGGAAGGGGAAGAGACACAGAGGTGGGGGGAAATGGGGCAGAGATATAGAGGAGGGGGTAGAGGAGGAAGAGAAAAAGAGGATGGGGGGATGAGACACAGGAGGGGAAGAGAAACAGGGGGGGAAGAGATACAGAGGAGGGGGAGAGTGGGGCAAGAGATACAAAGGAGGGGTGAGGGGGAAGAGACACAGATGAGGGGTCAAAGAGATGGGGAGAGGGGGGAAGAGACACAGAAGAGGGGGGTGAAGAGATACAGAGGAGGGGGTAAGAGAAAAAGAGGAGGGGAAAGAGATACAGGAGGGGGAGAGGGGGAAGAGACACAGAGGAGGGGGAAGAGAAACAGAGGAGGGGGAGAGGGAGGAAGAGATACAGAGGAGGGGGAAAAAGACACAGGAGGGGGGAAGAGGGTGGCAAGAGACACGGGAGGGGAGGAAGAGACACAGAGGAGGGGAGAGGGGGGAAGAGATACAGAGGAGCGGGGAAAGAGACACAGGAGGGGGGAAGAGATACAGAGGATGGGGAGAGTGGGTAAGAGACACAGGAGGGGAAGAGAGGGGGGAAGAGAGACAGGAGGGAGGAGAGGGGGAAGAGATACAGAGGGGGAGGAAGAGACACAGAGGAGGGGTGAGAGGGGGCAAAGAGACAGAGGAGGGGATAGGAGACACAGAGGAGGGGGGAAGAGATACAGAGGAGGGGGAAGAGACACAGAGGAGGGGAGAAGAGACGAGAGGGGGGGAAGAGATAAAGAGGAGGGGGAAGAGACACAGAGGAGAGGGGGCAAAGAGACACAGAGAGGGGAGAGAGCTGGAAAGAGATACAGGGGGGGAGAAACACAGAGGAGGGGGAAGTGACACAGAGGAGTGGGAAGACGGGAGGAAGAGATACAGAGGAGGGGGAGGGGACACAGGAGGAGGGAACAAAAGGGTATTGGAGAGAGGAAGCACATAGATCCAATAATGTAGATAAGTCAATAATTTATTCCAAAAACATAAACCACATCCAAAAACTGTAGTATATTGCACTCACATGTATAGCCCTCAAAATAAATTAGGTATGAAAACAGCAGTAGAACAGAGCCACACGCACAAGGCAAAATATTGCTCCCATTTCCAAACTTCCAGGTATTGCAGGGCTTTTAGAGGTTCACACAATTCCTGAGGATGGGTGATAAACAGCCTTATTAAATTTGAAACCCGTAACTCCAATGTGAAGGTCGCAATGGCTGGGGGCTTGAAATGTTGCAGAGTTGCGGTGCTATTAAATTAGAAAGGGCTGCGAGCTACGGGCTTGAGACGCAAATCGTAGCTTGTTCGTAGAACGTTGGATTTGCGGCCGTGTGGACGATCAATTAGTGTGGACCGTAGTTATGGGTTTAGACGGAACCATTGAAAAAAGAGATTGTCAGCGTTACGTCACTGAAAAAGGTGAGGTTAGATTTTAAAGTCCTACGAGCTACAATTACAGTTTGAGATCGGACCCGCGTTGCAGAATAATGCAATATTAAAAAAGCCGTAAATATGATATTCTATTACATGCGAGTTACAGTATATGTATTAACACATTGATTGCCAGGATCGATATAACACTGAAATCAAACATGAAATAAAGTATTTTTTGGGCCGATTTGTGAGCTTGAGAATGTTGTGCTATTAATTTTAAGGCCTAACATTATATAAGGTACAGTAGTGTGTTTTTATTTGTATTTACTGGGCTACGTATTAGTCTTTACACCCCTTGTGAGTCCTCTCAGCACACATTGGGCTTTGGGCTACATTTGCGTGTTACGGGCTTGACAGATCAAAGGATTTGCGAGCTGCGAAGTTACACGTTCACGTCCCATAGGAATTTTTCTGCCGTCCTGCGTCTTAAACCGCTAATTTAATAGCAGTAAGTCCTAATATCAACACGTAGCCCGAATTTAATGAGGCTGATAGTCCCAGCCTGTATTTATAGTCCAGAATTGCAATGTTCTTTTATGAATTGCCTACACTCGAAAGATTGGTGGGCCTTAATAGTGTGGTGTTCAAAAGACTCACAGGTAATGAACCTCTGAGCTAAGGAGGTAGAAGACCAATGTAAATGTCGGGTCAACAATTGTACTGTTTACTCAAATAGGAGCAGCGAGAATAAACAGACTGTTTGCGGCACTGTGGCTGCTTATCAAGTACCCAAAAGTCTAATCTATAAATATAAAAAATATATTTAATTAAGAACACCATGATGCTGTGAATTTATGAATAGATGGACATAAAATAAATCTCTGTATAAAAACAAACATATGCTAGTTACCAAATGCATTTTAGCCATACCTGGGCCCTCATTCAATTGCAATTTGGCCAATTGAATAGGCCTCTAAATAAGCACATAACATATATTTTTTTAAGAAGTTTTTAGTTAGTAAGCATCTATCCAAAAGCAAGGTTTTCACTAACTAAAAACTTCTTTAAAAAAAATATGCTATGTGCTTATTTAGACCCCTATTCAATTGGCCAAATCGCAATTGAATGAGGGCCCTGATGTTTATCAATGATTATTGAATCGGGTAGAGAGCAGATAGGTCACAAATTATCTTTAGTGCAGAAATATATGCCGATAAATAGTATAGTGTGTAGCTCTCATCTTTAGAGAGCTACACACTATCAGCCTTATTAAATTGCGATTCGGTAAATTTAAAAGGGCTCTATTTAAGCACACAGCATATTTTTTTTTTTAACAGAAGTTTTTAGTTAGTGAACTTCTATCCAAAAGCAAGGTCTTCACTAACTAAAAACTTCTGTAAAAAAATATGCTGTGTGCTTCAAGATAGCCCTTTTAAATTTGCTGAATCGCAATTTTATAGGGCTGCTAGTATATAGTACGACCACTGTTCCAAGGGTTCTCCTATATCAAATTTGATATATATCAATATCATTAGTAATGACTAAATCCAAGATAGCCTCACTTCTGTTAGGTTCTTGTATAACCTGGGCCAGATAATGATCCCTGATTGTACTCAAGAACCTGCTTCCCTTAGCTGATCCTTTGGTCTCATTCATCCAGTTTATTTATGGGTAGTTAGCATCTCCCATTATTAGAACTTGCCCGTGCTTAGCTGCATTTCCAATCTGTAACAATAATTGTAATTCCTCACTTTCAATTATATTTGGGAGTTTATAAAATATTCCTACCAAATATGTTTTTAGGATTTGTTCCTCCACTATCTAACGCAATCAGCAAGGTTTCAACATTATCACTTCCGCCACCATAAAATTATTCTCTGGCTAAAGGCTTTAAATCAGGCTTAACATACAGATAAATCCCTCCTTTTCTAACATTGCCCCTATGTTCCTAAAGAGTTTATAATCCTCCATATGAACAGTCCAGTTATGAGAATCATTAAACCATTTCTCATTTACTGTTAACAATTCTAGCTCTCCCATGTTTCCTGGGAAGCTTCTTGCATTAGCAAGTATACACTGCTATGACTCTGCAGTTTTGAAGTATTTGCCATTGTATTTGAGTTACTTAAACTAAACATCCACCCTTCTCCTCCAACATGAGCAGTTAATTAATTCCTTACCCTTTCTACACTTTCTACCCCAATATTTCTATCTAGTCATTCCCCCCTGACCTAGTAGTTTAAAAACTCAAGCTCCCTTTTCATTAAGGTGCAATTAATCAGTGCTATCAAGATTGTACCTACGTGAGAAGTAACCAGCTTTAAAAACCCCAAAACATCCTTTGAGCACCAATTTTTTAGCCATGCATAAACCACCCTAAGCTCCTTCTGTCTGTCTGGGCTAGCACGTGGCACTGGTAGTATCTCGGAAAATACAGGAATTCTCCTTGCCAAAAGCTTTTTTCTTTTTCTATAAAATCATTTTTTAGGACACCCAATATTCCACTTATGTTGTTATTGGTAGTAATATGTACCAAGAATGCTGGATAATACCCAGCCCCTCTCAATAATTTAAATACCTGATTCACAACATGCCAAACCCGAGCACAAAGGAGACAGCAAACTGTTTGGTTGCTGGGATCTGTGTGACACACCCTGTCTACCCTGCCTACCTTCATAAAAATGGAGACCCATATGCAGCATTGCACTGTGTTACACATCGAGAATGAGCTGTACAGCTTGTGTGTGGCATATGTGTACTGCTTGTGTGCATAGAAATGTGTATTTTATAGGTTTTTATTGTGTTACACATATATTTAAGTGCACTTTCTGTCATGATTTGCACTGATTTCCCTACCAGCTCAATATCCTTGTGATCGCTGTGTAAATCAGAAAAATGCAATGCAGATAGCGAGTGAGTAATAAGTGATGTGATCACAGGAATATTAAGCTGGAATGGAAATCAGTGAAAATCATGACAGAATGTGCCCTTAAATATGTGTGTAACACCATAAAAATATATAAAATACACATTTGAATATTTATTTATTTATGAATTTTGGGCTCCACAAATAGGGGTCGTCTTATACATGGGGTCGTCTTCTAGACGGAAAAATATGGTACTTGTATAATAAGCATTTTCTATATCTTAATCTACTAAACAAAAACAAAAACAAGAAATCAACACAAAAATAATATACATATATATATATATATATATATATATATATATATATATATATATATATACTTAACCCCTTTTTTATCTCTCCCACTTATACTATAACTGTTCGTAAGCTCCCAAGTTCACTCCTTCCTATGTTTAAATTAAATTCAGGCTACTCACGTTCAGCCTGATTACTTAACCCTTACAGCCTTTATAGCACACACCCTTTCCCTTCCAGAAAGTAAATCACAGACCAGAACTCTCTCACTTTCTCTGTTTGTGTCTCATTTGTTTGTCTTAACATTTGATTTTCCATTTCTCACTTTTCTTTCAAATTGTTGCTCTAACTATGTTTAAAAACATAAGCACACTATTATATATATATACAGTATATATATATATATACACACACACACATATTTGTGTATACACATAAAAGTATACATTAATATACATACAAATACAGAGATACAGATAATAAATGTACACACATACAACAGACACAGATCAGTACACATATCCAGACGAACACACACAACCAGATGGACACACATATGGACACACATATACAGATGAATACACAGCAATGTGAAAGCACACATCCAGATCAATACACACATTCATATTAACACATACATGTACATCATATATAGATCAACATACACATTGAGATGAACACACACACACATCCAAATCAATACACACATCTAGCGTAATACACACATACAGAACAATGCAAATATACAGATGAACACACACATACAGATGAACACACACATCTTAATGTTACACACATTCAAATCAATACACACATACAGATGAACACACATATACAGGTGACCATACACATGTATGACACATACACATTTAGATGAACACACACATTATGATGAACATACTAATCTAAATGAATACATCCATCCAGATGAATACAAACATTAAGACAAACACACACATGCAGGTGAACACACATATCCAGATCAATACACACATTCAGATCAATTTACACATCCAGATGAAAACACATATTCGCACAAATTCTCACATTCAGATGGCTGCACCCATCCATATAAACACACACATCCAGATTAATTCACATATCCAGATGAACACACATATTCAGATCAATACACACATTCATATGAATACACATATTCAGATCAATACACAGATTCATATGAACACACACATTCAGATCAATACACAGATTCATATGAACACACACATTCAGATCAATACACAGATTCATATGAACACACACATTCAGATCAATACACAGATTCATATGAACACACACATTCAGATCAATTCACACATCCAGATGAACACACACATCCAGATCAATACACACATTCAAATGAACACACACATTCAGATCAATTCACACATTCATATGAACACACACATCCAGATCAATACACACATCAAGATGAACACACACATCCAGATCAATACACACATTCATATGAACACACACATCCAGATCAATATACGGTACACATCAAGATGAACACAAACATTCAGATCAGTACACACATCCAGATCAATACATACATCCACACAAACACACACACATTCAGATCAATACACAGATTCATATGAACACACACATTCAGATCAATTCACACATTCATATGAACACACACATCCAGATCAATACACACATCAAGATGAACACACACATCCAGATCAATACACACATTCATATGAACACACACATCCAGATCAATATACGGTACACATCAAGATGAACACAAACATTCAGATCAGTACACACATCCAGATCAATACATACATCCACACAAACACACACACATCCAGATCAATACACACATCAAGATGAACACAAACATTCAGATCAGTACACACGTCCAGATCAATACACACATACACACAAACACACACACATCAAGATCAATACACACATCAAGGTGAACACACACATCCAGATCAATACACACATCAAGATGAACACACACATCCAGATCAATATACACATCAAGATGAACACACACATCCAGATCAATACACACATCAAGATGAACACACACATCCAGATCAATACACACATCAAGATGAACACACACATCCAGATCAATACACACATCAAGATGAACACACACATCCAGATCAATACACACATCAAGATGAACACACACATCCAGATCAATACACACATCAAGATGAACACACACATCCAGATCAATATACACATCAAGATGAACACACACATCCAGATCAATACACACATCCACACAAACACACACATCCAGATCAATACACACATCAAGATGAACACACACATCCAGATCAATACACACATTCATATGAACACACATACATCCAGATCAATACACACATCAAGATGAACACACACAGCCAGATCAATACACACATCAAGATGAACACTCACATCCAGATCAATACACACATCAAGATGAACACACACATCCAGATCAATATACACATCAAGATGAACACACACATCCAGATCAATACACACATCCACACAAACACACACACATCCAGATCAATACACACATCAAGATGAACACACACACATATCCAGATCAATATACACATCAAGATGAATACACACATCCAGATCAATATACACATCAAGATGAACACACACATCCAGATCAATACACACATCCACACAAACACACACATCCAGATCAATACACACATCAAGATGAACACACACATCCAGATCAATACACACATCAAGATGAACACACACATCCAGATCAATACACACATCAAGATGAACACACACATGCAGATCAATACACACATCAAGAAGAACACACACCTCCAGATCAATATACACATCAAGATGAACACACACATCCAGATCAATACACACATCCACACAAACACACACATCCAGATCAATATACACATCAAGATGAACACACACATCCAGATCAATACACACATTCATATGAACACACACACATCCAGATCAATACACACATCAAGATGAACACACACATCCAGATCAATACACACATCAAGATGAACACTCACATCCAGATCAATACACACATCAAGATGAACACACAGATCCAGATCAATATACACATCAAGATGAACACACACATCCAGATCAATATACACATCAAGATGAACACACACATCCAGATCAATACACACATCCACACAAACACACACATCCAGATCAATACACACATCAAGATGAACACACACATCCAGATCAATACACACATCAAGATGAACACACACATCCAGATCAATACACACATTCATATGAACACACACATCCAGATCAATATACACATCAAGATGAACACACACATCCAGATCAATACACACATCCACACAACACACACATCCAGATCAATACACACATCAAGATGAACACACACATCCAGACCAATACACACATTCATATGAACACACACATCCAGATCAATACACACATTCATATGAACACACACATCCAGATCAATATACACATCAAGATGAACACACACATCCAGATCAATACACACATCCACACAACACACACATCCAGATCAATACACACATTCATATGAACACACACATCCAGATCAATACACACATCAAGATGAACACAAACATTCAGATCAGTACACACATCCAGATCAATACATACATCCACACAAATACATGCATACAAATAAATATACACATCCACACAAACACACAAATACAGATGAAAACACACACCCATATGAACACACATACAGATGAATACACACATCAGGATGAACACATACAGATGAACAGAAACATTCAGATGAACAGACACATATAGATGAATATACATCCAGATGTACACATGTACATATAGATACACATAAACACAGTCTTAAACACATACAGACAGACACTTGCATAAACACCAACAATCACACATATATCTAGATAAGGATAGATCACACTGCAGCTTGCAAGTCTGCTAAAGCTGTTAACTTCCTGACAAAAGCACTTAGACACACTTTTGCTATCATATTACTATGGATAAAGCATTAGCATCTTGTTCCAAGATCCCCATAATAAAGAATGATAGCAGACAGCAAGGTCTGCAAGGCAGATAAAGGGTTTAAAAACTTGAAAATATACAGAGAGAACCTTCACCCTTGATCCAAATGCACAGATCACTGCAATTAAGCAGAGATGCTAAAATGGGGTCCCTGGATCCCCAATGCTAATCTGAGGTCCCCATCCCAATGCATCAACCCTGCATTTTGGTGTAGAGAATAACAAGAACAAAAAATGCAGAGGCCTTTCAAATGATACCTTTAAAGGACAGCTGCACAATAAAAAAAATACATATTCAAAATGTCTGACTAGAGCATGATTAAGCAGAAAGAAAAGTTATACAGTTAGTTTTTAATTAGAAAAAAATATTTTTTTGATGCCTCTGCAGGACCCTGGAGATATCCATGATACATTGGTTAAAGCTATCTTTGTGAGGAGCAATAATATTTCTGGAGAGTTGTGGTTGCATTGAATGATGCAAGCTGTTTGTTTCTGGCCACTGTGGGGGGAGGGTGTGGTGTCAATTTCAATATTATCCTATTATCAAATAAACACTCTGGATTTTGCCTGTTCCCTCCTTCCCTACTATTCCATCAACTGATAACTGCAAACATACATTCAGCTCTCAATATGTGATGTAGCATACACAAAATGCATTCCTCTACTCTTAAACACAGTATTTACCTATTAATGTTTTCCAAATAAAATGTTTTATGCCAACAATTTACACAGCTGCTAATATTGTCAGTTTGGTACTTGTTTGACAAACATCTTTTTAACTGAACTGCAGTGGTCCTTAAAAGACATGAAGCCCTCATTCAATTCGCCAAATCGCAATTGCTTGAACCCGTAATGGAGCCTGTAAATGTAATGGATATTCAACTGGCTACATTTAGCAACTCGCATTCCAGTTGCGAGTTACAGACTCAAAATCACTGCGGTTGCCAAAAACGTAACTCTGTCATATCTCCTTCATTGATTTTTCAAGCCTGTAAATGTTACCAGTGCTAAAGACGCAAAATCAGTATTTAATTACACAAATTCAACAAGCCCGCAATTGCCTTCAAACCCGTAAATCGCAAGTGAGTCAAAAAATTAATTATACAAATACTAGATAGGACTCGCAAGTGCAGCAGCAAATAAAAACACACTACTTTACTTTTAAATACTGGGAAAGCAATGAAAGTCATTATAATTAATTGCATAACAGTCTCAAGCTCGCATTTTTGCAAAAAAAATTATATTTTTTTTAACCTTTATTTCTGTGTTCTATTGATCCCGGGAATCAAAGGGTTAATAAATATCATGGAACCCACATGGGCTAGAACAGTTGCTTTAATGATTTTTATTGATTTCTACATTGCTGGATTGCGAGTCCGATCACAAATTGTACTTCTAAACACTAATTAATTGTTGTTTAAACTCCACATTTTACTGACGTCATAATGATGACTTAATTACTATTGGCTCTGCCTAAGAAGTTTAGAGAGTGTTTAAGAAGTAAATTACGCGTTGCTTAAATATTGTCAGATCATATAATCATGCCCCCTGAAATCCTACTTACGAGGGCATGGTACATCTAAACTTTACGAAAATATGTAACCTGCAGCCAAAATGTCGGGTTGCAGGTAATTATGAGCTTGCAATTGAATGAGGCTCTTGTTGTCATTCTTGGATATTATACTGTCTTTGCAATAAGTGTTGTCTGGACCTTAAGGTACAGTATATGCTCATTTGCTCTCTTCCATGAGGACTGAAGGGGCTAACGTCGCTGTGAAATGAATTAGCTGCACCTGTTAAACCATAATTTAAGCCAGCTCCTAGAGTAGGGTAGGGGCTACTTATGGACTGATTGATTGCAGTTTGTCTGACCTTGGGAGCAAAGGGGATACCTGGAAATCTGAAGAAACAACAGGCCAGTGATTTTTAACAAACTATTGGACTAGTTAGTGAGGAAACTGTATATTAGTTAAGGTAGTGCATCAGTGGTACCCAGGCCTATTATTTTCTTAGATTAGTTTGTTATCTTTGTATCACTGGCTAAATTCCAGTAAAACTTGGAAAAGTATATACAGCTTGTATTGTGTTCCTCCATCAAAGTGGCAGAAACACAGGCACAGTCCCAGAGGAGACTGGTAACTTGTCAAACTGTTACACGGAGGTTGGCAGGTCAGTGCATAAGATAACAATAATTACTTCTGGGAGACGAGGAAGGTGATACAGGAAGCAGAATATATAGCTATTGAAGGCTTCTGTTTGTATTGAGCTCTGTGTGATAGCGACAGTATCAATATAGTAAGGTTAACCGATAAGCTTTTGATTATCAGATAGGGAAGGATACATTAGAAAAGAAAAGAACAGCTAGTGAGACAACGGTCATTTCAATGTGCATGTAGGTAGAGGAGTGTGTTCACTGGAGAAGTTGGTTAAAGACAATGAATGATCAGGAACTAGCAGTGTCAATAAGGATGTCAGACACTCACAAGGCTACTGTGCATATACAACAGGAGTGATACTGATGGTGCCATAAAACAAACTAGAAATGTAAATAATTATTAAGAAGATCATTGTATGTTAGAGAGACAACTGGGAAGTTCATTTTACTGTGTAAATCTCAGGTCAATAGAAGTTGATTCAAAAGCTGTCATTATTTGATAAACTAATCATTGTGACAAAAGTAAAATACTAATACCTCTTTGGCATGCATGACTTATTTTAAATTCAGGTATAAGAGTACTTTCGCAACAAAGATAGATATATTCTGAGCTTTTACACACTGACATCTCTATTCAGCATTTGGTTTGATAACCAAAATTAAAATCTTGCCATGTAATAGGTTTTAACTTATTTCTGAATTATTCTTGGCTAACTTGAATTCACTTTCCCTACATTTAGTTAATGACAGCAACTGTATCAGGTTTTAAATAAAAATATATATCAGCACTGATCACCTACATGGAAAATTAAAGTGGACAAACACATTGTGCCAAGACACTTCACTCTGTGAGTAGTTTCTGGAACCGTACTCTAATCCATGGCTATGTTGTGATGGCTTCCTAAGAGTACGGCACATAGTAGTCCTAAATTAGTTTTCATGTTAAGTGGGTCTGGAGGCAAAAAGGTGGAACATTATGAGCCTAATGTGCATGTCATTATCCAGAATACTTAGCAGCAGTTAGTACATTGTTCACTGAGAAGTTTTGTGGGAAAACAGTTCTCCTGGCCTGCTTAAGACATGTACGTGTACTCAGATTGGTCTTTTCCTTTCCTTACTGGTTATACAGTTGGGGATTCCTACCAACCATAGCATACTTAGTGATCTCTTTTGTTGGAGCAACATAGACAGGTACAGTTGGTGAAGGATCATACTTAACCTCACACATCACACTATTATTATTATTATTATTATTATTATTATTATTATTATTACTACAGATACAATACCAATATGATACAAATGGGTCAGCAGACAGCTTGTTGTAACAGAGTTGAGGTCACTACTCTGAAGACCTTACCGTCTAGAAAGTAAGAATGTGGTGTAAGACAGGAGCGTGACATGCAAGATGGCAGAGATCAGGGCAAAGGGTTATGCAAGTGAAGGTGGCTGTGTGTTATAATGTAGGTTCTGTGTGAGAGCAATTTGGTAGTGCATGCAGGTTGTGTATGTTAAGGCTATAGGTGATAAGCTTCTTTAAACAGATGCAATTTTAGTGAGTTTTTGAATGTTTTCAGGCAGGAAGATAGTCTGGTGGATCAAGGCAATGTGTTCACCAGAGTAAAGTGCAGCTCGAGAAAAGTCCTGAAGGAGGAAGTGACAAGACTTGACAAGAGAGGAGGAAAGAAGAAGGTCCTTAGCAGAGCAAAAAGGCCAGTTGGAGGAGTATTCTGAGATGAGGGCAGAGATATAAGGAGTTGCACCGTCATAAGGCCTTTAATTGTTAGGATCCAAAACTAAAATTTTACTCTGGAAGCTATGATGAAGGGGAGGCAAATAAAGAGCAAGTTGTAGTAGTCAAGATGAGATTTGATGCAGGAATAGATTCAAATTTTAGTTCTTGTTTAAGATAGTGACATATTTTGAAGATGCTTCTTAGGTGAAGACAACATGATTTGGTTTCTGATTGTATATGAGGATTGAAAGAGAGGGCAGGCTCCAAAAGAAACCAAAGACACTGCACTATTCATTCACCACATGGTTAATATTGTATTTGACTGATAAATCAAACACTTTAGTGCAGAATTGCTATTTAAGTAGTAATATTAAATATTAATATTTATGACAAGCTATCAGTCTATACTGGGTATGTATCCTTGGTTCGGGCACATTTACATGAGGCTTTAATGCTTTTTCAAAGTTTACTATAGACTGTATTAGCCAATGTTAGAATATAAATAGTAAAACAAATCACTATATATACTGTGGCAGTTCCCTAATTAACAGAAAAAGAAAACACAAACAGTCCAATAGTTTGTTTGTATTCACTGGGCTGTATTCTTGACAAGTTAAGTTGTTCATTTTGCTGAAAGACGCTCCTGAATTCCACACTGCTATCTTTTCTAAGCTTCAGTAAACGCCTTTCTGTCTTTCCCTCTCAGACTGAATGTACACTT
Source organism: Discoglossus pictus (assembly GCA_027410445.1). NCBI lineage: Eukaryota > Metazoa > Chordata > Amphibia > Anura > Alytidae > Discoglossus > Discoglossus pictus. The sequence continues at coordinate 309,638,203 of CM050165.1, forward strand.
AGTTAATTAGCAGCCCCACCAAAACATCACTAGCAGTCTTTTGAAGGCTAAAGTAAGCTGGCGCTAATCAACTGCTGCAGAAGTTAACTCTTTCAGTCATCCTGGGTAAAGACAGCTTTGCAGTGTCTGTGGCTTACATAAACCCTGTGTATACCTCTGTCATACATCCCCCTTCCCAGCTCGACACTATGGGGTTGAGCAACCAATGCCATAAGGCAGTGTATGCGGGATAACGCATCCGCATTACCATATTGACTGCAAGCTCTGTGGAGAACTTGGAAGTTAAAGGGTTGTAGGGACTGGAATCATCTTGCAAATCTGTTGTTCTTTTCCTTGTTCTGTTGCATTCACTTCAATGGGGTCTGATCAGATACTAGTGTGAATTTCCTCCCTATTAGATATATCGGAGAGCTTCAGTTGCACATAGCCAGACATGGCAAGACATTCTTGCTGCACCTCTGAGTATTTTTGCACCTGAGACATCAGTTTCCTGCTGAGAAACAGGATGGCATATTCTTCATTTTCCAGAATACAGCTCCCAGGCCCACACTAGATGAATCAGTTTCAGTACAACTTCGTCTGCCACTTTATTTCCCCCTTTATCATATCAGGAGCTCTGCATTTCGTGATACCTGTCAATGGGATGGCTCTTGTGGAAAAGATGTGAACATTTAGTATTACCCCACAATGCCCAAAAAGACCCTCACTTGCATTCTCCTCAGGGGTTGTGGCCAGTTCTGGATTACCACCAATTTGTTGAGCTGTCGATTGACCAACCCTTTTCCTACAATATAACCCAGATATTTAGCTTCACTCAGTCCTGTGGCACATTTCACATGGTTTACAGTAAGCTATGCCTGTCTCAAGGTTCCCAATACTGCTGCCACTTTTAAAAGATGTGTTTCAAAATTAGTGGTAAATTAGTGGTAATTAATAAGTAAGCTTCTGCATACTCACAATGATAATGTACCAGTTTGTCCATTTGCTTCTAGAAAGTTGCCGGACCATCATGAAGTTCAAATGGCAGGACTTTGTATTGAAATACATAATCTGGAGGGGAAAATGCAGTTTTTTCTTTTGCTGCTTGTATCAAGGGTATCTGCCAATATCCGTTTGTTAAGTCCAGTGTTGTTATAAATCTTGCCTTTCCAAGCTGCTTCATCAGTTCATGCACTCTGGGAACGGGATAAGCATCAAATTCTGACCATCTGGTTTTGGAATCATAACAATGGGACTGAACCACTCAGTTAAAAATTTTTTTTAACTTTCATCCCTATCTCTACTAAAATGTTAGCCTTAGGTATGCAATGGTGCTTAATTCTTATTCTTACCCCTGGCTCAGTGGTACTGTCATGGTAACTGGAGGTAGGGTGACCTGGCTGTGTAGAGAAATATCCATGTTTCAGGCCAACATTTTATAGTTTTTTTTCCTTTTGTTTAGGGGTCAGTTCCTGAGATATATGCACTTTCACTTGTGATGACTCCGAGGATTCTACACGGCACACTGTTTTGCTGATATTTTCTGGCCATTCAGCCAAACATGTAACATCCACATGTACTACCTGCTCTCTCCAGGGTTTTTGCAGGATTCATGAATATATGTTTTTTCTGTTTTCCACTGCTCAGGTTGCCTTACTCTATAATTCACTTCTTCTATGTCCTCAATAATCTGGTAGGGGCCTTGTCACCAATCCAGAAGTTTACTTTCAGCTATAAGAACTAGTACTAACACCCTATCTCCGGGCTGAAACATCATGTCTTGTTCACTGTGTTTATAATATGTTTTCTGAGGTATCTGGGCTTTCTCCATATGGTCTGGTACCAGAGGGGCAACTTGGGAAATTTTTTGCCTTATACTTCTTATATACTCCACATTATTTTCACCTGGCACTGCTTGTTCTTCGCACACGTCTCAAAGTATGTCCAGAATCTATCTTGGATGGTAGCCATATAGAAGTTGAAAAGGGAAAAATCGCATAGAGGCTTGAGGTACTTCCCTGAGAGCAAGGAGCAAATAGGATAAAAGAAGGTCCAAGTTTTTCCCATCTCATGCTAAAACTTTTCTAAACATGCTCCTCAAGGTTAGCCCAATCCATAAGTGTGTGGGTGTTATACAGAAGTTCTCAGCGATTTAATCTGTAGGAGCTTGCACATATCTTTCATTAACTTTGAAACAAAGGGTGTACCTTGGTCTATTAGGTGTTCCTTTGGTATCCCCACCCTTGAATATTATTGGTCTTTGAAGTTGCTGTGTGCAGTGGTATAACTTTTGGATATCTTGTGGCATAGTCTAGTATCACTAATATAAATGGGTGTCCATTGCCATTCTCTAAAAAGTCATCTCAATTATGGGTAATGGTATCAACGGGACCTGAAGTTGAGGTTGAGGTGGGGTCATCTGTCCAATAAAAGCATTTTAACATTAATCCTAGTCTTTTGGCACTTCCTAGGTATCCTCCAAACAGGTTTCGATGAGCCAGAACTAGGACTTTCCATCTCTGTGTTCTAGGTTGCTCCAAACAGTAGGATCTCAGGGCCCATGTCTTCTCCTGTCTGAAAGCTTACCCGAGATAAAAATTGTTTTTTTCATGGTTTACATCTGTCCGTGTCTCAGGGGCATTATTTTACTTGTTTATAAAATATTAGGAGAGTAAATTGTGGCAATTGTAAATTGTGTCCCAAATCTTATAAAAATATGTTGCGACAGCCAGGAGGCCGTGGGACTTTTTTGGGACAATTGAACTTTTGTGGGCCCTGGGCTGACATGGGTTAACTATGCAATTTTCACTCTTTCTCCAGGAAGCTGTTAAGGGTCGCCACAACTTGGGAAATTTTATCAAAGGGTCACGGCACTAGATAGGTTGAGAACCGCTGCAGTAAAGGAAGAAAGTGTTACCTGTTTCTGCCATTATTGAGCCAGTCCAAAATCTTATTGGGTGACTCCATTTTTAATTACTATTGCTGGACACATAAAGGACCCAACTCTCCCTTAGACAGTCTGTCTCCAGGAAGGTATGGTTTGAACATTAGAGACTGACCCTATGGTTTGAAGCGTTCAGCTCCAGTTTCGGTAATTTTTTACTGTGTCTATAAATATGTTGTGTTACCATTTAAGAAGGATTCAGTTTGAATTTGCTTGATCTATGTGTAGGTGTCATTCTGCAGTAAAGGATAATCTGTGCCTGGGATTATGACTGCAACTCCTGCTTCCTGTGGTATCCGGAGGGCTCTGGCTAATCGTTATCCTGATTCTGGTCCATATTCCTGCTAACAGAGATACCAACAGATCACACAATTCTACTGGGTAGGTTAGAACAAGGTTCTTATTAAGCCCATTGCAGGAGTGGATCAGGACAGATGTCACAGACTCTATATATTTATATACAATCTTCAAATTCATTTTTATCTGGCTCCCTAAGTCTACTGCTACTCTACCCCTGAACACTAGCTCACTAACTAAATTCACAATGAAACAGTGTTATTGGACAGTGGAGTGACTTACGGTAATCGTATGCACATTGATTTGTGGTGTAATGAATGTACTTGTGGAATAACAACTAATTGGGAAGCCCTGTAATAGAGTTTAAAGTTGGGTAGACTAATCCTCCTTTAGACTTAGGTCTGTGCATGGTAAATCTGACTATTCTGGAAGTTTTATTTTGGCAGATAGATTTGAATATGAGTGTTTGAAATTTAACAGCAATAGGAATCGTATAGAAAATCATATAACAAGCTGGGGAGAATGTTCATTTTTATTTTTCACAATAAAGTAAAAAGTTGTTAATTCTGATCTCTCCTATGAAATCTGGACCATTACATTGGACCTTTAGGTTTCAAAGAATGATGTAAAATAGCAGCTGATTAGATTTTTTATATATTTATATACAATCTTCAAATTCATTTTTATATGCTCAACAGAGTGACTTTGGTTCTCCTGTATATCTCTCTGTGTTTAGAGCACGGTAATCTGTCCCTTACCAGTAATGTTAAATGGTTCATTTCCTGGTGACTCATTTGTTTGATCATCACCTTTGCCATGTTTATTAAAAGTAATACTACATGTGTATAGGCCGTGGTGTTGCAACAAAAAAAAAAAACATAATCTAAAAGGAATTTCTTGTGTTGACCCAAGAGACCTTGCACAATATTTGGAATTTGAACAGCAGTCATGCACTAAAATATTTTTCTTATATGCAAGTCTTCCAGTTGCCTTTACATATATATGATTTTGGCAGGGGGTGACATTTTTTCTATGTGTTCAAATCAAATTGCTGCAAATTTGGCTATGATACAATTAGCCAGGTTTGCTAGAATATTGCTGAGTTTCTACAAAGTAAAGGCCTACCTATGAAGTACCAGATACATATTTGTTTTCTCCTGCTAATAAATTCTATTAAAGCTTTGGGGCTAATGATTTATTTGCTTGGTCAATATGTGATATTGTAAGCTCCCACAAGAGCAGAACCATATTCCTGTCTTGTACAAATATATGTTTCTTGTCTTAATATTACTGTTTTAAATGTATGTCAAATGTTATCAATGTCTTTATTGTACACCTAGTGGTACAGAATCTGATGATGCTCTATAAATGAGATATAATAATAATAATGAAAATAAAATAGAAGTCAGTAAATGTCAGTAAAGTAGAAGTGTTTTTTAAGATGGCTATAAATAAAAATATTATAATGAGAGATTTGATATTCAATGATCAGTGCACAGTTGCACAATGAAAAAATATATAGGTTTAAGTCTTACTAAGAGCATTATTAAGCAGGAAAAAAATCAATAAAGCTACCTTTTAAATAAATAATGTTTATGCCTTTGCTGGACCATGGTGGGATCCATAATACATAAGTTGTGTATGTGTGAGGGCCTTTTACATTTCTGGAGAGCTGGGGTTGCATTAAGTGATCTAAGGTATCTGCTTCTGGGCTAGTGAGGGGTTATGGTGTGTGGTTTTTATTTCAATCTTATCCAGTTATCAAACAATGTATCTGGTTTTATGTATGTTCCCTGTTACCCTATCCCTCCCTCAATTGATACCTCCAAACACATACCTTCATCATCCAGCTCACATGATATGATGTGCCAAACAAAAAAGGGATTCCTGTATTCATAAACAGATTTTTCCAGAGGTGTTTTTTGGCCAAGGCTTGCACAGCTGCTAATATTGTTAGTTTAATACATACTTGACAAACAAGTGTCTTTTTTCTGGCACTGCATTGGACCTTTAATGTGGGAGATGAATATAAACTAGAACTTGAATCTCTCATTTCAAAGCAGAAAAATCCAACTAACCAATGATACATTATACATGTACTAATAATTGTACTGGCAGTTGTTACTGCTGCATTTCTATTATAAAGCTATATTATAAAGCTCTGCATTCAAAGTATCCTCCCACATCAAAGTAGGCCAATGTAAACTAAAATGGTAGATTCCATTTTACTATAATTGCAAAAAAGGTAATAAATTAGATTCTGTATTATTATTTTCTTTGCAATGCTATTTATTTTTCACGTGTAATTTTTTTTAATAAAGGATATTTATACATTTTCGACCACAGTGATCTATTAAATTCAGTGGAAATAATTATTACACACCTTTCCACATATTAGCATTATGTACTAGTGTCTTGGACTTAAAAAAAACTTTACACTATAACAATATTGAATGATTATATCAAAAGAATAATCTTTGTTGCATCTGAAAGAGTATATTTTATAATGTATTTAAATGCTCACCCGTAAAGGAGGAATGTAATGCTTGATCAGAGTTGCAAATGGAGTCACAAGGATTACAAATGAAATGTTTTAAATATAAGTAGGTTTTAACTTTTTTTTAATAACTTGCTCAATTCTCATTCTTTGGCATACCCCTGATACAAGCAGTATGCCTTAAAGAAAACTTTATACAGTGGTCCTTCAATAAGAAGTGGTAAGGTAAACTATTTCACCCTTGTTTAGGAATACTGTATACGGATCATGATAATGAACATATATTATTTCTATTTTACATAATTTTACTGCTCAGAAATTGCTTACATTTTCACTAGCCGCAAAACTGAGACAAGAGTTAGATAACATCCTCAAACTCTAAGTCGTTGGTTACCACTGACCTTTTAAAGAGCTACTTTATGCTCCAGAAATTTGATCATTTCATTACTAAACAACTTTTACATTCACTGTGTTTTTTAGTGATTTCAAATGTTACTGTTGGTCCTTAACTATTATGTCTATCCTGGATTAGTCAAGACTGATTGTCTCACACTTACCAGCAATAAGGACATTAACACAAATGTGATGACCAGCACATTCAAGATGGAGAAGGATCCATTTTCTATTTAAGTTTTCTTATTAGTGATCATATTTTTTTTGATTACAGTAAATGTAATAGTTAAAGGTATATAGACGTTTCCTGGGTTTCAAATGTTTCCTAAAAAACAGCCACTGATTAGTAGAAAAATATGTATTTTATTGAAAAGTTGAATGTACTTACATATTTATATACTGGGTACTGCTATCTGGATTTGCACACCCTTAGGATGCTTACATTACAGTGGGTACATGTTGCACAGCATCTGGGTACAGTTTGTGACTTCCAGAGGAAGTGCTGCTAGTCACATAGTTGCTGGGATCACAGATTATTTCTCTCTGCCTGTCTCCTTGTGGGAAGTGTAAACACAGGCAGCAGTGATGCAGACAACAGACAGCTGCAGGTGTAATCTACTGTGAATGTTAGAAAGTACTATTTATTTTCATACGCATCTGACTACATTTCCCAGGCTGCTTTACAGCACAGACAGCAATCTCAAATGTTTCAGCCCATGCTTCCTCCTGATTGGCCAAACAATTTTTAAAATGAATACTCGTTTAGCCTGGGTTTGGAGAGGGTGTTAACCCTGTTTTTCAACTGTCAGATTACAAGATATTTTGCTAAATTAAAGTTAAGTGTTTAAATGTTTATTCTGATATTTTTTATTGCGAAAATAAATGTTTGCATACACTAATGATTCTCCTCTATAAGATACATTCATAATCCAGTTCACTTAGATATGCCTTTACTATACCCCTGTATAACACTACAGAATATGTTAACACATTACAAATAAAGTATAATAATAATAATAATGAGCCACTAAGGTCAAAAGGTGCCAACCACATTACTGGGGAAAAGCTAGGGTGTGTATGAGTAGCACCAGATCTTATGAAGTGGTTGGGCCAAAGTTGAGAGAATGCCCTGTTGTGGATGTGTCCTCAAACAACAATTCAGCATAGGAACTGCAACATTAGAACTATGAATCAAGACAATCTGGTCAAACATGAGATGACAAGATTAAACATTGATGTCTTCGGAATTCACATAGAATGAAATGGGACCATTTCATATAAGACAACCACCACATTTTCTACTGTGGTCAAGAATTCTGCATAAGAAATGGAGTAGTCTTCTTAATCAATCAAGGGGTGGCCCAAGCAGTGCTCGGTTACAAACCAAAAAATGATAACAAAATTTAAATTCAAATTCAAGACATGCCATTTAACAATTTGGAATAGATAAAAGAAGGCAAGCCTAAAAACCAAGGACAAACTAACATATTTTCAGTGTAAGTTTCCCACAAAGCAGCAAAGTTATGAAAACTATAAATTGGTTAAGTAATCTAAAACAAAACAGTAATACTCCTCACAGGCTCTCCCTCCACAATGCCCTCTCACAGTCTCTAATTCTTCCTTATGTGTCTTTACAGTTTCTTCCATCTTCATGTCCTCTCAGCCACTTCCTCCCATGCCCTCAGTCTCTTCCTACCTTGTGTAATTTAATAACTTGTTTTAGATTTTTGAGCTGAAAACGTTAGTGCATAATCCTTAACCACACACAGACATGAGTGATACTCAATACTGTAACTGTGTCATTGTCTCTCAGGACTGCTGACTCTACATAATAAATAAGTGCAATCTCAGGATAATTTCATATAAATTCATGTAATACATTAGGGATGAAGAATAAATACTTTAATTATACATCTAACTTTGACATTGGCTCCAGGACTGTGTATAGTATTGAAATTCAGTGAGTTCAAATAACAAAATGTTTATTTGTCTCATTGCCTTAATCTAGGTAAAAACACAGTTTAAAACTAAAATGAGTTATTTAAAGGTCAATACTGGCACAGCTGCAGTTTAAATACCTATATGTACTATCGAAAACGTAACGTTTGTTACTTATGAAACCAACTAATAACATTAGCAATAATGTAGGCCAGGAGCAAACAATATGTATTTTTTAATGCATAAGTCAATGCATAGACTCTGTAAATATTGAATGATATATAATAAAGATATAATGCAAATGGGTGACTTCTGAGCAACCACGGCCAATCTGCTTTAATAAATAAAACTAAAAATACAAGGCACTGTGAAAAATCCCTGCAAACTTGAGAGGAAAGAAAAAATCTGCATATTGAAGCAGAATTTGTATTCAGCATTTTTATTTCAGGGCCATCATGCAAAGAGCAAGTTAGGTGAAAGCTGGAGTTTTATGGCTCCATGGACAGTGTGCCCCCTCTGCTGCCCAATCATCAGGTCTGCAACTGATCATTTCACTGTATGAGGCATAAGTTGGTTAATCAGTTGCTAAAGAGAAAAACTAAATTCACAATTCTAATTCAGATAACCCTTGGAATTTGATTGAACTGGTTAGCCATGGCACTTATTTTTTGAGTCCAATGGAAGGAGATCCTTATCTTCAGTGGTGTATACATGACCCAAGCAATATAAGGAAGGAAATAATGGTGCAATGTTTTTTAAGAGTTGGTTAAATGAACATTGATACCAAATATAACTATTTTAAACTACATAAGGCTTGCTTGAAGAACTTGATAATGGGTTAATTGTTTAGTAAAAATATAGATAGATGAATAGATAGATAGATAGATAGATAGATAGATAGATAGATAGATAGATAGATAGATAGATAGACAGATAGACAGACAGACAGAGAGATAGACAGACAGACAGACAGAGAGACAGATAGATAGATAGATAGACTGATAGATAGATAGATACAGAGATAGATAGATAGATAGATAGATAGATAGATAGATAGATAGATAGATAGATAGACAGACAGACAGACAGACAGACAGACAGATAGATAGATAGATAGATAGATAGATAGACCTTTAACAAATTAAAGGGAACTTGAAAGGACTTTTTCTTTGTTGCATTTCAAAGCTATGTTATGTAATACTATACCACTAAATGTTGTATTTTTTCAAATCAGAAAGAAATTAGTGATATCGTTTTATGACTCATATTTTTGTACCAATGAAACCTATAGACATACCTATGCTCTGTGAACTTCCTGTTAGTGCCAATGAAGTTCAGTATAGTTTTTACTAAATATTTATTTCATGCAAAACACAGCTTTGGTAATGTTTGAAGAATGCTGTTTTAAATGCATGAAAAAATAATTGTACTTTATGACTCTTTTAACTTATTTTTTATAAATTGCTTTTCATTGTGGTAAGCTTTTAACTCTTTATATGAAGAATATTTTTTACAGCCTAGGGTCAATAAAACCAAGAAGAAAAGAAAGAGAAGGTGAGAGCGTGGGAGGCAGACCTGTCACATAGACAGAGTTTGACAGAGCTTGAACACATCCATTTCACAAATTGTTTGAATTTGCCTGTACTATAATGGCTCTATCATGTTCCATAAACTATTAATGATGCTATCTTAGTGGATATGACCTCTGATTCTTTCGAGCTTATTTAAGGAGTCTAGTTGTGCAACATCTACCAGACCTTCTCATAACTGCTCTCTGTGCCAGGCATTGACATAATGAAGAGTTCCTCTCCTGGAAATCATCCATCCACTGTTGGTAATAGTCAGCCCTTCTTGCTAAAATTAACACTCCACAAATAGAAGACATCAGTTTTGGGATAAGAGGCTTTAGTCGTCACATTTTTTTAAACATTTAGCATAACAAAATAAGAATTCTGGTTGTAGCGTGAAACTAACATTGTGCAACATGAGCAAAACAGCTATGCTTTCGGAAGCTACTAAAGCGTACTTCATAAGGTTGCCTGGTTCACCATATAGGTGGTACCTAAGCAGTAAGTGAACAAACAGTCAAAGCATGTGAATGCTCCCCACTCTATAAACCAAACCAAGGCATGTCCCTTCTATTAATTTTAAAAAGAAAAAGGCAGAGGCCCATATTATCAAAATGAACCCTGTTTCTAAAAAATATACAATTATAATCAACAGTTTCAAGCACACATTGGCAAGTAGAGACACCCTCTAACTTCTTAACAAACAAGATCATAGCCAGGTTTTTTATTTCTCATGACAAAACTCAAGCTTAACAGGGTCCCAAGCCACCATGTCACAACCTACTTTTTTGTTGGGATTGTAAAGGTCACTTGACCGATCGTACCCATAGTTTCCTTTGGTTTTGTATCCCTTCACACAGAATGGCTATAAGGGTCTAGGACCTCTGTAGCATAAGCACGGAATTCCCTTCAGAAAACACCATGTATATACGGTCCAATAGAAAGCACTTTATGTTTGTGCGGCGTGCCCCAGTGTATAATCTGGCCATTTAGGCTCATGTAAACAGATACACATATTCTTCAGAATTGGAGTACAAACCTCAAATAATCATAGAATGTTTAGTATACTTAGATTCGGTTGTTAATCACACAAGGCTGAGGGACCCCACCAAATCCATCGATTCAGCAGAATAGCAGGAGAGAGAGAGAGAGGCTCAGCGCCTGCAGAGATGTTTGAAGGGTACATATTTAAAGCAAATCATAAACAGGAAGTTCTAGAGATCTTTATGGTACATATTTTGTTAAAACAAAACAACAAAGTGAGAGGTGCTCAATCAGAGAACAACTATCCTTAATAGGTTAGCTCTGTGGTCATGATAATCCACTCTACGAGAGCAACCTCTTTTAGCTCACTTGAAATATCCTGTAGTATATCAGTCTGGCCCCACTCATTAGAGTGACCCAGCCCCGAAATACCAGGCAATTCTACCCTGAACAGGAGAAACAACAAACCCCAGACGTACATTTCGGGCTTCATTGGGCCTCGTCAGTGAGGTGTAGCTGAACTCCCTAAGGCACAATGAGCACGGGGTCCACGTCTGGAGTCCCCTATACCTCTTAGGGAGATTAATTCCTAAGGGTAATTTGCATGAACAAAACAAAGTTAGCGGTGCTCAATCAGAGAATGAACTAACCCTAATAGGTTAGCTCTATGGACATGATAATCCACTCTCAGAGTAATTTCTTTTAGCTCATTTATGTCCTTCACAGGGAGAAATATCTTGTAGTATATCAGTCTGGCACACTCTTTAGAGTAGTCCAGCCCTGAAATACCAGGCAATTCTACCCTGAACCGAAGAAACAGCAAACCCCAGACGTACATTTCAGCCTTCATTGGGCCTCGTCAGTGAGGTGTAACTGAACTCCCTAAGGCACAGTGAACAAGGGGTCCACGTCTGGAGTCCCCTAAACCTCCGAGGGAGATTAATCCCTAAGGGTAATTTGCATAAACAAAACAACAAAGTGAGAGGTGCTCAATCAGAGAACGAACTAACCTTAATAGGTTAGCTCTATGGACATGATAATCCACTCTGAGAGCAACCTCTTTTAGCTCATTTATGTCCTTCACAGGGAGAAATATCTTGTAGTATATCAGTCTGGCACACTCACTAGAGTAGTCCAGCCCTGAAATACCAGGCAATTCTACCCTGAACCGAAGAAACAGCAAACCCCAGATGCACGTTTCAGTCTTCAATGAGCCTGGTCAGTGAGGTGTAGCTTAACTCCCTAATGCACCATGACAGGGTGATGTCTACAGTTACAAGTCATTTTCTTTGATACAGTCTTACAACAAACAATAATGATATAATATGAAATGTTGAAATAGGGGAACCTTTGGGAAACATTGATTGCAACATTGTCTAAGGACAGCAAAATAATGTACAGACTGAAATAAAAAAAAATTTACAGGTAAAAATACATGGAATTTAAGAAGGCATGCAAAAGAACTATTACATTTGCTAAAAGTAGAGTAAGCCTAACTGTATTTTTTAATATATTAATGAGAAGAAGGCCTGGAAGGAAGCTATAGGAACATTATAATTTTAAAAACGCTGACTGATAAATAGTGACCAGGAAAAGGTAGATGGGCTGAATAAGTTACTTTCTTCGTTATACATAAGGGAGATACCATTGGTTGGGACAATGCAACATAATGAGGCTCCACTTCCTTCGCCAAATAATTGGTTAACACAGGAAGAAATCCAAAAGAGGTTGCAAAAAATAAATGTTAATAATTGTCAATAGATATAATACCTAAACCATTATACATCATTTTTGAAGAGTCACCAACCAGATGAGAAAAGCCAGTGTGAAACCTATATTCAAGAATGGATTAAGGGAAAATTAAGGTAACTGTAGACCTGTAAGCCTCACCTCTGGGGTGGGGAAGCTTTTAGAAGGGTAAATACAGGATAGTATGCAAAAATATGTCTATTTGAACAAGATAATAATTAGGAGACAACACAGAGGGATAGGTCATGTCAAACACATTTACCGTATTTACTCTAGTATAAGCCGACCCGAGTATAAGCCGAGGCACCCATTTTACCACAAAATACTGGGTAAAATGAGTGACTCGAATATAAGCTGAGAGTGGCAAATGTGCTGCCCCCTATGTCCCTCTTGTGCCCTCTGTGTCCCCCTCTCTATCTGTGTCTCTTCTCCCCTCTCCCTTCCCTGTGTCTCTTTCAACCTCTCCCTTCCCTGTGTCTCTTCCCCCCTTCCTTATCACCCTCCTCAACCCCACTCCTCAACCTCCCTCCTCATCCTTAACCTCCCTCCTCATCCTCAACCTCCCTCCTCATCCTCAACCTCCCTCCTCATCCTCAACCTCCCTCCTCATCCTCAACCTCCCTCCTCATCCTCCCTCCTCATCCTCAACCTCCCTCCTCAACCCCCCTCCTTAACCCCCCCATCCTCAACCCCCTCCTCAACCTTCCTCCTCAACCCCCCCATCCTCATCCTCAACCCCCATCCTCAACCTCAACCCCCCTCAACCCCCCTCCTCAACCTCAACCACCCTTAACCCCAACCCACCTCCTCAACCTCAACCCCCTCAACCTCCCCCTCAATCCCCTCAACCCCAACCCCCCTCCTCAACCCCCCTCCTCAACCTAAACCCCCCCTCAAGACAACTCAGGAAAATGTAGTCTTTTTGGATTTTGAAAAAGGCTTTTGATACAGTGCCACATGGAAAACTATTTTCCAAACTAAGGGATTGCAGCAAATATCTGCTTATGGATTGAGAGCTGGCTAAAAGACAGGAAGCAAAGGGTTGTGGTAAATGGAACATACTAAGATTGGACCAATGTGGTAAGTGGGGTTTCTCGGGGTTCAGTATTAGGTCCTCTCCTTTTTAACATATTTATCAATGACTTAAAAGTAGGACTAGAAAGTATTGTCTCTTTTTTTGCTGATGGCACTAAGGTGTGCAAGGTAATCAAATCAGAAAATGATTTACTTTTACTGCAAAGGGATTTACATAAATTAGAGAAATGGGAAAATAAATGGCAGATGATATTTAATATAAAGAAATGTAACTGTATGAATTTTGGAATGAAAAATAAGCAAGTAATTTGTAATATAATTGAGAAAATCTAGGGGTATCAGAGATAAAAAGGGATTTAAGAGCATTTATGTACAACCACCTAGGTTATAGAGCTCAATGCCAAGCAGCAGCTGCAAAGTCAAGTTAAATATTAGTGTGTATTAAGAAGGGTATAGAAGCCAGGGAAGCAAATATAATTTGGCCACTATACAAAGCCCTAGTATGTCCTCTTTTGGCATATGGAGTACAATTTTGGTCACCACTCTAAAAATAGAATATTTTAGAGATGGAAAAAGTACAGAGAAGGACAACACATTAATAAAGGGAATATAGGGGCTAAGTTATGAAGAAAGACTGACCTTTTTTTCTCTAGAAAAAAGTTGGATATACTATATATACCTTATATAAATACATCCAGGGTCAATATAAGGATTTGTCACGTGAACTTTTTGTGCCAAGAGGTTTTCAACTGACAAGAAGACATCCTTTGAGCTTAGAAGAAAAAAAATTCCACCTTAAAGAAAGAAAAGAGTTATTCACAGTAAGGGTGGTTAACCTGTGTAATTTAAAAGGAGGTTGTGACAATGGATTCAATAAATAACTTTGAAAAGGGATTGTATCTATTTTTGAAAAAAAAAAAAGGCATTCAGGCTTATCCTGGATAACTAGGAGGAGTATTGATCCAGGGATGAATCTGATTGCCAGTGGGGTCATGAAGGAATTAGTTTGTTTCCCTTATGAGACAATTGGCAATAGTACAATGGGATTTTTGTTCTGAAAGCATAGCTCCCGTAACTGAACCAGATAAAGAAATCCAAGTACTAAGAGTCTGGAACTGCGTCCGCAAGGAAACCCCACTGTTGGTTGCTGTACCGTGCCTCAATGGATCTTTGAAACTAGAGATCAATTGTTTCAATTGGCCTGTCACCATAGCCTGAATAAAGGTTTCTGAACCCTAACAATACCCTCCACCATCGCTACAGCCCCAACAGATGCTACACCAGTTGCAAAGATTTATTTGGCTGGCAACAGTTGTGATGAACTAAGCATTGGAGGCAAGTGGTGCTGTGCCATGGTTGCCATGGTTGGTGCAGTAGAAGATGGCAAAACATCAGCGTGCATGCCTGAGTGAAAGAGAGCAGCAAGTACCAAGAGTAATGTGACCCATGACTACTACCAGAAGTGAACTTGCTTCTGTGAGCCTAGTGACCTCCTAGATCTGGACCTCTCACTATGCTGTGAAGATCTAAAAACTTAAACTACTGACCATAGATCTAGAATGTCTACCGGGCATACTGCTTCTGTGAGACCGGTGACCCCTAGATCTGGATCTCTCTCTTGGACTTAACTATTGATTGTAGATCTAGAATGTCTACTGTGCATCCTATGGTGACTATGGTGTGACTTAGACCTGGATCTAGAGGCTCTATACCACCTACAACTGGGCAAAGGGGTCATGGGGGAGCCTTGCTATCCTCTCAAGTCCTTCATACCAGAACCCTCCCAACACTGTTTTACCCTGGTGGGATAGTGATAAGCTCCCCTGGAGATGGTGGGTGAAACATCTCAGGAGATCTTTCAAATGCACCTGTCCTGTACACAAGGTAGCCTGGAGGTAATATTAGTACTCACGTAGAACATGGCCGCCATCCTAGTCCAATATTGTCATAATGACTCCTTCAGGGACCCCTCTGAAGAGTGAACTGATCTCCATGACTTTGAGAAGGTGCCACAGATGGGCTCAGCCATTTAGGAGGTCTTAGAGGCCTACATGGATGAGGAAGGTGAGGAGGGGGAAAGGTGAGCTCTACCTCTTACTGGGACCAAACCCATTTAGGTCCTTTCTCAGAAGCTCACCTCATCTCCTCAATTCCTCCTTAAAAAGAGGGATGGAGGAAAGAAAAGGAAGCAAATGAGGGGCAGAAGATAAAGAAAAATGTTAAAAAGAAAAAGGGAAAAAACTAAATGTTGAGGAACATACAGAAGAGGGGAATGGCTGACTTGCCTATTTCAGGTGCTGGGTGGGTTTGAGGATGAGCGCCGCCCCTCTACATTTCACCAACACACCTCCTGATGTGTGATGATCTCTTGTTTCCTACTAGACACTAGGGACAAGACATCCATCACTGTCTGCTACTGGCTTTATATTAAACAGTCAGGTGTCACCCTATGTAAGAAAGACAGCAATACATGTTTGAGCATGTGATACTGTGCTATGAGTTGATCACCTTACATTAGATATACACTAAGTAGGATCTAAGGTAAGGATTTTATGATAATATTAGTATTATCATCCATGTGACAGGAGGTACAAATGTTAATGTTTATGTCCTCTGAAAGTAGTTTAATCACTTTTTTTATATGTAAAACAAAATCACTTTGTTATAGAAGTGAATATGTCCAAACTTGTACAGTGTATGTCCTAGATAAATTCTTAAAGCCACCGGGGAAAAAAGGGAAAAAGGAGCATTTACTTTTACTCGATTAAAGGAAAATCAGTTATCATGCCCTAGGTCTCCACAGCTTGATTAAGCTTCTTTGGGTTAGGTGTGTTGTGAAATACCTCTATTTATAACCAATATGTGAAAAAGCATGCAGCTTATAAATGCAAATCAAAGGATTACAGAACTACATGTAAAATCATCCATAATAATAATAATAATAATAAAAACATTTTTGCCAATAAATGCAAAAATATAGCAAAAACTATTGGTTTTGATGCCACTCTCAAGGACCTTTTATGTGAATGGTTTGACAAATACCATTAATTTGTTTTGGATTCCTATTCTGCATTTTATTGCCTATAATAATTAAGCATACAAAACATTTTCAGAGAGCTTTGAGCTTTTTTACCCTAAAGCCTACATGAATGGGGGAAAATATGTGTGCAACTGGATGTGTACATCTGAGTATGTTCATGCACCCAGGCATACAAGAGTGTGTAGACAGAGGTGACAGAGTGCATGTAAGATTACATAGGTGTGCAAAGCATGTAATGAGTGATAGGGGGAGATACATTTGGGAAGAAAGCAATTCTTCTATTCCTTGTAATGGGCCGTTGTCCTATAAGAACAAGCATAGAAAGGCCTGCTTTGCTTAGTGATAGCCAGAGTAATGAATACCCTGCCTAATAGGTAAAGTTTCAGCTAATTATGAGAGAAAAACCTTGTGGAGTTTAGTATGTATAAATAAATATGTGGCCTGTCTAGTTTAGCTTGTATTGCTGCATGATTGATGAGAGAGGAAGCTGCCATTTAATGTAATTTTTCGGGGTTGCTGTGCCGACTGACATAATACAATTTAGAGCCTGTAATGTGTTTGGATGAAAAGAGCAACTGTCATTCAAAAACAATTGAGATTCAAATGTATGGCAGTGTAATGAGTGTATTCTCTGATTTTCAGTAACTCACATTATGCATCCTTACATATATATTTGAACTTTATAAATTTTCTATTTATAGTAGCACTTAACCCTACACACACAAGGACTTCTTTCCATCCACTTGGTGCTGATTTATATAATTTGGGAGTTCAGGGCACCCTCATTCTGTTTAGGACCCCACTGCTGTAATATGAACCTGTCACCTCTCTACAGTGTCCTTGGCACACGGTGCTCCCTATCATCTAGTAACAAACATTAAAGCGTTCCATTCCAGGTAGGTCACTTGGGGTGTCAGGTCATTGTCCAGCAGGGTGCATGTGCTACGAGAGCGCAAACTCACTACTTAACCATTTCAAATCCAACAGATATACGTTTGTGCAGATATGTAACCTAGTCTGTCAATAATGTCATATTTTTAGAATTACTCAGAATAATTATGTTATTAGTAATAATAATACTTCACCCATATTCAGCATATATCAGTAAACTATTTCAGAATGCTTATTATTATTATTATTATTATCCTTTATTTATAACGCGCCAACATATTCCGCAGCGCAATGATCTTATCATGACTATATGATTTAATAATGTAGCTAGCCCATTAAAGGAATGTTTCTGGCTTTCATGTTTGCAGTTTACTAAAACATTGAGTACATTACACAGTAATTAATTGCCAAAGCCCCCTGTCTTTTAAAGCAAAACTCCAACCATATGTAATTTGTGTTTATTCACACAGATCAATGAACTCAAAGCCATGGCCTGCCCAGTTAAACACCAGAGGCTCTACAGAGACTTGGACTTGGCAAAGTCCATTATCACTGGAGAAGCTCACTGTGGCTGTAGGCAGCAGATCAAGAGCTAACAGAGGATTTAGAAGAACATGGCATCCTCTCAAGAGTTCAAAGCAGATCCCAGGTACTGATTGTGTGGGCTTTAAATATGACAAGAAATCTGATTTCATAGGATGAAACAGTAGCAAGTTAAGGGCTCTTATTCAGAAAGCCAATTGAAAAAAAATGCAAACCTTGCTGAATCTTTGCTTTCTGTTCTATATATGTTGTGTATTATACCATTATTTAGTAATATATTTGTAACTATTTCTGATTCATGCTCTATCTGTTCCATGGAAATTGTGCCACTATATACATTAAAGGAAAGACCATCACTGATGGCTCATCATGTCTTGCTGCAAGAAAGCAAGACATCTTTTACATGTTCTTGTACAGTAGTGAGCGAGCAAGACAAATAGAATAATTTATGCTTATAAAAATAAATAATGTTTAAATTACAGTAGTGTACATGCATGTAATTAATATGTATATATTCCAGTAGAGCAAGTGCATGCAATTAAATTAAATTGAAGTCTGTTAAAGGATGAGATCCCCTTCCGGATAGCTACTCTGTAGTGGTGCTTGTGTACCTCAATGAAGTCGTGAGCTATACCATGTAGGGTCACACAAGATGGGCAGGTCATAGCAGAAAAGTCAGACAAATCTCGGTTCACTGGAGATGGAACTGGCAACCCACTCTAGTATCTTTACCAAGATAACCTTATGGATTAGCACAACCAGAGACATGACAATAAATGTACCTGGCCTTCTGTGGTCCATGGGGGTCACAGAGAGCTGGACACAACTGAACGACAGAACAGCAACAACAATAGTATGAGATACAGTATTAGAGAAATATATCATTAGTGGACAACATGTAAGTAAGGACCGTTGTGAGTGCAGCTAACCTTGCATTACACAGTTTGAGATTAAGCTTGGTAAGCAAATTATTTATAGCAGTACAGGAACAGGAAGACAACACATGCAGCAAATAAGTGCCATCTAGTCTTCAATTGTTCTAAGTGTTTTAAAACGGCAAACCTGATTTTGTCTTGTGTAAATGGTAGGCATATATCTGTCTTAGCTACATTCGGAATACCTTGATGATTTCATGCACTTGCCACCATATCACATTTGTCACTTGGCATGGCTGATTTCCTTTACTATGACCTCCCGAGGGGGCTCTACAACCATTTGTGCATACATTTTCTACAAGCTAACATCAAGTGTACTAATGCCTCTGAGTCTTTTCTAATATATTTTATCCTGCAATACAATTATTGTTAAAATGATATTAAGCCTAGGTGGCAGCTAAATTTATTGCGTAACCAAAAGATATAAAATGTTATACCATGTACAATGTTGGTAGCCCTTCTTCAGAGTGCCTCTAATGCCGGGGCCTCTACAACTACCATTCAGTAGCTGAATCCTCAGTGGTAGCATAACCACCAAGTACAAACCTGCTCTGCCATGGTACTGTCGTAGATATCACATTTCATAGCATAGTTTGCAATCTGTTTAGCTCTTGTAATTTGGTAAAACAAATCTCTAAATGTGGTCTCCAGCACTGGGATCTCACAGCTGTAGGTGAGATGAGTGTGTGCCAAGACATTTTCTGGTAATGGGATAAGGTAAATAAATAAATTTTGCATTGTTTAGAATTAACTTATTACGATATTCATTTTCTTCAATATTGTATTATAAAATAAAAGAACATAGAACACATATTTTCATGCACTTTTAGGAGCATGTTATAAATATTACAAAAGTTGTTTTTGCGTGAACAATATTGAGTAAAACCTGTTGAAAAAACAGGAAATACACAGGGCATACTTTAGTATGTAGATCTCATTAGCAACAAGTATGACTGAAATGTCTATATTATTGCTCATTTGCTAACACCCCACACCCCCAGAGTATATGAATCAGTTCATTCTGCTCTAAAAAAAACACTGTGGTACAATTTGCGGTTTCAGATGCAACAAAGAAAACTAATTATTTCATGGCCCTTTAACATATCTGTGTCCCAACCTGCTGTTGGCATTATTCATTAGGCAGTTTCCACATGTTTAGTCATGAGAAGAGAGTAAACAGGATAGGAGAGCATCTCCAGGACAGAGAGGTACTGCCAACAATTATAGCTGAGCTGCTTCTACCTGCTTAAATATATTACAAGATGGCAGTGGCAGCAGGCCATGCAGAATCTGGCAAAAGGTAGTTATATATCATCCTTTTCATGCCAACTTATGGGAGCTCCAAGTGGGTGGCACATCTGTTTTCTCTAAGGACGCATGGAACATTTTACCTAATAGGCATTTAGAATTATTTGTATATGTACACACCAGAGATACATATTTACTGGTTAAATATGTGTTTAGATCATCAAGAGTAAACTTTTGCTAGATCCTGTTTTTATGGCTAAATTTCGCAACAGTATTACTGGTTTAATTTGGAGGAGTATTTGTCCTCAGCGACAGAAACTATCCCATGTCTGTAGAAGGTTTAGAAGTGAAGGGACATGAGATCAAATGGCAACAACCTCACTGCTTGGCACAAATGTTGGACACTTTTTTAATCACATATTTTCATTGTGTTTGATTGATACAGAGGCACAGAATGTAATATCGCTCGTAATTTAAAAGGGGTTATTAATAACATAGTATAGTTCCAAGTAAGTAGTAATTTAAAGCACCACCGTCGTCAATTTTGTCTTATATTGTCTATTAAAAATGAAACTTGATAATGCACATAATGTTTTTAGAAAAATAACATACCCTTTACATATTTACAGCCTTATTAAATTGTGATTCGGTAAATGTAATAAGGCTCTATATAAGCACACAGCATATTTTTTTAGTTAGTGAACTTCTATCCAAAAGCAAGGTCTTCACTAACTAAAAACTTCTGTAAATAAAATATGCTGTGTGCTTAAATAGAGCCCTTTTACATTTACCGAATCGCAATTTAATAAGGCTGTTAATTTCGAATTGCAATTTTCTTTGCTGATTATTCCATTTTCTCTTCTGCGTTGTTTCTGTCCTCTGCTTTCTCAGGAGGCAATGTCCTTCTAGACTAAAGTCCCTTTTTTTCTGCTAAGAACACTGGCAGTTGCACATGCCACATTCTCATTGTGCTGATAGAAACGTTCCATTAATTCAAAGTATGGCCACCTCAGGCAGTCTAGCAGCCGAAAACAAAATGGTAGATAACCTTGCGTATAAAATGTAATCAATTAATGGCTGTATTCTTTTTAAACATTCTAATACTATTTTGTCGGTTTTCAAGTGTATAGTACATCTGCAAAAGACTGTGTTTTAAATATATGAGTACATACTGTTATATTCCTTATATTCCTATTTTAAGTAAATAACATATATAAAAAAAAAATAGAGTTTTAACCCATGAAACTAAACTCTGTAAGGAGACGGGTAATTCACTAGACAGAGCTGGGTAAAAAGAGGATGTCTTGTGCAGCTCATATAGTGAAGGTGCCTGAGCTCCTAATATGCAAAGCAGGCACATACATTTTTTTTTTAGATATTTGGGAGCATTCTTTATAATAATACATTATAGGCAGTGTGTGTATCTTGTTTAAAAGATAAAACATAATTAAACAATATATATGCTTGAAAAAGTTAAGCCTGACCAACAGCATAATTAAGCTGGAAAAAGGTTATACAGTTAGTTTTTATTTAGAAATAACAAATAAATATTGAGACATCTGCAGGACCCTGCAAGGTCCATGATACAATGGTGGAAGTGTGCGTGAGAAGGGCATTTATATTTCTAGAGAGCCATGGTTGCATCTTTTGATGCAACATCCTGCTTCTGGACCAGTGAGGGGAGAGGCATGTGGTGTCACTTTATATCTTATCCAGGCTCTGGACTTAATCTTGTCTCAGGGTAGGAGCTACCCGGTTCTTACCTCAACCCTTCTGGCCCCCATGGAGCTCTCATGGCCTTTTATGGCCTCCAAAACCCCTTCAGTGCTCCAGCTGCCCCCTCTCCCATTTTTCACCTACCCCCTCCTTTCTTCACCTTTCTTCACCTCTCTTCTCCCATCTCCTCTTCCTCTCTTCTTTCTCTTCAATACCTTTTTCTCTCTCCCTTCATTTACTCTGTCCTCCTTCACCCTTCCCCTCCTTTATCCCCTTTGCTGTCTCTTCCCCTCTTCTTCCCTTCCCTTTCTCCTGTCTCTCCATTTCTCCTCATCTTCCCTTTCCCGATATCCTCCACCCTTCCTCTTCTTTCTCCTTTTTCTCTCTTTTATTTACTGTG
This sequence comes from Discoglossus pictus, assembly GCA_027410445.1. NCBI lineage: Eukaryota > Metazoa > Chordata > Amphibia > Anura > Alytidae > Discoglossus > Discoglossus pictus. The sequence continues at coordinate 309,660,360 of CM050165.1, forward strand.
TATTCAACTGGTAGATTCCACTGCAGCATAATTAAGGTAATTTATTAGAGGCTGTATGATACTATTTTCCATTACAAAAACATAAACATTTTCCATATTTTCAAATATAATTACTCAAAAACACAATCCTCAAGGGTCAGATCCGAGCCAGATATTTTGAGTATTTCTGTGTAAGTACATGTAAGTAAATACAAATGATTGAGCCACCTGTTCTCAAACAACAAGTATTTAAAGTTTATTTAATACTGGCCCTCGAAGACCAAAGAGAGAGATCTTCTCATACTGAAATCCTTCTACCTATTATCCAATTACTGTGTTCTTTATTTCTGGATTTATACATCAATCCATGTGTATGGACCACAAACCCACAGACACTTCACCTATGCTCCACATACCACAATAGGTCATTGATATTTTATATATTTGCTTTTTCAAAGGTATGTGTAATTCAAACAAATTCAAATAAACAGCAGTTAAGAAAATGCACAAAACAGCTAAAGGAACACTGTGGTCATATTTCTGTATATATTCTTTCGTTTAATTAATCATGTTTGTGGGCAAATGTTATTCGGAAGCATAACAAAATTAACCACAATCTTTCCATTTTGCTACTTTTATATGGAACTTTTGCTGCTGTCTTTCTCTATTTGGGTAACCCTACATGGTATAGCTCACAGCTTCACTGAGGTAGACAAGCCCCTTTACCATGACAAGGTAGCGATCCAGAAGGGGCCACTGCAGTATAATATATATGAATATAAAAATTAGAGGCTGCAAATGTATTTACCTTCTAAAAATAAATTGCATATATTCAAATGTAGTTCTTCAAAACAGTAAATTGTATAACAATGGCCAGAGTAGTCCTTTAATTTCAAATTACAATAACCATTAAAATAAATAAGGTTGGACATATTTATTTGTCATTGAAACTACCTTGTGGTCAGGGACCTGCATACAGTCTGGGACAAAGTGATGTGACAAATAAAGACAGATGTGAGCACTACATAAGGGTCTATATAGAGTATAGAATGTGTTTTTGTTCATGTGGGTTTTGATTTACTCTGTTAAATACTTTCTGTATACTTTAGCTCCTGTGTTTGCTTAGCACCTTTGACTTATGAAATCAGACAAATGTTCTCCAAGCTTGCAGTAGCATAGGAAGATTCATGGGCCAATGCAAGAGTTTGCAATGCCAGCTTGCACAAAATGTTAGTTCCAGTTTAAGTACACTTTCTACAAAATGACACTTCCAGTCAAATATATTATACTTGTTTAAAACTTTAATTCTACTACATACATTTGGTAAATCTTGCTACTGTCCAGCTCATAGGTGTGGGCATTGTAGCTTTTTGTTATTCTGTAGACCAGACTATTCACTGAAATGAGAATAAATGTCTCCAACTGGAAAAAGTTGCTCCTCACTAATGAGAATAATAATACGAATTTAGGGGGACACTTACCAACTATTGTAAGAGCTGCAATGGAAAAGCAAAGAAAAAATAGAAATAGTGCAAATCGAGCACATCACAAACTTCACAATGCTTAGTAAATCTATCTCTATAATTGGACTAATTGCTTAAAAAATCTAAAATAAAGTGCAAATCATTGTCAACATTCACACAAATGTGACTAAAAGATATCACTAGACAAATTATTAACCAAAAATGTGTTTTCTTGGAGAGGAGCCTGTCATTTAAGTGCACGCTAACCGATCCTTCTGCTTTTTGTTTTACAGGATCCCACCACATCTTGTCAATCTCCTGTCTACCAATTACAGTGTCCCACAAGCCTGCTTCTCCCTTCCTCCATCAGCATCACACCTCCTATCCAGTAAGTAATCAGATACATTGTATCACAGAGAAATATTATAGATCTCTGTGTATTATACATCTAAGAAAAATTGTAAACTCTATTCCCAACTTAATCACCACATTCATTCAAACTACTAAAATAGTAGTGGGTAGCAGGAAAAGTCCCCTCCCCAACCCTTATCAAGTACTGTAAACTGCAAATTAACATTCAGAGCAGCACATTAGCACAAATGAGACACACAAACAAAGTTTAACATACCAGGAATATTTTACTGTAGAGAAAAACTGCTAGTACAATGTATAGACTGTATTAATGCTCTTTAAGATGACCAACTTACTCTTAGGGTGACAGTGTCCCTTTAAAGCAAATATTCTGTACAAATAGCTGAGCATGCAGCTAAAAGTTTCATTATCAAGTGCAGAGCACAAAAAAACAATACATTATCAAATCTACACTTGAGCTGATGCTTTACGCAACGTTGGATTATGGAGTAGGACGTAGCTGCAATACAATGTTCACATTTCAAATAATATCAAGATCATCTGATATATATTATTAATCTTAATTGTTTATTATGGATCTTTAATTGTATGGCTCCAGCAGGGCACATTAATCCAACAGTACTGCAGTATAACAAGTGAGGTAGAATAAGGGAAATCTGAAGTGATCCTATAAAGGTTAGAAAACATCCAAAAACATGGCTGAGAACCATCCCTTTGCTGTAACCCATGGATGTACATTCCAGGCTTTATCAGATGTAGTTATATTGGTTGAGCCACCTGTGTTCAAGCAGAGATAAGCTTAAATCATTGTCTGATTGTATCCCTCTACATGGGAGTTGGATACCCCTGCTCTGTCTAATTGTATAGTATCTGGGAATTAAACATTTCCTTGAGAACACCCTGTGTTCAAGCCAGATATATTCACAGCCAGATTATTAATTGGGTTGCTAATATCTAAAGAGAAGAGATGCCCAAAACTGTACTCCTTGTTCAATATATAATATGATGGAGTTTATATTTCTTCTACGATGTAGCCTACTAATCAAAATGTCTGCAGTTTTAAACATTTTGATAAATAGACTCAACATACAAAGTAGAAGGTGTAGTTTGAAACTTTACTTATTATCTTAAATGTGTAAACTGAGGCTGGTCTTGAACAGGCAACTTTGCATGTTTAATGCAATTTTAAGAAGACGTACTGGTGAGAAAAGGAAAGTTTCTGTACAATCGATAAGATATGTCATGTCTCATAATGCATTGAGGGTTTCAGGAACCTTAATTATTTTGTACCTTTAACATTTCAAATGAAATAGTTAACTCTGGGATTATCCGAAATATTTGGTTTATTTCACACTTTTTAATATTCTGTACCTTACACTGTGATTCTTGTTTCCAGAGTTGGATACACTGCAGCTATGCATTTTTGGCATCTTGACATTTCTTACCTTATTTTCTGTGATCCTGTTTTTGGAAGACGTTTTTTATATAAACAAAAAAGTGCGTTGTCAGGCCAAAAGAAAAACATATCTATGGAGCAGTGCAGCGCCCACGGTAAGAGGCTCGAGGCAGGAACATTACTATAAGTATAATTCCAAATTTAAAGTGGGACTCCTGTAACGAGTCCACCTCATGATTACTTGTTATTGCAAGTCACTACCAACCCTTAAACATTATGGGCCATATTCTATTAGCTACTTGCAAATGCCTTGAACTCATAAATTTAGCTTTGGGTGTTTGTTTTTTTTTATAAATGTTTATTTGCATTCTATTGACTTAAGAATTAATTAGTGCCAATAAGTAATATTTGCAGAATATGTTGCAATATTAAGAGTGATTTTAAGTGTGTATAAATTTGCGAATTGGGCAATTGAATGGGGCCCTATGTACTTACTGGTCTGGCAAACATGTATATTTCTTGCACTATTTTTCTTCCAATTGCATCATCATTATTGTATTTTTCATTGAAACTTTTATTTTACAAATATACTGTCAGTTAATTACATTATATAATAATACTATTTTTTTTTTTTAATCCTCAAAAGACCCTGTGTGTAATGAAGTAACTATATTTGAATGATTTCTTCTCAGGTCATCTCAATTTTCACTTGTTTCAGTCTTTGGATACCTCGCTCCGCCATGTTTGTGGATATTGGTATTAGCACGTGAGTAGTAGCTGTGTATAACGGGCAAAGCAAGGGGAGAATTAATTATACTATAATGTACAGGAACAAAAGATCTGTTTACCTCATCCAGTTTACTAAGTTATCAATGACAAAACCTATTTGATCCTTTGCCTCCAAAAATAATACTGACAGTTCAGTCCCACACATTTATTTCTATGCATGTCCATGCTACACCTGCTGTTATTTTATGAATCTCCTGTTTTTTCTGTAATACACACAACACCTCCCTTTCCATCCGCCTCATACATGGACTGGCCATTTGGTGAGTTCCACATAGGCATCAGCATGCTTTAGTGTTGGAGGCAGCACTAGGATAAGCAAACAACATAAATATATATCAAACAAACAAACAACAAACACACACAATAGACATATACATCGCACAAATGTACAATACAGATACACAGATTTATTAACTCCGTTTTTTTTGCTACATTATAACAAAACTATTTGATAGCTATGTGTGGCTTTTTATTTCTACATTGACCTGCATTTTACACTTCAAATGGATATAAACTTATGCTTCTGACTTTTATTTCATGACATCTCACATACAGTTACACGACATTGAGATATGTCCAACTTTAGACATTATCTAAAGGGAATCTAGCAGAGTATCCAAGTGATGTATTTTCCCAGACATATATTGCTCTTACATACAATATGCTTCTCCGGTGGGTCATCACAATCTAGTTTGACACTGCAATTACACCAGGAATTCATGGTGGTCTAGTCAGTGTCAGACAAACTAACAGCTCATTGGCAGGATTAAAGCAGATCATCTACAATAACCCAGTAATTAGAAATAAGCTGAGCTGCACCTCTCTCACTGTATTTGTAAAAGTATATTTTACATTTAAAATAATTTTGTGCAAAGTATTCAGGCAATTCAAGGATATTTAATACACTAGAGACTTGCCCATAAAAAATTAAGGCATACATTTTCAAGCCTCGCAATGATGTTGTTTGCCACACAATGCGAGGCTCGCTATTCAAGGCTTCTCTCTCTTTCCTTCCCTTCTTCTGTGTCCTCTTCCATCCTTCTCTCTCCACTCTGTGAGCCTTGCAAAGAGCGCCTTCAGCAGCCAATGCAGGCCTCATAAAGAGCTCCCTTTGCGCCCATTGCGGGCCTCCCGTCACAAATGACAGGATATTTAATTTTTCTGTCCCCTCACCATGTCTCTTCAGCCACTCCCTCCCCTGTGTCTCCCCCCTCCCCTGTGTCTCATTCTCCATATCTCCCTCCCCTGTGTCTCTTGCAACCTCACTTACGGGCTCCCTGCCTCTCCCCCTGCGCCCATTGTGGCCCTCACCTGTTCCCCCTCTACCTCGTGGGCCCGCAAGGGCCACAATAGGCCCAAGGAAACAGGCAAGGGCCATAATGGGTGCAGGGGGACAGGTGAGGGACACAATGGGCCCAGTGGGAGAGGCAATGAGCTAATTTGCTATTCAGTTGGTGTCTTTTTGCAGCCTACGAACAGCTTCCGAGTTACAGGCTTGAAAAAAAAATGCAGACGGTTAAACCTGCGAGGCCCATAACTCGAGGTTTAACCATTGCCATTTTTTTTCAAGCTGGAACTCGGAAGCCGGGAAGGGGGAGGAGAAGGGGGGAGGGGAGGAGAAGGGGGAGGAGAGTGGGAATTATGTGCTGCAGGGGCTGGGGGGGGGGGGGGGGGGGGGGAGGGAAGATGCGGCCACTACAATACTTAAAAATTAAATGTAGGAGCAGGGGGCTGGAACAAGGTGGTCTGACCCCCGAGTGTACAGCTTTAATACTCAGGGGTTAAAGAACATTCTTTATTTTGTATTCAAATATATAATTTCATCCAGTTTTGCATATTTATCCATTAGTATGAGAGAGTTAGGAATTGTCCTTTATAATGTAAATGTAATGTTTAATTGATACTCTGTGCATATCCTTTACTGTCTTTGTATTATCGCTATGCTTCGTACATGATGATCTTACCATTACCTGTTCTTTCCCAGTTATTTTGCGGTTTGCTTCTACCTCATGCTCATGGTCATGATTGAAGGTTTTGGGGGTAAGGACGCTCTGATCAAGAAGTTTGAGAACACAGAAATAAACATCAACACTGGGCCATGTTGCTGCTGCTGCCCTTGCCTCCCCCTCATCAAACTGACTAAGTGAGTCCCAACAGAGCGTTTGGTAGAAATTCTGCGTCACTAAGTGTCAACCACAGATCTGGTTGTATAGATACTGGACAGCACAATACATTGGTCCTTCTAAACAGAGACAGACTGGCTCCTTGATTTAGTATAATTGTGTCAGTGGTGTAACCTTCCCCTTAATATATTTAAATATTAAATATCATCATATTTTGGCCAGGCTCTGAACATCTATGGTTGGTGTTGCAGGAGTTTGTTAATGTGCAAATAGGCAACATGGTTTTAGAACGTAAAAAAATAATACAGTCTCTAATTTATTACTTGTATATATGCAAGTATGCTGCTATGGAATGACTATTTTAGAGCGGAAACTTCCAGTTAAGAGGCAGCACAATTGGAATATGGCATCTACAACAGCCAGTGGTGTCAATAGGACTAATGCAAAGCACATTATTTTATAAGGACATGCCCAGGTAAAATAAATGCAGCAGTAGCCTAGTAAAGAAACTGACACTTCCAGTAAAGATTAATTGCACATAAAAGAGACACATAAAAAAAGATTATATAGAATAAAAATGATCACACTCGTTCTTTAAGAGGTCAGGAATTAAGGATTTCTGTACTTTCCTGTTTGCATGGAGATTTTTTTCAGTTAAAATGCTTACTTCCTAGATGAGACTAACGGAATGAAGTACAGTCATATCTATGTGCAATATCTACCTTGCAGGAAGAAGCTGAACGTCTTCATCATATGCGTGTTCCAGCTGTCCTTCCTAAAACCCCTCTTCAATATCATCGGCTTGATACTTTGGGCGGACGGTATCTTTTCCATAGACGATGTAAGAATCTATATGCTTTGTGTGGTTTTTGTGCTCAAGCAGAGGTATTGTTGGAAAACTACTGATGTCTGCACGGTATTCTCAGCCTAAAACAATTGCTAGAAACAATCTGAGCATGTGCACCCCCACAGAGTAATAAGTAGCAATAATTAGATTACACTCTAACAGGTGCAAATGCAAAGGTTTGGTAGGTGGATTAAAAAGGTTGATAAACAAGTAAAAAATGAGTAAAGAGAACGATTCAGAGTACCCTGCCATATTTTAAGCATGCCAGGAGACCTGTTTTCCCACATAAGTAAACAGTTCTCAAACTTCAGCCAATAATAAGGACATGCAAATGATGCTCAGAATATACTACGTCAATTAATAAGAGTTACTTCTGATCATTTTTTCATTTTTTAAACGGCACACAAATTTTTTTTGCCAGCTTTCCAAGCTCAAAAATAATTAAAAAGACTTTTATCTTTCTATACACTAAAAAGAACTAAAGGGACACTGTCACCCCAAAACAAGTTGGCTTCATCTTAAATAAAATTTAGAAACGGTTTATATTTGGTATGAGCCATAATTCTCTACAGTAAATCAGTCCTGAGATATTCAGCATTGTAAAAGATGCTCAGTATTTTAATTTGTGGCTCAGTGGCACTCATGAGGGTGGAGGATGTGATCTGACTTCATTCTACACTTCGGAGGCATGGCTTTTACATGACAGAGAAGATGGACTGTAATCCTAATTAGCACATCAAAGCAGGTAATTAGTAATTGGCAAAAACAATGCTGATTATCTCATCCACTTTAGAAATAAGTCTCTAGTAAAATGTATAGCTAGTGTCTCCTACTTTTCAGAGAACCACTGTACCCCATATGAAAGTAAAGCTGATGTATTTATTTGTTAAATACAATATGCAGTTTAAAATAAATAAAAGTTAATATTTTGTCTTACTAAAATGTTTTTCTCCTCCTCCCTGTGCCATGTCAGGGGGTGTGACCAGCTCTGCCTTGGGGAGTTTAGAAGCAGGATGGGCAATTACATCACTGCCCTGTCCACGACATCATTAGCTCCACTCCCACTGTTTACACAGAGGTAACAGCTCTGCTGTAACCTGCTTGCAGCTGCTAGGCCCCACCCAGTAGGTGCATGTGTAATCATAACCTGCCCCCTTTTACTGAGCATGCTCAGTCTGAACCAGTGTCTGACTGTTCAGACTCTTGCCAATATACAATTCTACTTATTTTAAACTGCATAATGTTTTCAATAGTCTGTGTCCAATAAACAAAAATATCAGTTTTACTTGTAAAGCTGCACTACAGTGGCCATTTAAGAACAGCTTAGGTTTTGGGATGACAGGATAAATTGTCATTAAAAAGCCTGCATTATAACTAAACTGATACATTTCATATACTGACTAGAATCAATGATATTGATTGGAATACCCGGTCCCAGGTTACGGACGAGATATGTTCAGGAAAACTGCTTTAGGCCAGATTTGTAGGTAGCTCGGATCCCTGATGAATAATAACAATACTATAATGGCTCATATGTGGTAATAATAATATAGTGTAATACTGTAATAATAATAATAATACCCCTATACTGTAATAATAAGTTACATAAACTATTGTGCTCTTTCTTAATTCAAACAAATGGAACATAAAAACAAACTCATACAAAAAGCCTTGGGAGCCTGTTCTTAAGTATGAATTGTCTGTAAGTCAGGTCACTTGTAACATGGGAGCTCCTGTATTTGTCTTGCAGACAGTAAAGCAAATTAGAGCTGTCTTGCAGGGTAACAGATTAAGTCTTGCAAGATTTTATATGGACGCTGAACGCACATTGATAACGCTTCATTGAAAAGAGCAGGTTTTATATATTACTAAAGGTTTCTGTGCATAAGTGTTAAAAATGCTACAAAACGGTACTTGAAATAAAGTACAAAAGCAGATTTACAGCACTTCTATAACTTTCTTCTGATAGAGTAGTACCACCGGCATTATTTAACATAATTAAACATTTTACAAATTTAAATTGAATCTATTATACTAGATGAGCTATGTCACATACTAGCCTATCACAGACTGTGTCTAAGCAGCATGTTGTTGCAATGCGGTCTGTGATAGGCTAGTACATCTGAAAAACAGTGTGCATGCATTACAGGGGTGGACACTTATGTAAAATAATTTAGTATTAAAAAACAGGGAACCTACCAACTATTACTCACATTCTGTCATGACTATCTCACCAACAACATGCCACCCGCCAATGTCCCAAAGGTTCGACTAGTGGGGGAGGGATACGCCCTTTGAAAATAGAATTTTTTTTTTTTTTAAATGTTCACTAAGATTTTCTGTATTATTGCTTCTTTTCTGTTCATATTATATATCATTCAAGCTATGTTTAAAACACAATGTAAAATTATTTAGCACTTTCATCAAAACTGCATGCCACGAGGAGTGACATCATTATTTGTGGTTCAGGATTTCCTTTTTATTGCTTTGAGCTCAAGTTTCCTATTTTTTATACATATTGTACATTGCAAATATAAGGGTTGCAATGTCTCCAGTGATACTTTATATTTTCATAAATAAATATATACAACCTATTTTAATTTCATATCGGTATACATATAGTTTCGCACAGCCCATGATGTTGAGTTGTTGTATTCCTTTAATTGCTGATCATTGTTATATATGTGCCAGTGATGTGATACTTGTTTTGCTGCTCAGCTTTCGGCTCAGTCGATTGCACTTTGGATGAACACAACTCTTGGATTCTCCACCATCATCGCTCTGTGGCCCATTGGAATTCTTTTCCGACAGGCCAAAGGCAGCCTGGCTGAGCAAAACATGGGCAAGAAGTTTGCCATTTTCCAGGTAAAGTTTTCACCAGGATTTCCCTCTTTCTAGCTCATTTCTCACTCAATGATTTTAAAAAAAACTGAAATTTACTAGGAACCCATTTATTGAAAATAATTATAATGAAAATTATCTAATTTTTAAATGTACTGAGAAATGCCATGTGCTTAAGTATTTCAAAACACCATAGTGGCAGGGGTATAATACTGGTATAAAACCACTAATTGTGCATGGCTTACATTCACAGTTGAATAGCATTAGACAGATGCTGATACTTCATATTTTTAAATGGAAATGTCAAACTACCAAAAATATGTACTGAATGAAGTATGTTTTAGCAACTTGATAAATAATTTTGTGAGCACAAATGAAGCCAGTGTAGATGTCCCACTTGAATATTTTCAGTATTTTCCCTGTTTTATTGCTAACCTTCTTGTGCAATGAGGATGACTGGCACAAGGTAAACATATGTCATTAGTGCTGCCATGTTGGCTGGCCGGGCTCATCACGTCTCTGAAAACAGTACAAAATATCTAGAAAGCCTAGAACTCTCCCAAAAATATTAAAGCTCTTGTGACTTGACTAAAGTTTTACTATAAAATGATATTATCTGATATCAAGGTATAAATGTCCAATGTGAACAGGGTGATCTCAGTTTTTTATTTATTTATTACAGATTCTACTGATCTTGACCCAAGTACAGAACTCTATCTTCAGTATCCTGGCCAGTACTGGAGTAATAACTTGTGTACCACCATACTCTGCCAAATCCAGATCACAATGTGAGTAAACACACACCTAACCTATTAGTACAATATAAAATTGGCATTGTATGTATACACATGTTTGATTAATATAATGTTCCGTGTGAAGACTGATATGGTTATAAAAATAATGTGTTGTAGTGCTCTTAGAATAACTTTGCACACGAGTCAGTGATTTATGTGTTTTTCAGAAATTCTAGTAAGATGCATCAATTGTTTAATGTAGTTTCTCTCCTAAAATACAGGGATATCAGATACTGCCAAATCTTAAAGGGTCAGTTTAAGCACTCTTCATGTTAAACCTGTTTTTTAAATTCACCCCTAATTAACATAAAAACTGCATGTGCAAACAGCAGCAAATGAACGCTATAGCCAGAAAATATAGTTTAAAAACATATTTTACCTCATTAAATTGCTGCTGTTGCAAAGCTCCCCACCTCTCTCATTGTCTTGAGCACTGCTAAAAAACTGTGGACATTTTTAACTGTGATGCCATTATTTCAAGGCAGCCTAATCAATATTATCTCTCTTTAAATATTTTACTTGCTTTCAGAAGTGCTCAGGACAAAGAGATTTGGAGGAGATACAGCAGTGGCTATTAATGGGGGTAAACTGTGTTTATAAATGATATTTTCTGGATAAAGATTTGATTTTCTGTGGTTTGCACTTGTCAATTAACGGTGAACGAAACAATAGGTTTACCATGAGTGTACAGTGGCCCTTTAAAGATACAAATAATCCAGGATGCTACAGGCTATCTCTCTTTGATAATGGCACTAGCGAGTGAAGACTTGTTCAAAACTAGGTCATGAGGAGGTGTCTTCTCGGGGCAAGCTGTCATGTTTTCTTAATGTTTTCTTCTTTATAATTGTAGTACCTCATTAGTATCCTGTGAATTGCTTACATTGAATTGTCCTCCTTCTTCCAGTGATGAACAACCATTTGCTGATCGTGGAGACTTTTATTCTGACTGTGGTAGCCAGACTTGCTTACAGGAGAAGGGACAATGAGCCAGGCTACAACTTTAAACCATTGCCTGTATAAGCAGTGAACAAGATGGTGCAGCACCCTATAGAAGGCTGCATGGCAGCTAATGCCAGAATTAACCCATCAGCTGTCAAGTTTATCGGAAATGCACATCAATACATCTATAACTTGCATGGCATGGAAATAAAATGTCCAGGTTGATCTGATCTCTAGTCCAATGACAACACAGTGTCATGTAGTGCAGTCTTTAGCAATATGGCTTTTCAGGTACTAAATTAAATATGTAATAATGTCAGCAGCTCTAGGACTAGAGATGGTCAATATCAGATGATTACAGGAACAGTTACCGAATACAGATCTTACTGCACACTTAAATTCTCAAACAGTCTTTACCTCACAAATTGGATTTCATAACTATCAATAAAATGTATAAAATCTCTAGACTGTCTGCTTCTTTTACTTATCAATTTAGAGGACAGCCTAATTAAAAAATACAGGTGCGGAAAGAGATATTTCTTCCTGGTGTGTCGTTCCAGATCAGTAGAAGAGATGATTTTTGTTTCTCTAAGAAATGCTAACTGCCATTTTGGGCTCTGAATAAACGTAAATTTTCTACTGACCTGTTCCCACAACAAATTCCCATTTAGGCGCCACAAAGATATGAATGTAATACTAGGTCTGTAGTTTGTAGAGTGACAACAACATAGGAACACGGATTAAACAGATGAGAACATACAGATACATCTAATGGGCCCATTCTACAGTGAGGGGAAAAAGTATTTGATCCCCTGCTGATTTTGAACGTTTGTTCACTGAAAAAGAAATGATCAGTCTATATCAGTCAGACAGAATAACACCCCCGCCCCCCAAGAAGAACACAGGTCAAAAAAGTTATACATTGATTTGCAGGTCAATGAGTGAAATAAATATTTGATCCCCTATCACTCAGCAAGATTTGTGGCGCCCAGGTGTCTTTTATACAGGTAACAAGCTGAGATTAGGAGCACTCTCTTAAAGGGAGTGCTCATAATCTCAGCTCAATGCCTGTATAAAAAGACACCTGTCCACAGCAGCAATCAATCAGATTCCAAACTCTCCTCCATGGCCAAGACCAAAGAGCTGTCCAAGGATGTCAGGGACAAGATTGTAGACCTACACAAGGCTGGAAAGCAGCTTGGTGAGAAGGTGACAACAGGTGTTGCGATTATTTGCAAATGTTAGAAACACAAAATAACTGCCAGTCTCCCTCTGTCTAATGCTCCATACAAGATCTCACCTCACAGAGTTTCAATGATCATGAGAACGGTGAGGAATCAGCCCAAAACTACACGGGAGGATCTTGTTAATGATCTCAAGGCAGCTGGCACCAAAGCCAGCAAGAAAACAATTGGTAAAGCACTACGCTCTGAAGGACTGAAATCCTGCAGCGCCCGTAAGGTCCTCCTGCTCAAGAAAGCACAAGTACAGGCCCGTCTGAATCATTCAGATGTTCATTGGCAAACTTCAGAGGAGAACTAGGTGAAAGTGTTGTGGTCAGATGAGACCAAAATCAAGCTCTTTGGCATCAACTCAACTCGCCGTGTTTGGAGGAGGAGGAGGAATGCTGCCTATGACCCCCAGAATACCATCCCCACCTCAAACATGGAGGTGGATGCTTTGGGGGTGTTTTTCTGCTAAGGGGACAGGACAACTGCACTGCATCAAAGGGACAATGAATGGGCCATGTACCATCAAATCTTGGGCGAGTACCTCCTTCCCTCAGCCAGGGCATTGCAAATGGGTTGTGGATGGGTATTCCAGCATGGCAATGAAAACACACAGCTAAGGCAACAAAGGAGTGGCTCATGAAGAAGCACATTAAGGTCCTGGAGTGGCCTAGCCAGTCTCCAGACCCTAATCCCATAGAAAATCTATGGAGGGAGCTGAAGGTTCGAGTTGCCAAACATCAGCCTCGAAACATTAATGACTTGGAGAAAATCTACAATGAGGAGTGGGACAAAATCCCTCCTGAGATGTGTGCAAACCTGGTGGCCAACTACAAGAAACGTCTGATTTCTGTGATTGCCAACAAGTGCTTTGCCACAAAAGTCGAAGGGGTCAAATACTTATTTCACTCATTGACCTGCAAATCAATTTATAACTTTTTTGACATGTGTTTTCTTGTATATTTTTTGGTTATTCTGTCTCTCACTGTTAAAATACACCTACCATTAAAATTATACACTGATCATTTCTTCGTCAGTGGACAAACGTTCAAAATGAGCAGGTGATCAAATACTTTTCCCCCCTCACTGTATATAACTAACAAACAAACAAACTTATTTCCTTCAGATACATTCATATGTGTCCTAGGCATGCTTGAATACCATTACATTGCTAGTTGCTACCACTTACTAAGACTGTTACTGTGCTTTTAACAATTTCAAAGAGCTGGATTCCCACAATTTATCCGCCAAAACTCTTTAATGTATCTGCTTATTTATACATAGACATTTCCGTGGCATCATCAGATATCAAACATACATCTGCCTCTTTCCTCCACCAACGGAAGACGATAACAGCCAGAGCATAATAATAGCACAACACCATCCATATTTAATGTTACCTTCAGGAAATGCATAGTCATATAGCAGCTGAGACAGCAATCAACTTGAGGGGATAATTTATACTCTAGGCATACGAACAAAAAGTATTTCTAACACAAGAGGCCATATATTGCTGTCAGGTGCCCTATAACTTCCCATCCATGTACAGTATGTTACCGACCCTTTAAACGCCAGTGACCTTAAAAATTAAGGCAAATAACAGGATTCACATTGACAGATTATATGACAACAGGCACTTTTAATGAGAAATGGCTAGACTCCAAGTGGTTAATGCTTTAAAACAGATACAATATTCCACTGACCACTACCTAGCAGTCTCAGTTCAGTGGAATTTAATCATCTTCAATCCAAAGACAAATTCCCTCTGTCGCTTCCAGTTCTTCCTTCACAAAAATCCTACATTGACTTATAAAATGGGAGTTCACAGCCAAGGAGGAAAAGGTGCAGGGAACTCAAGTTAGACTTGAATAAGACTGATGCTATACAGGAGGCAACAATGACCCCATGCGATAAAACCTCCCAGTAAATGGGAGGAAAAACTCAACAATAAAGGAAAAATTGTTTGGACACACAGTTCATTAAAAAGGGAGTTGTGTTTCATTAAAAATAAAATATATTTTTGCAAAAACAAAAATTAGAGGTTATTTGTAGGGATGAAGCAAAAGTGCAGTTTTAACCACCAGCTCACATTCCTGTGACCCACTCCTGCTAAAGAGAACAGATATCTGAGACTCAGATGGAGAGCGCATAACCTTCTTTCCACACCGAGTGGCTGCTCTCCTTGAGTTCAGTGGATGGGAATTTCAGCAGCTGGCAGGAGGGATAGTTTTTTTGTACAAGTGGAGGGAGGATCCTAGTCCTCTTCATCCTCACTAATGTCATAGGTAGCAGTTGTAGCGCGTGAGTGCCTCCTTGGGGAGGCCGGTGGTGAATTCTTGGTAGAGAAGGGCCAGCGGAATGATGGAGAGGGGGATCGCTCCCGTGCTGGACTGCTGCTGGGACTTTGCTTTGGGCTGATGGCCTGGAGCATTCTTCCTTTGCCTTCTTTCAGCATGTGTTTCTACAAAGAAATGACACCATTTACTACTGTCCTATGTAAAACACGCATTGTCATAAGCTATTACCGTATTGGTCCGAATATAAGCCGCACCTTTTTTCCGATTTTTTATTTTTTGAGTTCCAGGTGCGGCTTATATTCGCAACCGTAAAAAAATTACGGCCGATTTGCGAGCTTGCACATTACGTGTGCGGCTTATATTCGCAAACATAAAATTACTGCCAATTTGCGTGCTTGAGACTGCGGTATTGTAGCAATTGAATAGCGATTTACGGTTTTAGTGATTCTAACATCCTGTAAGGCCTGTAACCTGCAAAAGAAGTTACAGTACTAATTAGAAAGCCGGTTTCTTGCAATGGCTGATCACTTGGAGAGAGCCTTTTTCTCTCCAATTTTAAGGGTGCGGCTTATATTTAAGTACTATTTTTTTTCCCCTTGAATTTTACAGGTGCGGCTTATATTTGGACCAATACGGTATATCATTAATAAATATAGAATTTCATCAAACACACTGCAAACATGAAAAGTAATACAAATATATGAAGAATGTCCGTAAGCCCAGTTCTTGGTACCTATTTCTAGTTTAACTAGATTAAAATAAATACAAGTTTGATACATTAACATTACTCAAGGAGGTGGTTCTTACCAAAGCTCCCTCCGGGCCAAACATCTCTAAAAAGTTGCCAATGAACTCCCGTGATTTCTCCTCCCATTTCTGGATCAGGTCAATACTTTTCTCTTCCACTTTCTGCACAAACTCCTTGGACTTCTCCTCTACGTCCTTCACCTTCTTCTTCACCTTGTCCACACGTTCTTGCAGATTGTAACGCTTCTCCTGGAGGAGACAGAGCAGAGAAGGCAGTGGTAATTATGTATTACATTGTTAATATCAATATGTAAGGTGGCAATTTAATCTTTCTTACAAAGAGATTGTTTTCTAGTAATATAATTTAATACTTACTAGATGGCTCTTGAACCATTGTCATTTTCTATTAGACATTATGAGTTAGGGCAGCGCTGTCCAACAGGTGGCCCATGGGCCGGATACAGTCGCAAAATGCTTTCTGTGCCCCACTATTAGCCAAATAAATTCTCCAAAAAAATGTTTTAGATTATTAAATAAAAAAAAAAAAAAAAAACTTAGGGCAGTTGTCACCCTTGGGTCATCATATATGATTCCCAAAATGTAAGGTTTTCCATCTAATATATGAGTTTATACATTAATAAATATAGTTTTCAAATATTGTGAGTTTGTTACATAATTCCAAATTATGTAAACCATTAGCAGAAAAGTATTAACAGAGAAAATTTTAATTTTAGCAAACCCTGCTTGTGTCTGGAAAGTTTTATTTTGAGTGGTTAGAGACTGCCAGGAGAAATATCCTAAAAAGTTAGTTATTATGTGGCAGTATTTCAATAGTGCTGAAAATAGATCAACTCTGTGTCCTAGATGCCTCTCCGTTGATAAAGTATTGCAGGACCAAACAGAAATGGCTGTATAAAATTTCTTAACTTTCTAAGAAAATCTGGTCTATTATCCAGTCAAGTTCGACAAAGTAGCATATTATAAACAAGTTTTTTTTTGTTTGTTTTTTAAATCAATTTACAAATTAATTCACGTTTAGGAAATATAATTAGTAGCCAGGATTCAACAGCCTGGCTGCTAAAGACTTTCATTTTTGTAAATCTTTATTAGTAATGTTTCACTTCTGCTTCGACTCACATTGATGAAGCTGACATTGAGCTCTTTAGCAGTGTAGCCACGCTGCAGATTGCGACGAGCGTATACATCATAATCTCTCACAATCCTGGTGATAATGTCAGAAGTAGAGATACCTTCTGTCCGCTGGGTGGGCGCAAACATTCCTGTGATGAGAAATGAAGAGAAAGGCTGCAATGAAACTATATGAGAAAATCTAAGGACACATATTTATTTTAAACAAGCTTAATTTATGAAGCAGCAGCAAAATACATTTTGCAGTGCACAATGAAAATGTATGTGTATATATATATATATATATATATATATATATATATATATAGATGAATAATCAGAGTATTGCAGTATATAGTGATACCTTTTTTATTGGACAAACATATTCATGTTTGTCCAATAAAAAAGGTATCACTATATACTGCAATACTCTGATTATTCATCTGGACATTCATGGCTACCTCACTCTTCCTATATATATATATATATATATATATATATATATATATATATATATATATATATATATATATATATATATATATATATATATATATATATATATATATATAGTGTTAATCAAAATTAGTTTAATGCCCTTGATGAACACAATTAACAGTAAAGTATAGATCATGGAGGCGAAAGTAAATGGAGATAAGAGATTTAACACATTATGAAGTAACATGCAACACAACCCTCTGTATGTGATGGACTTTCTTGACAATGTGATTTTTTCAGACATCTTTTAAAGTGCCAAAAAGCTGTATATGCCTCACTTGCTGAAACTCACAGCAGAGACTGATCCCCAGACATTGCCACAAAGTTGTAACTGCCTCTGACTGGCCAAAACAAATTATAAATTTTATGCTAATTTAGCTAGGGTTTTAAGGGGCATTCCTTCTCAAAGCCAACTGCCCAGTAATGTGCAAATTTTAGGGTAAGTTAATGTTTATTTGGAAATGTTTTCATGCAAAAAAAAAAAAAAAAAGTTTTCATTCATTCATGATCCATGAAACTTATATACCTTTAATATTGCCTAAAATGTTCTTAAAGACTTAAAAATGTGGTCTTTAATATATTACACATTATAGGCAATTATGCTTCAGAGGAAGCCATAATTTTCACTTCTGCCGATCTGCTTCTACAGGTGAGAGACACTGAATCACAAAAGATTTGGAATTGGAAATGTAGCAATGCAAACCCCCAGTGCTTAGCATACGACAAATAGTAATATTATTTAGAAGGGCGTACCATGATAAGAAATTATTTCACACAAGCAGTTCAAACTATTTTTCTGGCAACAGTAAAGTATAATCACACATAACAGTTCATAAATTAAAGGCTGCATTTTTTTCTAAAATGTTTTAACTTTGTATAGTTCTTCAAAAGAACCGTTTATAAATACAGAATCACAGCTGTGCTTTAGGCTTTATATTGTAGACTTTGAACTTGTTCATTCTAATGTTGTTTTTCTTTTAATTCCCTCAAAAAGATTTGGTCTCTACAGTAAAGCATATACAAATGTAAAAAAAAATAATATGTAAATCTATAAGCAGGACAGAAAGCATTTGGGCAGATACGTATTCCAGCCTCTTAACATAAGGGAGAAGAGACCATGTTGGCCATGGACAATAATTATGAGTAATAGTGGGGGAATATAAATAGGTTTTAATTTTTAAATATATGTTAATACATATTTTTAACAAGAATAAAACTTATCTTAGTCATAAACACTAAAGTCTCCTTTGTCTGCTTGTTTCTCTCTTGAAGCAGGCAGATTCTGCTTTTCTGTGTTTGGTTGCTGTGGCCATATTTATTTCTGGCATTGTGTGTAGGTTGGGTGAAGCAGACATATTTGTCTATATAGTTGGCTTCTGCAAGCGGTACACTATACAGCAAGACATAAAAACTACTGATTGTGACATGACGTAATAAGATGATTACTTAGAGAAATGTCTATGGTGGGCATCATTTTATGGACACATTTAATGTGTTTTGAAATCAGCACATATCTCATGCTTGTTTGTTGTCAGTGGTCCTTTAAGTTGTTTACAAAGTGCTTTTCATTCCTTTTATTATAGGTTGCTAGTGTGTAGAACAGGTAACTGGCCACAGAAGTGATAATGCTTTGTCAACATAGACACCAGACAACAAGTGGAAAGAAAACATCAATCTGGTGATCAAAGACTGCGTTTTAATGCACATAAAAGGAACCATTTTTTTGTTTGTTATGATAAAATTGCATAATTAAAATATCAAGTAGGTAAAAACTTAAACATATAACAAGTGGTTAGCTGAGAGTCTATACCTCACTTGGATCATGCAGGCAAATTCTCTCTATTCTACATGCCTCTTCAAAAAGCTTTAGGTAATCTTACACTTAATGTTAAGAATAGGCTTTTTTTTGTGGTCAAACTTACCCGCTTCTTTTATGTGCTCATAAACATCATCACTTCCTGCAGAGGAATAAGGGATGTCATCATGAGCCACAAAATCAATCTGCACAAGAAGATGAACAGCATGTAGATAATTATTTGTAATGAGCATTATCACCAGTAAAAAGTAAGAATTACAAGAATTGGGGATATAAAAAAAACTCAGATTCATTACATTCTGTGGTTCTTCTTATATAAATATAGCACTAGAGAAGTGGAGTTCCTGGCCTTCTGTGTCACCAACAGGAAACCAAGCTGAATCATAGAACGTGGTACTTTAAGCTATTTTGTGCGAATTAGTCTCAAATTGGTGTAAACTATCAACTCATCAGCAGTGTGAGAACTACAAAAAATTATATCTTGTAAAACCTCACATGCTGATCAGATAGTTACTTTATCCATAAATACGAATTCTTTAAAAATGTTGCTTACTAGAAAATATGATTAAGTATATCACTGTGAAAAAGTTCCTTGGTGCCTAACACCTTAACAATGGTAATAATAGTAGAAAAAAAATATATATATAGGAACTATAGGGTTTGGAATGGATGATTCCTTTAAATGAGCTACTAGCTGGTATATTCTAGAGTACATACAGTCTTCCCTCATATGGCAAAATAAATTTGCTAATCCTTGGGAGGACAAAAGTATGAAAATATATAAATAGTGTTTGGCTCAAAAAAGTGTGGTTAAAACCAATGTAGAAAAAAGCGCATGGAAGTACTTTACTGGTTATGAAAAAAGGTAGAGGGAGGTTTATAAAAAATATGTACAAATGATGTGTTATAGCATACAATAGTGATGCAACTCCTGTTTGCCTGAGACTACTATATGTCATTAATGCTGACTGGCAATTCACAGTAGTCACAAGGAGTAAAGTAACACAGGCAAAAAATAGCTCAAACATATATAAACCTCTCTTTTGTAATCAATAAACCAAATAACCAGAGTACTTGCGCTTAGATGATAGTCCAGACGGTCCCGTTTCACCCCTTCTGGGGCTTACTCATGGGCTACTGAATTGGAAATTACTAGAAAATATCCTGCATGACCAAAAGGTTTTTTTTTAAGCAAGAGAAGAATATATAATCCAAATACTAATAACTAAACACTAGCATGAAAATATACTAATTATTACTAAAATAATATATTGCTGTTGGCCCATCCTGGCTCTAGAAATGTATATGTTTCTTAACTCCGGTCTTCAATGTATAAATAACAGGTCAGATTCTCAGACTATCACTATTTGGGCAAATATGGGTTAGAGGAATGACTGAACCACAAATTAAAACTACCTGTGCTCGACATTTTATACACATAGCCTGCAAATTGTCAGTATGGACTATAGTTTTATAGGTTTAAGTGTTTATGTCTGTATATAATAGAGATTATAATACTTTATAATATATGTCTACGAGCAGTACTAATCCCATATATAGTTGTCGTAATTGCGAGTTTGTCTGTCACGCCATGTTAAAAGTTACAGGCTTGCGCAATGAGCGCCGAAGGCTCATCGCTTGGCCTGAAAGTTACGGGCTTGACAAGGTCTCAACGCAAGGCCCGTTAAGTTGGGGGGGGAGGCTCGCAATTAGTGCCAAAAGAACTTATGGCAAGGCCCGCAACTTAGAGGGGGTGCGGGGGATGAGGCTAAGGTGCTCATTGCGAGGCTCAAAAAGGTAGAGAGGGGGAGTTACAGGCTACAAAAAAACAAAGAAAAAAAAACGCTGCCAGCCAGTAACTCAGAAGCCATTGGAAGGCCGTCAAAAGAAGTGAGAGAGAGATAAGAGATTTTCTATTTAAAATTGTAGGCAAATACGGAGATACCAATCTTAACTGAGCAAAACATCCAGAATGGAAGACAAGGAAAGAGAAATAAAGGAAAAGTGGCCCAGTAGTTATTGACGCCTGTAAAATTACGCAAAGAACACAATGTTCAACTTATAGGGAAATGTATTTTAAATGTATCCAAATGTGGTACAGAGTACCAGTAACAATAAACAAGATATTCCAAGAGAAGTATTCTGACCTGTGTTGGAGAAAATGTGGACAAAAGGGAACACATCTCCACACTTGGTGGACATGTCCAAATATTCAGGAATTTTGGTCACTATGCACTAAACAGATTTCACAAATTATTGGATTTCAAATTGAAACTTCCATTCATAGGATACTATTTTACATGTTCCCCAATAAAATAAAATATCAAACAAAAGTTTTGATAATTCATATCTTAATGGCAGCAAAATGGTTAATTACCAAAAACTGGAAAGCAGAAAAGCTACCCACGTGGCAGGAAATAATCATGGTCACCAACAGAAACATACAATTAGAGAAAGATTATCAGTTGATGAAAAGTAAAACGCAATTAAAAATCCTTGAGAAATGGCATTTATGGGACCAATATATGACCAAACAAAAAACGACTTGCTAACTCCTCTCAGGTTTTATGTATTTCTATGTCCCGTTTGTTTTACATTACTTATCATGCATACAGATAAATGTTAAAGAAAATTAATGTAATGGATTTTAATGTACATGTTGATGTAAAAAAAAAAAGAAGCCAATTGAATAGAAAATTAGCTAGTAACCTCACTTATGGCCTCCCTGCCTCCTCCCAATCTAATTTGCTATTCAATTGGTATCTTTTGGCGGCCTCCCAACGACTTCAGAGTTACGGCCTTGAAAAAAACGGTGGCAGTTAGACCTATAACTTTTTTTTCAAGCCCACAAGGCTTTGAGCAATACCGATTTAAGCTTCAAGTCTTGTGGGCTTGAAAAAAATGTACAGGTTCACCCGCCAAGCCTAGAAATGAGAGAGGGGAGTGGGGGCAAAGAGACAAAGGGGAGACCGAGAGAGGGGGCAAAGAGACAAAGGGGAGACCGAGAGAGGGGGCAAAGAGGCAAAGGGGAGACCGAGAGAGGGGGCAAAGAGGCAAAGGGGAGACCGAGAGAGGGGGCAAAGAGGCAAAGGGGAGCGAGAGAGGGGGCAAAGAGGCAAAGGGGAGCGAGATCGGGGGCAAGAGACAAAGGGGAGCGAGATCGGGGGCAAGAGACAAAGGGGAGCGAGATCGGGGGCAAGAGACAAAGGGGAGCGAGATCGGGGGCAAGAGACAAAGGGGAGCGAGATCGGGGGCAAGAGACAAAGGGGAGCGAGATCGGGGGCAAGAGACAAAAGGGAAGTGAGAGAGGGGGCAAGAAACGAAAAGGAGGGGAGGGAAATAGGGGGGGGAAGAGACACAGGGGAGGGGGAGGGGGAGGGGGGCAAAAAAGCCCATAAAGTAGGGGGGGAGTGGCTTGAATTGAGTGCCGCGCTCATCGCGAGGCCTGCAAATTAGAGTGGGGGAGAGCCTTGCATTGTGTGGCAAACAGCAATGCAAGGCTTCAAGTTTTATTGCTGTTATTTTTGACGGGCAAGTCGCTAGTGGGAAATATAAACATAAAAGAGTATAACTTGACAAAGAACTTTAATTGTATCAACTTTTAATTTTAATTAAAAAAAGGTTTCCACAGATTTCTTTTTTACCTTGTATGTTCAGAGTAATTAGCCTGATCAATATCTCAAGTCATTTTGGGGGTGGCGGGGGGCTTATTGTCCTCTTTGGAGCTGGACAAACATTATTATTGGAAATCTCATTCGTAGAACACTCACACAGTGTAACATTTCCCTTTGGTGAGAACAGATTCATATTCCTGTGTATCAATTTTCACAGTTGTTCCACTTATTTAGATAGTAACTTTCTCAGTTCATGCTTTTTATCCTTTGTTTTATTTATGAATTGACAGGTTATGTTTTTAATATTTTATCTGGTAAACCAAATACAGGTTACAACACATTAAGGGAATTAAGGTCATAGTACAACTATTATATCAATAGTTGCACTATAACCATAATTCCCTAAATGTTTTCAAGAATAATTTTCTATTTCAGTGCTACCATCTTCTCTTCCAACAACTTAGATACTTAGATTGGGAGATTCTCTTACCCTATGATCCTCCAGGAATTCTGGCGAGAGTGTCCAGGGTGCATTCCTCACAACTTCATCCACATAGCGGCAGTGCTGAACAGCGTCATATCGTTCTGCTTCATTCATCACAGTAAAGCCCTTTAGATTGTGTGTCAGCTCATCACTACAGACTAGACAAAGCAAACCGTAGCTTAGAGAGTGCAAACTGACACCGCCCAATGCAAAACATTTGAAATCTGCAAGAACCAAGCTGGGTGAAAGCGTGCCCTTTCTGCATATCAATTGATGTAAGCTTTTATTGAACCGGCTCTCTTTTCTACACATTTACCTATTTACAATGTCACTGGGCCTCATACCATCCGCTCAGCAGAATAATCTTTAACTGTCATTTCCCCGGTTCCATCAACTTTGTTTTCTTTTGCCTCTAGAACTAGAGTCTCACCACACCCCACCCTCTTCTGTCTCAAAACTCATATAAAATGCAAACTCAACTTTGATTTGTGTGAATACATAATGCAGATTTAGTACTATCACCTCCATTTTTCACAGCTGATACTCCCACAAACGTAATCACTTATTCAGCCTCTACTCTCTTTTAAATTACTTGCCAAGCCCTTGTTTCTTCCTTTTAATAATTTCTCCTCTTGTTTCATTGAGCCCTTTAGATTGCAAGTTTGAGAGTTTCATTATTTTAAAGGTGCTTTGAAAAAGCACCACGTATGTAAAATTTGAAACTCAAAAGACAGGGCCCTCTACTTTTTGACATGTGTATAATATTGTATTTTTTTATTTGTACTTAACCCCTGTATAGCGCTACAGCATATGCTAGCGCATTACAAAAAATGGTTATAATAATAATACTAATAATAATTCACCTACAAACACAGAGAAAATATTCACCCATTGCCCCTTGTCTTCAACTCAATGATGTCTTGCAAAATGGGTTGAGAGTGTTTTTCTGTTGGTCAATAAATGGTGCTGGAAGTACTACATTCTATGGGAAAAAGAAAAATATGCATCTCCAGAGCTCATGCAGTTAATAAGAGGCTACATTTTCAGGTGCCTCTATTCCGGAGGATACAATTATACAACTCTGCTAGATCTTATTAATATAATGTCAGTCAAAGGATAAGAATATTCATATGTTGGAACTACAAAAGGGTTAAACTAAACTCAAATAATAAAAAAAAATATTTCTAGGTGTCTGTGTTCTGTGGTCAAATAATCATGAATTTAGCCCACACATCCGGTCACCTTGTAGACTGAGAAAACACTAGCAGGCTGCTCCCTTGCACTCCTATGAGTGGGGCTTTTGTGCAGGAATACAAGCTCAGCACAAGGTCTGCAGTGTTCATCTTCCTGTGGTTACAGATGCTGGAAAAAGGTGGGATGAGCGCAAAGCCCGAAGGACTTTCAAACCCTGAAGTTTTTTCCAGGAAAAGCACAGATTTGGAACAAGCCATAATTACAAGTATTAACCTTACCTCCTACTATCAAATGTGTGTTGGGAAAGAGGTTCTTCGCTTGCATTAGAGCCCGCGCGTGGCCAGAGTGGAACAGGTCAAAGATACCATCAGCATAAACTCGCACAGGCCGGTCAGCTATAGAGCAGGAAAAGAGACCCCAACACATAATTTAGCAATTATACTTTACACCAGCAGAACTGATGTTTTATTGCTCAGGTGTCAAACTGCCTAATTTAGCAGTAAAAATATACCGTAAATAAAAAAATAAACATTTTTACATTTATTTTTTCTCTTGCTAAGATAAAGGAACCATTAAAGCAATTCATTTGTTTAAAAGGGTAATCTGACGGAGCTTGATTAAGATTAAGCTTCTATTTCTATATTGTCCATACAACAGTCAGTAAAAAAGTGCATTTTTGAGACAAATGTAGGTTATTATACATGTTTAATACATGTCAGTGTGCCTTTAATTAGTGTTCCTCTGGTGGCTACACAAATTGTGTTGACATTACAGTAGTATTATAACCTTTTGTGAGAAGGTGCAACTTTAGACTTACGTGGAGTTCCCAATTTTGCCTCCTCCATGGTCACTCTCTTGTATGGTAAACTGTAGTCAACGTCCAGCTCATCTGAGAAAGGAGCAGGCTCACTTGTCCCCTGCAGAGACGGGACAACAAACATTATTTATAAGGCTTGCACAGAAATATTCATTACAATTCATGTTGATTGCTGCACATGACTTGGCACCAGTTTGTTTTGTTGGTAGTCGCAATAACCTGCACTGGATCTCCCAGGCCAACAGAACAATATATGTTATCTATAGCAGATAAAACAAAAGACAGAACAGCAAGTAAGTCATGGATCCCTGAGCTACTTTGTGAAGAAGTGATGTGGACTTTCAAACTTTTTGAATGAGTCACTGCTCTTTAGTTATTATATTGTTGCTTTAATTATTCATACAAAAGAACAATAAACATGTGTAATTACTTTCTAATTGCATGATAAAATAAATTAGGGTAAAACTGTCCATTAAGCCTGGCAGAGAGATATGCGAGTAGTTCAAGACATAAAACAAATCTACGCCAGCCCTGCCGCCATGTGGCCAAAATATGGAATATCAGCTTTGCTTTCTACATCATGCAAGTTCCTTTAGCTTTTGCAATTTAACAAGCACTTTAATACTAAAATAATAGAAATATTTTGTAATGTTTTATTTTCTGTATAGAATATACAATATACTCTGCCGTTGTCACTGGGCCTCATCCCATCCACTCAGCAGAATCACTCTCCAACTGCCATGTTGCCAGTTCTATCTACCATCATGACTATGCAGTCACTTCTGCAAGAAGTCAGTGGACCTCATACTACCTTATGAGCAGAATCTCACTCTTCAACTGACATTTTTCCAGTTCCATTTACCTTGTTTTCTATTGCCTCCAGACGTAGACCCTCACACTCTGTCTGCTCTACCTCCAACCCTGTCCACACCCACCCACCTATGATTTGTGTTTATTCCTAGTTTAGGTTTGGCATGATCACCTCCATTTCACAACTGATACACCCACAAACTTAATCACTAATTAACATCTACTCTATTTTCAAGTCCTTGCGTCTTCCTTTTAATTACTTCTCCTTTTGTTTCATAACACCCTTTAGGTTGTAAGTTTGCGAGTTCTGAATCTTGTGAGGTGCTTTGAAAAAAAAGCACTATGTTACATTTAAAACTCAAAAACAGTTCGCTCTACTTGTTGGCATGCGTTTAACATTGAATTTTTTTCTCCTTTCGTAATTAATCCCCGGTACAGCGCTATGTTACAAAAAACGGCAATAATAATAAGCATGTAAAAAGGTGAGTTCTAGTGTGTAATTAAACATAAATAAAATACTTTTACGATATTGCAAACTCATAATAAGGGTACGTTATGTACAAGCCTGTCCCAGTTTTCCTTTACAAATTAGATTCAGATTAAAAGTCACATTTTTTTCTCCATAATTCCTCATGTTTTTTGATCTCCATGAAAAAAAAATGCGGTGGCAGGGGAGAAGAAAGAAAATGGACATGGCTACCAGCTTTAGGGTGGGTTATCATTCCCTTTAAAATATTTTAAAAACATTTTTATTTTATTTTCTATAGTACAGTGATTCTTAAAGTTTATTTGATGCCTTTGTTCTATCCATGAAGAGAGAAAAAACTAACTCTACAATGTAATGCCAACAATCCTCAAAAAACAAACAGCAGTCTGCCTTCACCCTTTCCCAAACCTATAGCCACTATAAACTCCTTTAACCCTATAACTGAGGATGAAGTTGCTAACCTTCTATCAACCTCTCATCTCACAACTTGTCCACATGATCCTATTCCATCACAGCTGATCCCCCCCCCCCCTCTCTACCAAACTTATCCCAGCTCTCACACATCTAACCTTTCCTTAGACACTGGCAAGTTTCCATCACCTTTGAAACAAGCCACAATTACACCCATTCTTAAGAAACCCACATCTGATCCAGCTTCTCCATCTAATTACCGCCCTATCTCTCTACTTCCCTTGGCTTCTAAACTACTTGAGCGTGTCGTCTACACTCGCCTTACACAATTCATTTCCTCCAACTCCCTCCTTGATGCCTTCCAGTCTGGCTTCCGGCCCCAACACTCTACAGAGACAGCTCTCACAAAAGTTACTAATGACCTGCTCAACGCCAAATCAAAGGGTCATTTCTCTATCCTAATTCTCCTGGATCTCTCTGCTGCCTTTGACACAGTTGATCATCCTCTTCTTATCCAAATTCTCCACTCTCTTGGCCTCTGTGACACTGCTCTCTCTTGGTTCACATCTTATCTAGAAAATCGAACATTTAGTGTCTCCTTCTCTGGCACCTCTTCATCTCCTCGCCCTCTAACTGTCGGTGTACCCCAAGGCTCAGTCCTAGGCCCCCTCCTTTTCTCCATCTATACATCCTCCCTTGGTGCCCTTATACAATCTTTTGGATTTCAGTATCATCTATATGCTGATGACACCCAAATCTACATCTCTGCATCTGAACTATCCCCCTCTCTGCTAGCTCATGTTGCCAATTGCCTCTCGAGCATATCCTCATGGATGTCTGCCCGTCAACTCAAACTCAACATGTCTAAGACAGAGCTCCTTATCTTTCCACCCTCTACTACAGCTTTCACTCCGCAAATATCTCTCACTGTTGACAATGCCATCATCACTCCCACCTCTCAGGCCCGCTGTCTTGGGGTCCTACTGCTCCCCACATCCAATCACTCACAAAATCATGTCACTTTCACCTAAAAAACATATCCAAAATACGCCACTACCTCACACAAGACACAACTAAAATTCTTATTCACGCTCTCATCATATCTCGCCTCGATTACTGCAACACTCTTCTTGCTGGCCTTCCTATCACCCGTCTGTCTCCACTGCAATCCATTTTGAATGCATCCGCTAGACTCATCTATCATACTAAACAATCAGTGTCTGCAGCACCTCTCTGTCAGGCACTCCACTGGCTTCCCATAGCGTCTAGAATACAATTCAAAATCATGACCCTAACATATAAAGCCCTCTACAATAGTGCACCCTCCTACATCTCTGCTCTCATCCCAAAATACACTCCCAACCGCCCTCTTCGCTCTGCTAATGACCTTCTTCTCCTCTCTCATCACCTCCTCTCACTCCCGTCTTCAAGACTTTTCACGTGCTGCCCCTATTCTTTGGAACTCTTTACCTCGCACCACCAGACTATCTTCCTGCCTCAGATCCTTTAAAATCTCTTTAAAAACACATCTATTCAAAAAAGCCTATCATCTTTAGCCTCTTCATTCACTATGCATCTCTCACTCTCCTGTACCTCACCCATACCCTTTAGAATGTAAGTTTGGGAGTTTTAATCTTGTGAGGTGCTTTAGGGAAAGCACAGTGTATATCAGATTGAAAGCTCAATAACAGGGTCTTCCATTATTTTCATTGTGGGGTATTGTTTATACTTGTACCTAACCCCTGTATTGCGCTGCGGAATATGTTGGCGCGTTATAAATAAAGGATAATAATAATAACAGAGGTGCTCAGGCAGAGAATTAACTATTTTTAATATGTAGTTATTTGGATATGGTCATCCACCCTGAGAGCAGCCTATTTTAGCTCACTTGTGACCCATCCCCAAAATACCAGGTAATTCTACCCTGAACAAAAGAAAAAGCAAACCCTGGATGTATGCTTCGGCCTCTTTGGGCCTCGTCAGTAGGGTGTAGCAGATAACTTCCTAAGTCACAGTGAGGAAGGGGTCCACATCTGGAGTCCCCCATCACCCCTTAGGGAGACAAAGCCCTAAGGGGCATTTGCATAAGCATTACCCACAAAATACTACAATGTATTTCAGGTGGGTGTGTGTAAGTAACTTATTACTATCAATACATACACTGCATAAACTAATCATTAACAGGGCTTGGGCATCACACATCAAAATTAAATCCAGTTAAATGGGCTGGAAAATAGTTCTACAATGTATACAGGTCACATTTCTAAAAACAAACTATATGAAATGATTTATTAGTGCTTAAGAGACAGATCAGTAGAAGAAGAAACATAAAAGCAGGTATTATTAGTTTAGAAATAAACATGGACAAAACTACAAGAATGGCACAAACTAAAGAGGAACTTATACAATACAGTCCTAGGACAACATTCATTAATCCTCAGTACTGACCATTGTATGACGAGGAACTTTAAGAGGCACAGTGTCTTCATCTGTCGTTCCATTTGGTCCAGCAACATCTTTTCTTCTCTTTCTGGAGTTGAGTTTGGGGGCAGTTTGAGGGTCCATTTGTGCAATGTGATGAGGAGCTGGAGGTGGCAAAGTCCTGGAAGATGCTAAATAGACGAATGTATACATTTAAATATGTATCCAGCAATCTACGTAGGTAATAATAATTGTCATGTATGTCTGTGTATGCATATGTACTAAAATAGCTATCCTATATTTAAAGATTTACATTAATAAACTAAACAATATAAAATCATCTTCCTATTTGTCTTTTCATTAATTTTACAATATAATAATACCAGGACTGGACAATAAAGACAATTATGACTAAGTAAGAATAAATACAACACCTAATGTAGGATAATGAACAAGAAGGTAACATATTGAAGAAATAATATAAATGATCTCTGAATTATTGTAAAGCTATTAATTGGTTTAGTAAAGTTAATATAATTAAGGAAATGTTGAAGGAAATGTAAAATAAATAAGGAAATAAAAATAAATAAAAATGTATTAGGTTCTAATTTTGTATTTTGTTCAATTTCCAACATTGGCATATAGGTAAGTATTTATATGAATTGTAATTTAGTCTTTGCAAAAATGATTGTGTTTCAAAGAAGGAATATTTACATTTAGAGACTGTATGTGTGACAAGCAGTATAATTAATTTTGGAGATTAAAGAGCTATGTATATCTATTTACTTTAATATTTCATTAACAGCCAAAGACCTGGATCTAAGGTGAAGCGGTCTTAGTAATAAAATGTATAAGATCATGAACATTTACATGAAATTCTTCTATATCAGGATAATGCTACTATCATTGAATGAAGTTCACATTTCTGTTCCCCATGTTTTTTCCAGCATCAATTTTAGTAAGTTTTAAAGCTTTTGTCTATTTTCTCTGATGAAAAATACAATTAGAATATTAATTTATAAGAATGTTGCGATTCAAGGATATGCCTAAATCATATTCCCATTTTGTCATGTAATAATCTTTTTTTCTTCAGCATGCTGTGGAGCATGGTAAATCACAGGAGGTCTCATGTAAACATATCAAGTTCACAAGCACATGGACATGTAAATATAGCAGGTTGGAAAGAACACATATTGCACCTGTCACTTCTCTGGAATGTACCAATGTGGCCGCCAGCATGGTCTGTTGTCAGGATCTACTTTCAGATATTTGTAAGGGAAGGGGCAGCAAGTGAACAAGGGGACAACGGAGTTCAAATAGGTCACAGATTTTTGGAGGGCTTAAAACACAACCATAGAGTCCCAAAAAACATAAATATAACAGGTTTGATGTTTCTATCTCTTCTTTGATTTATTTTATTTTAATAAATGTATTTACATTATCTTACAGTTTTAATGTTCCTATTTAAAAGAATCCCAGTAGTTTGGAAAAAAAAGCTATACATATTGGTGATGTAATAAACACAATTACCAGATATTTAATCTGTGAGCATAGGAGTATTAAGAGAGAATATTGATGTTTTAGCAGACACTGGAAACGGTTGGCCTACTAAGGTTGGGGCTGTTCTACTAGGAGTTGCACTACAGGATCACTGTGGTCACATTTTTAAGCTTTACTCTTCCGATGGACTACAGTTACAAAATAGGCAACACTCTGTAAGTAAATTAGATAAATGAATAATTTGGTTATAAGAAGCCAGCTAGAGAAAAAAGTGGGGTAGGGCATGAGTGGACAATTGCCACAGAGTCTACAATTTAACCAAATCATTCATCCCAGTAGGAATTTGGAATACAAAACCAGACCAACCATTTCCTCAACAGACAAATTATTGCGATACCTGCCATAAACCAACTGAACAGATTTCCACGCTGAGGCTTACTTGACGTAAAATCAAAGTGCAGGTATCTAAGTATCCATCACTGGGATCAAAGTCCTCTGTATCTGTACATGTCATTATCCAACTATTTCTAGCTTTCACTAACCGGTTAGTTACCCGCCTCTAACACCTCCACAGCGAGGCTTTAAAAAAAAAGTTATTTGGTTTTATTAAAAAGTTATTGTCATTGATAAACATCTCGCCAAAATATCTGAAACTAGGAGCAATCACCATCATGGACAGTGAAACAAAGAACCAACAAATTCACATTTAAATGGGTTATTAAATCCTTCTGCGCAAACACATTGCAGCAATGTTTCTGTCAGTATAAATAACAGCAACAGTGTTCAAATGTGCAGTTATATGCAAAGGTAAAAAATAACAAAAAACACAGAAAGATCTGACTGACCACTTTTTGATGCATTCAAATGGTAAGTTGAACAATTTATATTACACTATTAAGCAAAAACACTTTCATACAACTATAATCTCGTATTATCTAATGAGACATGCCTAGAATTGGAAAATCTGTGAGGCTATAACACACAAAGTAAGAAACGTTCCCAATTGCACAAGACAGTAGGTAACTAACCTAGATGTTATTCTGTTTCTCCACAATGGACCCACTTTTGAGGCAGAGGAGCTGCTGCACACTTATCTGTAACAAACAAGACACAAGCTTCAATTTCAGTGCTGATGACACCTCAGCCACCTCATTTGGGTGCAGTTCATTCTGATCAACACACCAGTGAAAACATTACCACCTGCAGGGTTTTGAACCAGATGATCTGGTTCTATAGTCATGGTTTAGATTTCTATGTTCTAGAACCTGTGAGCCGCCATTTGTGTAATAAGGAGACAACAAGCACTTTCCCCCCTCATGATGAGCAGTACTAGAGGGAGTACTGTTGGAAAGTTGTAGCAGTGGTGAGATACAGGAGGCTCAAAGGCAATATGAAGACCTCAAACACTTCCAATGTGGACCCCAGCCTGTTCTAAAGCATAGAAAATGTCCTCCAACAATACAGAGTCCATTTTACATCTCCACAAATCACACAAGAGATATATCCTTGTAGACAAGTAATCATCCTCTAGTTTCCTATATCCATTTTGTTACACATAAATCAAAAAGCTAAAACAGGTCGTGCTGCCCGCCTCTTGCGGCAGGAGATGAATGCGTTGTTGGCTGTGTGTATATGTAGTATTCTAACTGTACTCATTGTATTTTATCTTCATCTAATCTATTTAATATCTAGTGCCAACAATCACTGAAGTAAGAGAATACAGTCAGATGGACTGTTGTATGTTTGTGTTTTTAGTCACTACATATACAAGCATTCATTTGTAAAATACTTTCTCCATGCATTTTGCATAATTGCTTTTCGGTTTGTGTTTAGACTTCATAATTTTTATAATAAAACTGGCATTTTTGAGTGAGATTATTATCATTATATTTTTAGCAGATTCTGTAGTGCTAGGAGCACAATATACACATGGATCACATCTGACATATGTAAAAAATAAGATAAGACATTACATTTAACCATACACTTTGGTACAGGAGCTGAAGGCCATGCTCTTGTGAGATTTAGAATCTAGAAGATAATGGTCAATCATAGAACAATTTATTTATTTGCACTTCTCTCCACCCCATTAGGTGTCCTGAGGTGAAAGAGGATCTGATCAGGAGTTTTTCTGTCAGATCTAAGTCTGCTTGCAATAGCTTTTATGGAAGTAGGCAGATAAACGATGTTATCAGGACAGTACCCATGGCCAGCACGGGGCAGTTTAAAACACTAAACTTCACATATAAGTTTTAAAAGCTAACTTATTTAAATATTGATTTATTGCTAACTAAATCAACAAAACAAAAACCTATTATATGGTTAAGTGGTATGTGGTATATGGTATTAGGGAAATTCCAACGAGTGGAGGCTACTCTTGAAGTCCTCATTACGTGGTCAAGAGAGGAAGTGTACTTCAAGAAAAGCAAGGGACCCATGACAGACATTTGACAGTGGTATTGGATTAGACAAGGTATCACAGTAGGAGACACTGGAGGCTAAAATATAGGAATCAAACAAGAGTGGAATTGGTGGTCCAATCTGGCAAAGGCATCAGAGAGGTCAAGGAGTATTCGCGAGGAGAAGTGTTCATTTGGCTTGGCAGTCAACAGGTTGTTTGTTAACTTGGTGAGTGTAGCTTCAGTTGAGTGCTAGAGATGAAAGCTATACTGTAGGGAGGCAAGTAATGAGTTTGGAAGCTAGGTGGAGTAGAGCGATAGGTCAATAGTAAGAGAGGAAAGAAGGACCAAGAGAGGTCTTCTTTAGAAAGATATTGATCCTTGAAGGAGGATGGAAGTATTCCATTGAAGAGAGCTAGTTTGAAGAGATGAGTAAGGACCGGTTTTTAGTGATTGAGAGGAAGGAGAAAAATGTGAAGTAATGTGGATAAATGAGCAAATAGCGAGTGAGGGGAAGGAGTTTGGATACTCCATTGTCTGTGACTGCTATAAAGCAGCTGAGTGCATCTGTGGGAATAGAAAGGAGCTAATGTGAATGTAAAGGAGGTAATGTGCTTATGGGCTTGTGTGTAGTGAGTGGTGTGGTCTTGGACTGTGACCCTGGTGATAGGGGGAGGTGTTGAGGAAGGATTTGAAAGAAGAAAAGGGTACTTGGTATTGGATGAAAGTTGCCATCAGCAAGAAATAGGCTTCCTTGCAGAGGTTGAGGACTGACATGTAAGAGCAAAGCAGAAAATCTGAGTGAGTAGCGGATTTTATTTAGTCACCCACAGTTTGGAATCAGTTTTGGAGGTATCTTGTGTTTGAGTGCCATAGCTGTTCGGGATGTTAGGAGCATAATTAATAGTTGTGAGGGCAGAATTATTTATCATTGTAGAAAGTGTATGGTTGTAGTAATCTATAGCAAGGTCTCGGCTGGTGATTGTGGTGATGTTATTGAGAGAGGTTGTAGTGAGATGACAAGTTGCTGTGGGTCTATGTCGTGGGTATTTCTCCATGTTTGTGGAGGAGGTGAGAAAGGAGTGTGGAGTATGGTAGGCTGTAGATTAAGAAACTGAGGTCAGAGAGAAGGAATAGAATGTTGGAGAGCAGGGAGACATCAGAGAGAGGATTTTATAAATGGAGTGGTCCGCACAGCATGTAGCAAAGGTAGTCCCCCATGAAAAGCCAAAGAAGGAAGTTGAAGTGAGAAGTTTAAACATGGCAGGCGATCTGGATTAATAACATGTATGCTGAAGTGAACAGAATGAGAGTGGGAATGTTGGAGGAGAGGAAGTCATAAGGCAAAGTGGTCTAGGAGGCAATAGCTGCATATATAGAGATGGGTGAACAGAACCTGGTGGAGTATGATTCAGTGGAGAAGGAGGAGAGAGAAGAGACAAGGGCAATGATCTGGAAAGTACAATTAGTGGAGAAAAAAAATGCCACACCACCTCCTAGTCTGTCACCATGACTTGGGGTGTGGCTGAAGTGTAGACCACAATATGACAGGGCCACAAGAGACAGAAAGTATCAGATGATGAAAGCCAGTTTTTTTATGTCTAGTAGATTACAACCACATAAGTATTCAGATCAGGTAGATTGTCTATAGGTTATATTCCTAATCTTTTTTAAGCATGCTCTCTTGAAAAACTCTCTTTAACACCAATTCACTTATCAATTATTTAAAAAAAATATGCTGCACCATATATCTAGTCCTCATTTGTTATTTGTACCTAATGATAGGTATTCCCTACCAATAACAAACTCTTTTTAATAATTGACAACACAAATGTATGGTTTCATAATGAAGTCTAGTATATACAGGAACTGCTGTAAAATCAGGTTAATCTATAAAATAACATGGTGTTACCTAGTTGGTGGGGCCAGTGAACCAGGCATATCAGAACAGTCTCCTAAACTGCACTAATTTTAATATCCACTGTCATTTATACCAAGAACAGTTCATAGAGTACATAAATATAAACATATTGGTCTTTATCACCATTGCATGCAGTTACTTCATAGTTACATAGTAATTTAGGTTGAAAAAAAGACTTTAGTCCATCAAGTTCAATCTTTTTAGATCTCCTCTGATCTGCAATACACAAATTTAATGTTAATTGATCCAGAGGAAGGCAAACAGAAAAAAAAACTGTTGACTCAACAGGGAAAAAATAAATAGAATAAATTCCTGACCCAAGATACTGGATCGGATTCATCCCTGGATCAATACTCCCTCTCTATTTATCCAGGAGAGCCCTGAATGCCATTTTTAATTTTAAAAATGTATTCTGAATATTGTCTGTATCCATTTATTGTTTAGTCATTTGTCATATTTCATTTATTAGGAAGAAGCTGAGAGAAAGAAAAAGGCAAATAGATTGATTATAAATCACGTGCACACTGTGTGCAAGGGCAGGCTGGAATTTGATTTCCATTACTGCTAGGTGACAAGTGTTACTGCTAGTGACCAAAGTTACAAAGCCTCTTAGAAAAAAACATCAAATTTTGCATAGCCTGATAACTTTTTCTTACAGTGACAATGGCAGGTGATATGGTATGATCATGCACACCTGAAATGTGAAAGATAAAATATGTTATAGCTTCTATTTTTTTATGTAGTATGTTTTTGTATTGATAAGTAATCCTTATGGTCTGAGAAACTATCACTAGATGTATGCAGTTTTAAAGGAAGCAGGGATTGCAATGTGATAGTAAAGAGACACCAGTTGTGCTGTGCACCATCAGATAGAGAACAGGAAGGCACAGGCAAAATGTTTAGATAAGGGATGCACAGTGCAGCACCAGATGAGGCACTGGCACCTACTCTATAAGGCAAGTTAGGAAGTGGCACAAGAGCTATGGAGGACCTGCAGTACATTGGCATTTACCCAATAATAGCTACACACCTTTAGTACTACTCTATCCACTAGTTGCAAAGAACAGCAGAACATCACTTCTCCCCTGTGTAGTTCACCCAGAGAGATTATATTTCTGGTTTACCTGGAGCTATTACTTTTCTTTCCCATGGACTGTCTTTACCTAGTCCTGTAATGTAAATTAACTCATCACTTAAAGGAGCTAATCAGCTCATTTGGCCATGCCCCTATCTTTATTTTCTAGGCAGCTGTTTGTAGGAGGGCTGCAATGACTATACAAGCATTTACTTAAATGTTGATAAACTAAGTCAATTCTTGATCAGTTTTAAAAATATAAACATATTTTCCACGTGATTTTCAAGTTTCAATCTGATGTATTTTGGTGAGCTTGATAATCTATTTAAGAAATATGAGAAATACTAACAAGCAGAGCTATCAGCTTTGGACTCTGTAGCATGTGGGTTTCTGAAAAGCTGATATTTCAGGATGAGGACCTACCTAACTACAATTGGTTTGGTTATTTAAAGACGATCACAGTTAATGCCAATTAATTTAATTCAGAAAATACATGATGATTTTCTAGAGCTCAAAATATAGGATTTATAAGTTCTACCTTAAAAGATGCTGCTACCTCAAAAAGTATGTTTATAGTTTCTATTACATGGTAATAAACCTAGTTCATACTGCATGTCATGTTGGTGTGCTTTTTGGAAAAGATAATGTAACCACTCTAAAAAATGAGTTTTATAGCAGGATTGACAATACTACACTAATGTTAGATATGAACCCTCACTAACAAGTGTTACATGCCTGAATTCGTTCACTGGATCACAATGTTAATCCAAGTAATGTGGGATTGGGGTTGTATCCTGCCGATAACCTGATTGTAGCCAATCTCCTAGTAGAAACGCTAAGAAAAGCACTGAATAAGCCTGCAGATCTGCTTGCTCCTGCCTAGCAGGCTCCCAGATACAGCCTCAGCTTTCAGGCTATATTTAACCTTGCCTAGTAATCCAGGTTACTGGGCTGTGCAACTGTTTGGTGACATAGAGAAGGGACCTTTGGTGACACAGCCTTATGATCTAAGTGACACACTGACTCATCACTCACCTAAATAAAAACTGCTCCTGACTCCTGCACAAAAGTATAAATGATACATATTTATATTACACACGTCATACATGCAAAAGATACAAAATTAATAAAATTATATATATATATATATATATATATATATATATATATATATATATATATATATATTTTTTTTTTTTTTTTTTTTTTTTTTTTTTTTACCCAATACTACATAGAGCATAATATTAACCAACAAATTCATGAGATATTGTGGCAAAATTAACCATAGCTGTAAAGTTATCTAAAGAATATTTTTTGCACACTGATTAAATGATTCAAACTGAATGCTATAAACAATAAGTGATTTGTTTTGTTTTTGAATCAGTAGCAAATGTCAAGCTTCCTCAGCATTCAAACTCTCCTTCTAAATGTGACCGCAAATAAGAAAATCCAAAATGATACGATTCACTGTGGAACAATTACACATAAAAAAAGGTAAAAATATTAAAGGTTACATTGTTTTTTTAGTTTCTAAAAACAGTTTGCCCATTATCAAGTGTAGTTTTTATTTTGTGTATCTTCAATATTGGACCACAGAGGATATTTGATATAGAAGGGAATTACTCTTAGTTACTGGACCAGTTCTGTAGTTGCTCTATGAGAATGATTTTAATTGACAGACACTGGGCATTAATTTTTTTTAAGTTACTCAACACTTTATCGTCTCACATAAAATAAAACATGCAGATCCCCAATACTATAGACAACAGAATTATATTATGTTTAAGAAAAAAAATACCTTTAAATTCAACACTACATGTTACAAAAGTAAATATGGAAAAGGTACAGACCTGAACAGATATCCTGTGAAAAACTAGTAGAGAAATTCCTGTCACTGCTGACAAATCATGATTATATGTGTCTTGTAGATAAATGGCATTGAACTTTGGCCAGTGCAAATCTACATGTACAGTACAACTACTAAAGTTCAAAGCATGATCTGATGTTTTCAGTGTAAGCCCTTACTGTGGATATATTTTTAGGCTAGCCAGTGCATGGCACACAAATCAAGGGCTTGGTAAGGAAAGGACACAGAGTGCAAAATACAGGCTTAGAAAGTCCACAGAAAGGGAAATAAGTAGGACACTATTGGTGCAGACCTTTGCCATTTTCCATTATCACTCAACCAACAATATAGGATGTGTGCGAGTAAATTAAAGTGACAGGTTTTGTATTAGTTTATCAATGTTCTATAATAAGTTGATATAGTCACACTATGATATCTAGGCTAAAGTGCGCTTGACAGTGTCAGACAGAAAACCGAGATAGTGGAAACAAAGATATAAGATGAATGAGAGATCAGGCAAGAAGAAACATAGGGAAAGATATTAGCAAGAAAATAAAAAGTCCAAGGAGGTATGGGGTACACAGTCACACAGACAGCTTGGAGGAAGGGGTACAGTCACACAGACAGCTTGGAGGAAGGGGTAACGTCACACAGACAGCTTGGAGGAAGGGGTAAAGTCACACAGACAGCTTGGAGGAAGGGGTAAAGTCACACAGACAGCTTGGAGGAAGGGGTAACGTCACACAGACAGCTTGGAGGAAGGGGTAAAGTCACACAGACAGCTTGGAGGAAGGGGTAAAGTCACACAGACAGCTTGGAGGAAGGGGTAAAGTCACACAGACAGCTTGGAGGAAGGGTTAAAGTCACACAGACAGCTTGGAGGAAGGGGTAAAGTCACACAGACAGCTTGGAGGAAGGGGTAAAGTCACACAGACAGCTTGGAGGAAGGGGTAAAGTCACACAGACAGCTTGGAGGAAGGGGTAAAGTCGACGAGGAAGGGGGCACACAGACAGCGAGGAGGAAGGGGGCACACAGACAGCGAGGAGGAAGGGGGCACACAGACAGCGAGGAGGAAGGGGGCACACAGACAGCGAGGAGGAAGGGGGCACACAGACAGCGAGGAGGAAGGGGGCACACAGACAGCGAGGAGGAAGGGGGCACACAGACAGCGAGGAGGAAGGGGGCACACAGACAGCGAGGAGGAAGGGGGCACACAGACAGCGAGGAGGAAGGGGGCACACAGACAGCGAGGAGGAAGGGGGCACACAGACAGCGAGGAGGAAGGGGGCACACAGACAGCGAGGAGGAAGGGGGCACACAGACAGCGAGGAGGAAGGGGGCACACAGACAGCGAGGAGGAAGGGGGCACACAGACAGCGAGGAGGAAGGGGGCACACAGACAGCGAGGAGGAAGGGGGCACACAGACAGCGAGGAGGAAGGGGGCACACAGA
Organism: Discoglossus pictus; assembly: GCA_027410445.1. Classification (NCBI taxonomy): domain Eukaryota; kingdom Metazoa; phylum Chordata; class Amphibia; order Anura; family Alytidae; genus Discoglossus; species Discoglossus pictus. The sequence continues at coordinate 309,700,050 of CM050165.1, forward strand.
CAGCGAGGAGGAAGGGGGCACACAGACAGCGAGGAGGAAGGGGGCACACAGACAGCGAGGAGGAAGGGGGCACACAGACAGCGAGGAGGAAGGGGGCACACAGACAGCGAGGAGGAAGGGGGCACACAGACAGCGAGGAGGAAGGGGGCACACAGACAGCGAGGAGGAAGGGGGCACACAGACAGCGAGGAGGAAGGGGGCACACAGACAGCGAGGAGGAAGGGGGCACACAGACAGCGAGGAGGAAGGGGGCACACAGACAGCGAGGAGGAAGGGGGCACACAGACAGCGAGGAGGAAGGGGGCACACAGACAGCGAGGAGGAAGGGGGCACACAGACAGCGAGGAGGAAGGGGGCACACAGACAGCGAGGAGGAAGGGGGCACACAGACAGCGAGGAGGAAGGGGGCACACAGACAGCGAGGAGGAAGGGGGCACACAGACAGCGAGGAGGAAGGGGGCACACAGACAGCGAGGAGGAAGGGGGCACACAGACAGCGAGGAGGAAGGGGGCACACAGACAGCGAGGAGGAAGGGGGCACACAGACAGCGAGGAGGAAGGGGGCACACAGACAGCGAGGAGGAAGGGGGCACACAGACAGCGAGGAGGAAGGGGGCAGACAGACAGCGAGGGGGAAAGGGGCACACAGACAGCGAGGGGGAAAGGGGCACACAGACAGCGAGGGGGAAAGGGGCACACAGACAGTGACTTGGGGACATATATTAACAGGGAAAACAAAACAAAAGTGAACACAGATATAAACTCAGCTCCTCCATATTCCAAGGTGTAACCGTGATCATGCTTCAGATAACACACATGTATGATATACACACACACACAAACTAAATGCCAGGAGTGGTGGGGGCTCCTAAAAGATTGACTTTAAGTGTGTGTGTGTGTGTGTGTGTGTGTGTGTGTGTATATATATATATATACACACACACACTTGGGGGAAATGGTTTAAGAATGAGGAATGGAAGGCTTATGTATGTACACACAACTCCCTCATTCTTAAACCATTTGCCCAAAGTATTACCCAGCTTCGCCCAGCCATTTACACACAGACAGGGGGATATACGTGGCATAGAGACTGCAGAGCCCTGTAACATACACACATATTACTAGGATACACAGTTATACACTCCTCTCTGGTACACCAATAACACAAACACACAATCCTACCCCGCACCCTCACAGCTCCATCTCCTCACTCACCTCCCGGTGCTCTGAGTCCGGTTTCCGGGCGGGGCTGCTCTGTGTCAGTCTGACAGCTCTGCCCGGAAGTACAGCTCATGACAGCACAGGGATCGGTGCTCTGGCTCAGCGGCTCGGGGAAAAACGTGTGTGTAGTGAAAAATGGTTCCGCTCGCAGGGTTTGCGTTGCAACGTAATAATATTTAGTTTAAATGTTAATATTTACTACATACTCATCTCTATCTCGTCACACCACGTGCTTTATGTGTAGATACTTGTGCTGCCCCTTCTTCTGCAGACACAAAATCTGTCTTCCTTTATCTGACTACAGATTGGTTAAAACATCAGCTAGAGATCTTTTCAATAACCAAGCATGATAAGGGGAAACATGTTTTAGAAAACAAAAAATAAACACACCCCTTCCATTTTGCTTTACTTTAAACTTCATTTTTGTCCTGTTGAGAGCACTGGTAGTTGTAGTTGCCAAACTCCCTCTGCACAGACACTTTCTGGTAGATTCCTTAGCAACAAAATTGCATTTAAAAGGTAATAAATTAATGTACGTATTTACTTATTGTGTCTTTACTTAAAGGCCACTTAATACAGCACAATTTGGAGCAAAGTCCCCCTAAATGCATGCTGAAATACTTTTGAATTTTGGAAATATATGTATTTTTCACAGATATTTATAAAGTAAAATCTCTGTTTACATGTGTCACTGACATGCTCCCAGCCAGACCCACAGCTACAGATCTGTGTAGTGAGCATAAGCAAAAAAAAGAGTTAACCCTTACCAAATGCATCTGTGCAGAGCATGGAATGCTGAAATCACCTAAACAAGTCAGTTATGGGTTAAGTTTTCAGTACAGTCATGAGTTCAGGGGAAAACTGCTATCAATCACTGTTCTCATCAAGCAGCTCTGTTGTCTGTTATCAATTATGAAACTGCCAGTAGGCAGGACAGTGTTTGCAAACAGATGTAACACTTTTTATTTTTTCCTATAACAGCTAAAAATAAAAAGTTTTACGTCTGTAATTAAAAAAATAAATTATTCTAACATGCAATCTTGTGTTCTTTCACGCCATGAAGAGCACATATAGAGAGGTAAATTGCCCTGTACCTTAGCAAACTGCTAGGAAATGACATAATTTTATATTTGTGATCAGGATGTGGAATTTACTTATTTTCGTTTAGTCCCCTCATATCCACTTCCTACTTACCCTCTGAATTCCCTTTCGCCACCCGCTAGACTGTGTTGTTCTTCCATGTTTCCTACCTTGCCCCTTCTTCCTTCCTATATAACAATATCTTAGAATGTACATTGATATATTTACTAATATTATTATCCTTATATTAGCCTACTGACAAAGTTGAAAAGACTTACTGCAATCTGTTTTACTATTACATTGTAAAACACTATATCATATTCTGATTATTCATCTATATTACTGGTCACTCACTCTTTATATATATATATATATATATATATAAATATATATATATATATATATATATATATTTATATATATATATATATATATATATATACACTAGGGAATTGCCCGTCAAAAATGACGGCAATAAAATTTGAAGCCTGGCAATGCTGTTTGCCACACAATGCGAGATTCTGCCTCCTCTGAGCACCTTCGGAGCTCATCGCGAGCCTCTCCTCCCGTCTACTTTACGGGCCTCGCAATGAGCAGTGAAGGCAACCTGCAACTTTTGTGCTTGGGAATGCCATGTGTCTCTCTCCTCTGTGTCTCTGCTGAATCTTTGTGTGGCGCGCGGTGACTGCCGTTGGTTTTATTTCCAAAATCCTGTGTGCCTGTCGTCTGCCTCGTTTTGATCCTGTTTGAGAATTTTTATGTTTTTTCAGCCGCCATTTTTTTCCTCACTTAGCCGATTTTCGATTGACTAAAAACGCCAAATATGGCTCAAATTAGCTTGCAACCTCACTCACAGGCTTCCTGGCTCTCCCCCTGTGCTGTGTGTGAGTGTTAGTAATTTTTTTTAAATTACTTGGCCGGTTTTGGTCTCTTTGGAGTTACGCAGTTGAGACCTTTTCAGCCATTAAAATCGTAAACTGTTGCGTGCCTCGCGATCAGTGGTAAAGTGCTACACATTTTGTCGGTGATCGCAGCCGTTGACATAAGCACCTTTTGTGCTCATGTGTAGGCTGTTTTAAAGTCTTGCAGGGCTTGCGATGAGCTCCGGTGGCGCTCCTCGCATGCCCTGCAATGAGCGCCTTTGGCGCTCTTTGCAGCTCCTGTCATTTTAAAAGTCTAGCGAGCGAGCCCTGCAACAAGCGCCTTAGGCGCACATCACGGTCATGCAACTGCTTGCCTGGCAATTTTTAACATTTAGTGACGACAACTCGCAGTACAACTATTGTATGTGATATATATACATATCTACATATATACTTACATACGTATCTATATATTTATATATGTATATATATATATATATATATATATATATATATATATATATATATATATACAGATCTATATATACATACATATCTATATCTCAGGGGCACTTTTTGTACCAAGAGATTTTCAACTAACGCGAGGTGATTCCTTGAAATTCCACCTTAAAGAAAGAAAAGGCTCCTGGTTGTGACAGCGAGGGTTGTATACATGTTTGAAAAAAAAGGGTCCACAGAGTTATGTTGAATAACAAGCGAAGGAGGGCAATTCATCTAGGGAGTAATATGATTTCCAGTATATTTGGTCAGGAAGGAACATATTACAAGGATCAGAGGAGATCAAAAAGGTTGAACTTGATGGTCTTTTTTTTTTTTACCTCAATTACTGTTTTACTATATATTACCCCTCAAGTTCCCTAGTGAATAGATTCAAATATACTACACATGCACTCATACATATATGTAATATATATAAGAATAATAATTTACAGGTTTCTTTTGTTTTATAAACTAATAAACAAGATTAGATTCCAAAAATATTAGCAAGTAGGTAATTCAATAATGAACTTTATTATTAAAGAACTTAATCTATTGTCAAATTAATACACTGTTTCATAAATCCTGTAAAACCTATGCTAATACCAGCAATTATTGGATAATCTCCAACAATCCTTTTGCCTAATACCTATTATCCATCACCAGATTACTCAGAAGGGGCTGCATGTGATCTGAGGGATAGCATGCAGGAGATATTCATGGCCCTTTTGTTTGTTTAGATGTGTTTATTTCTATTTAAATCTATTTGCATATATACATACTCCTAAATATACTCTTAAAAACTCAGTAATATTATACTACAGCGCTTGATGTGTAAACTCAATCACATAGGGTATATCAAACAGGAGAAAAGTCCATAGACGATATTATCTTCTCATAAATGTTTCCTTATCCCAAATTGGTTCTCTGCAGGGCTTGCAGAATTTTTAGAAGCCAAAATATTTGTCCTACTTAAAGAGGACAAAGACCCTATACAATGCCATAACTACAGACCCATATCTCTAATCAACAGCAAAATTAAATTATATTCTAAAGTTATAGCGAACAGATTATCTCAATTGATGACCATAGCAATACATCCGGACCAGGTAGGCTTTATTCAAGACAGAGAATCCCATGATAACATTAGATGAATTATAGACCTCATAGACATTGCGTCAGCAAAAAAGATTCCTCTGATGCTGAGAAGGCGTTTGACAAGATAGAATGGATATACATGTACGAGACCCTCTACAGGTTGGGCCTGAGCAAAGAATTAGAGGGAAGCATCTTGACACTTTACTCGCACCCGAAGGCATATGTACCCTATCAGGGATTTAGATCCCAGCTATTTAAAATTTCAAGAGGAGCAAGACAAGGGTATCCCCGGTTCCCATTACTGTTCGCCCTATGTATAGAACCTCTAACCATAGCCATAAGGAACAACCTAAACGTAAAGGGAATACGACTAGCAGATAAGTTAAGTCTATTTGTAGATGACACTTTACTCACCATCACAGAACCACAAACCAGCCTTCCCAATCTATTTAACATTTTAGAACTATTTGGCAGCATTTCAGGTTTTAAAATGAAAACCAGCTAAAGTAAAGCCGTCAATGTTTCATTATAGAAAAATTTGTAACTTTACTATCAGTGAATTTCCCCTTCAAGTGGGCCCAAAGGCACATTATATACTTAGGCATCCATATTCCAAAGAACTCTAACTTAATATACAATGCAAATTATCCCACGATAATTCAAAAAACTACTCAAAGACCTTAGCAATTGGTCCTCATGAAACATTTCCTGGCTTGGAAAGATACAAGCTATCAAAATTAATGCTCTCCCTAAGCTGCTATACCGCTTTTGATCAAGCCCCACAGCGATTAATACAAAATACATACAAAACTTCCAAAGAGCAATCTCCTGCTTTATCTGGGGTCACAAAAGACAGAGGGTAAACAAAGCCACTATGACAGCTTCTAAAAACAAAGGGGGCCTAACCTCACCAGACCTGCTAAAATACCACAAAGCCTCAAGATTGTAGCAATTAACCAAGTGGTTTGCTAAAGATTCCGCACTTTTGTGGGTAGAAATAGAAAACCAAACCCTTAAGGAAAATAACATACTGATTACTCAGTCACTCTAGTTAGGCCTACACGAAAAAAAAATATTTAAGCCCACTCCTGAATAGTGTGGCACATTCCCTTACCGTTTGGAACAAAATAAAAGTGCATTTAATTGAGAAAGGATCATGGCTTACTCCTCTTTGGCTACCCCATAAAGACACTTTGATAGTCAAAAACTCTCAACTGAAATGGGCGATAGACAAATGCTTAACTATTGCTGCAGCATTACTAACAGAAACCCAACAATGGTCCACCAAGACTTTCAGCGAAAAAGAACCTTTACCCCTTAAGGAATGGCTTAACCTGGCAATAGTTAATTCCACTCTTACCCTTACCTTAAAAGAAAATAAATCAGCTAGCAAAACCCCTTTTGAAAAATCATTTTCAAATATCTGACCGACCAGGCCACACCTACTAAGCTCCCTTACCAGAATTCCTGGGTAAACAAACTTAATAGAATCCTAGGTAACGTACTATGGTCCAAAATCCATATAAATGTGATGAACTTCTCCCTCAATATAATCCTTAGAGAGAATACATATAAAACCATCACAAGGTGGTATCAAACTCCTGTAAGAATGAAGCTTACAAACCCATTCTTTGATGGACAATGCTTTTGAGGGTGCAAAGCCACTTGGACTTTAATGCATATGCTATAGGACAATCCTAAAATAGCCCACATATTGATTGAAACTTACAAAATCTTAGAGAAATTGTGGGGTTTTCAGATACCTCAAAAACCAGAAGAAGCCCTATTCAGCATTCCTATCCAAGATCTCACAAAGGAGGCTCAATTTCTTTCAAAACAATTTTTTTTAGCCACCAGATGCACCCTCGCTAAAAACTGAAAGACAGCCAGTCCTATGTTCATGGCAGTAATGAAGAAAATCAAATACATTTACTCTATGAGCCAGATTTCATAAAAATTAGACTCCAACTATAAAATAATGGGCCTCATGTTGGGACACATGGAGACTATGAATTGGATGGCAGTGAACTTGGTAGAAAGACTCACACCAGCCGCAAGAGCGGCATAGAACTACAAACACCCCGTTCCCTTTCTCTGGATCTTTATCTTTCCCTTTTAGTGTCCTATCTATGTTGTCCCCCACTCTTTATCTTTTTTTAAATGAACTGGTGATTTTTGGCATATCCTGATGTAAAATAAATACATAAAAAACAAAAGAAGGGAGTAATAGTCTCAAGCTATCCTAGATATTAATTGTTCACTATTTATGCTGACTTTGTATGTTACATCTACTCTTGTTACGACCTCCATTCCCTTCAATAAAAATGATTAAAAAAAAAAAAGGATTTCAGATTAAATTATTTTATGACTGACTTTCATTTGCTTGCATTCTGAGTGATGTGATGAATTGGTATATGTGTTGTTGTTAACTACATTTGTTAGAGCTTTTTACATTTATACTTTTCTTATTATGTAGTATTATCATTTTTTTATAATTGAAGAGTGAAACAGCCATGAATATACAGTAATCTAGTAATTGTTAATCGATATGTATATAGAGATTAAAAATGAGTATTGCAGTATAATTTGATACCTTTTGTATTGGACAAACATCTTAATTATAATGACGAGCTTCCTAGAGGTTCAACCTCTCTTTATCAAGTATTGCTTCAGACTTGAAATCAGGGCTGCCCAGGAGGAGCTAACTAAGCACGCAAGTTAACCTCTGCAACCCTACTGTGGTTGAGCGACCAATGCCGTGAATCACTGTATGCTAGACAACACATCCGCTTTACCATGTTAACTTCCAGCTCTGTGGATGACTGTAAAATTAAAAGGTTGTAGGGACAAGAGCTGTTCTTCTCCTTGTTCTGTTGCATCCCCTTCAGTGGAGAATGGTCCAATACCAGAGTGAATTTCCTTCTCTGTAGGTATCATCTGAGTATTTCTGTTGCCCATTTTATGTGCGAGGCATACTTTATCCACCAGAGTAGTTTTGCTCCTGAGACGGTAACTTTCTACTAAGAAACAAGCTTTGATGCTTTGATAATTAACATGCTGCACTGTTATGATGATGAGTACCTAAATACTAATAACAAACATTATGCATTGTGTTATGATGAGGTCTGTCTCTCTTTGTGCTTTCTCTGTCTCTCTCTGTGCGCTCTCTCTGTGCTCTCCGTTTGTGCGCCTATTCTCTGTCCTGTGTCTCTATCTCCTTCTCTCTGTCCTGTCTCTCGCTCTCCCTATCCTGTGTTATATTACTTTACTTACTTTTTTACTTTCCGTGGGATATAATTCAAATAATGTATAATATGGCCACCACACAGAAATAGAGTCCTATAGAATACCTATTTATGACAAGGAACATCCTGGAGAACACTAAATAAAAAAAAAGTCTGTATTGAATACCTTTAAAATTATTTCACGTTCCTCTAGAAAGTAGTAAAGGGCCTAATTATTAGAAGTACTCAAAATATCACATATATAGTTGTGAGCATGCGGGCCGTTGCTAACGCTTGCAGGCTCGCGCAGCGAGCCTGCGGCCCTCGCGAGGCGAGGCCCGCAGTTGCTGGCATGGAGCGCCAAAGGCGTTTCTTGCCAGCAACTGCGGCCCTCGCAAAATTTACGGAGTTACGAAAGCAAAGTACGAGACACGTTACGACCCATTACGACCTCGCAAAAAACGTCCGAAACTAAACCTTTTAGATAAAGGAGTTTAGACACTCAAAAATCCCCTAAGTGAAAGAAAAAATGGCCGCCGAAAAAACGAAAACGAGGCTACAGCACTCTAAAGACGCAAAACACCACCAAACACCTACGGATTTCCTGAAAAGACGTACGAGATCCGAAAACAAGGACGCAACCTGCGCGTTTAGACACCCGAAAATCACCTAAGCGAGAGAAAAAATGGCCGCCGGTGTAATATTTTGGTATTCTTAAACAACTTATTGAGTCTTTGGATATATCGAGCTCTTAATAAAACACTGATAAAGGTACCTGAAAAAGGCATTGTATGATGCAGGCTGTCATGATCTTGAATACACAATTCTCAAGATACTTAAAAAACCTTAAATTTAAGTAATTATAATGTTCAATACACTATTCTCCTTTCCAAACTTTAGGCCTATTGAGGGGGTCATTAGCTATGCCCTTTAGTAAGATCTACAGTGCCTTGCAAAAGTATTCACCCCCCTTGACTTTTTACCTATTTTGTTACATTACAGCCTTAAGTTTAATGTTTTGTTAATCTGAAATGTATGTGATGGATCAGAACACAATGTTCTAAGTTGGTGAAGTGAAATGAGAAAAATATATACATAAAACTATTTTTTAGAAATAGAAAACAGAAAATTGGCATGTGCGTATGTATTCACCCCCTTTGTTATGAAGCCCATAAAAAGCTCTGGTGCAACCAATTACCTTCAGAAGTCACATAATTAGTGAAATGATGTCCACCTGTGTGCAATCTAAGTGTCACATGACCTGTCATTACATATACATGCCATTTTGGAAGGCTCCAGAGGATGCAACACCTAAGCAAGAGGCACCACTAACCAAACACTGCCATGAAGACCAAGGAACTCTCCAAACAAGTAAGGGACAATGTTGTTGAGAAGTACAAGTCAGGGTTAGGTTATAAAAAAATATCCAAATCTTTGATGATCCCCAGGAGCACCATCAAATCTATTATCATAACCGAATGGAAAGAACATGGCACAACGGCAAACCTGCCAAGAGACAGCCCCCACCACAACTCACGGACCAGGCAAGGAGGGCATTAATCAGAGAGGCAACACAGAGACCTAAGGTAACCCTGGAGGAGCTGCAGAGTTCCACAGCAGAGACTGGAGTATCTGTACATAGGATGACAATAAGCTGTACGCTCCATAGTGTTAAGCTTTATGGCAGAGTGGCCAGAAGAAAGCCATTACTTTCAGCAAAAAACAAAATGGGACACTTTTGAGTTTGCGAAAAGACATGTGGGAGACTCCCAAAATGTATGGAGGAAGGTGCTCTGGTCTGATGAGACTAAAATTGAACTTTTCGTCCATCAGAGAAAACGCTATGTCTGGCACAAACCCAACACATCACATCACCCAAAGAACACCATCCCCACAGTGAAACATGGTGGTGGCAGCATCATGCTGTGGGGATGTTTTTCAGCAGCTGGGACTGGGAAACTGGTCAGAGTTGAGGGAAAGATGGATGGTGCTAAATACAGGAATATTCTTGAGCAAAACCTGTACCACTCTGTGCGTGATTTGAGGCTAGGACAGAGGTTCACCTTCCAGCAGGACAATGACCCCAAACACACTGCTAAAGCAACACTTGGGTGGTTTAAGGGGAAACATGTAAATGTGTTGGAATGGCCTAGTCAAAGCCCAGACCTCACAAGCGCAAACCATCCAACTTGAAGGAGCTGGAGCAGTTTTGCAAGGAGGAATGGGCAAAATCCGAGTGCTAAGATGTGGCACGCTCATAGAGACTTATCCAAAGTGACTTGGAGCTGTGATTGCTGCAAAAGGTGGCTCTACAAAGTATTGACTTTTGGGGTGAATATTATGTTACTTTGTCTTATTTGCTGTGTGTTTCACAATAAAAAAAAAACATCTTCAAAGCTGTGGGCATGTTCTGTAAATTAAATGATGCAAATCCTCAAACAAACCATGTTAATTCCAGGTTGTGAGGCAACAAAACACAAAAAATGCCAAGGATGTGAATACTTTTGCAAGGCACTGTATGTATCCATCAGATTACCTATGAAACAAAGCGAATAACACAGTGTCAGCCTATTCTACGCACCCTGTCTAATGATGTATACGTACAACACGCGTTTCAACCACATGATCAGCATGGTATCGTCAGGGGGCACATAACGGATGCCCCCTTACAGCTCTATAAAGCTTCCCAAGTTTGGGATTTAACCCTATGGCGGCCGTACCAGCTATTCTCAAACAGTAAATTAGAACACAAAATGGTATTAATTCAGCATATACACTCATCCTGCATATTCTACCCTAAATGTATTTGCTATTATAATAATCAGTCATATAGTCATAATTTACAGCATTTCATAGCAATTGTTCACTAATGTACATTGTTCAATTTATTAATTCCATACTGTTTACTATATCAATTTGATTTGAATGACCAATGAGATAGAAAATACTCTTCCATCAACAGAGTACACCCCCTCAGGTTCAAAGAGTTTAACACAGACAACATGTAATCACTAAGGCAGAATAGACTTTACTAAAACTAATATTTTATCGAACAAAATTTTTATCCTTATCACTTATATAGCTTTTTTTTAATATATATTGAAGATTCCTGGGGGTGGGCTCAAAGTGAACAATGCCCATCTTCGTGCCAAAATCATGCTTGTGTCCATCCTTGGCTGTGAGGCCAGTAAATCTTCGCCCCCAGTTTTGAGGGCGTAGGCCCCATTGCTGTTCTCCCCAAGGCCCAAAACAGAAAGTACAAGGGGCCATGAGTTTAAGAAGACTCCTTTAGTAGGGACTCTTCATCTGTGTCTTCCGGCTGAGGCCTTCGGTCCTCCTACCCAAAGGGGACCTTGGCTCAAAGGCCGCAGGTGTGTGCAAAAACAAACGTGCCCAAAATCCAAATAAGTGCCAGTGCCATGTCAGGTGCCAAATAAGTGCTGTGGTTCAGTCTGGGAAGGCCACTGCCACTAACCTCCCAGACTCTTAGGGAGACGTCTCTCACCCGCCTCTCTTCAGACTTGAAGACTTAATTGATGTGCCTGCTAATTGCTATTCTCTATTTAAGTGTGAAAGTAGATGGAGAGAAGGGAGAGATTTGTTGTTCTGATTAATGTATTTAGATAAGATTTCAGCACATGACTTCCCCCTCCCTCCCACAGGTTCAGTACAGGTAACTTGCTAGTATTCTTGCAAGCCTATCTTGCTCTGCCCTGTAACTTCACTCTTGTTGCGTGAATAGGAAGTATGACAGCTTCCACGAACTAGCTAATATGAATCATTTCTCTGAAAAGGTTTCTATGCCCATGGCGTACATAGTTGCTAATGATACTAGGTTGTTACATGCCAGATTTTGGCAATCTACTGTGGTCATTTATTAAGCAATAACATGAGTTAGAAACAGGTTTTCTAAATGTGCAACTACTGTACTTACACACCTCTCCATGTGGTGACTCCTGCAGCCTCCCCCTAGTGGCCACTATAAAACATCACATGAGATGAAACTGCATTTTCTTCTATATCATCATAATTGATTTATTTATTGTCATATAACTGTGTTATCTTGAGAAAGGTCCCAGAAAAGTGGGACTGTCTTTAAAAATAATGGGCTGCTGTCAAGTCTTTGAGCTAAAGAACTCAATACAACAATATGTAAGGAAGTTTCACTAGAGCATATATCCCAAAGCAAAAAAGCTAGGGAAAGTTATCCAAATCAAATAAACTTTGAATGGAACTTGTACATAATTTTTTTTAACTCATGAGGTACTAGAGAAAGGTGGTAGTAATCACTTTAAAGGGTTTTCCAGTTCTCTGGTAATTTAACCTCAAGTATATTTTTAATATTAATTTCCATGTGAGTTGTCTTACGTGCTATAAAGGATTTTAGTGATACCAATAAAAGTTACATTTTAGTAAAAGATAATAGTGTAAGATGAACTGTGATTCTTGTAAAAGTTCTTTGTCTTTTTTGTGTTTATACATCTTGAGAAATGTCCCAGAAAGGTAGGACTGTCTTTGAAAATAATGGGCTGCTGTCAAGTCTTTGAGCGCTTTCTCTGTTTTTAGGGAATACTGCTCCTTACAAAACTGAATTTCAGAGGAGCTTGCGATTAAATTAAGTTATGTCAAGGAGAAAAACGGAAGGCAGCATTTATCATGTTAGATGGGCAAGATGAATACAGTGTCACACCCGTCTGTCTCCTTACAAAGTAACACTATTCGCTAATATTATCAACAAGTTTGTAATCACTTGTTTGTTCTATATCCTGTATATATATATATATGTATATGTAAAATGTTTACAACATCTTTGAGGGCAGAATCTGCATCCCAAACCCAGTAAATGTCTCTTTAATCCATTTCCTGTGTTAAAGTATGATTATTCAAGTGATAGATCCCTAGTAGATCTCAGTCGTACCCAACTGTCTTCTGCCTACTAAGTTAAAAGGCACACATAGGTCCTCATTCAATTGCAATTTGGCCAATTGAATAGGGCTCTGAATAAGCACATAACATATTTTTTTAAAGAAGTTTTTAGTTAGTAAACATCTATCCAAAAGCAAGGTTTTGACTAACTAAAAACTTCTTTAAAAAAATATACTATGTGCTTATTTAGAGCCCCATTCAATTGGCCACATCGCAAATGAATGAGGCCCATAGACTATAGGTGTTATTCTCACAATGTACTAACGTTATGGCTCCCATAAGGACCATAACTAAAAAAGCAGCTGATGCTTGGGAATGGACTGCAAACATAGGAGGCATTTCAGAAAATCAGAAAGGATTTTACTTATCATTGGCCATTAAAAAAAGAGCTAGGAGAATGGAGATATCTACTAGCAAGAAAGCTTATCTAGCCATAATGTTAATGGACCATAATAATCTCTCATACCTTGAAAATGACAAATGTAATAAACAATGACATTGTGCACTTGTGGAAGCTATTGTGCGTCACTTTCCCCATTTACTACTGTTGTGGCTTATGTTCTATTCAAGTACTTCCGTGACAATAAAATGTATAACAGGGATAGAAATTCTCCAAAAGTGGTGCATCATCTCCACTGAAATGAACTTCTAAATAGAGAAGAGAGTGAGCCATTTGTCTATATTGCTAATAAAAATTTGTACAACTATTTGTCTTGTAAGTAATAAAACAAGAGCCACTGGGCTAGAGACACCAAAGCGGGGTGGACAGTGTCAGCCCTCAAATGACAGGCACTGGCTAGAATTTTAGGATTTCAATTGCTGCTAAAGTCATTCTGATAGACATAGCATAGAAAATCCTTGAGGACCAAAGTCCTTGTCTAACCTTTCCTTTGTGCATCACTTGATGATTGAGGTTGTCTATACCTGAACTAAAAGCATGCTGCTCAACATATCAAGTAGCCAAAGAAGGTCAATATAAAAGCTCTTTGTATGTAAGATTTTAGACTCAAAGTCAGGGCCCTCCAATTTTTGCTGTGTTTAATGCATATTTTTTGTTGTAATTTACCTCTGTATATGTTGGAGCTTTACAAATAAAAGATAATCACATATATAGTTGTGAGCATGCGGGCTGTTGCTAACGCTGCGGGCTCGCGAAGCGAGGGCCGCAGTTGCTGGCATGGAGCGGCGAAGTTACACCTCAATTTAACTCCAAATAAAAAAGTTTAGACACCCAAAAATCCCCTAAGTGAGAGAAAAAATGGCCGCCGGAAAAAACGAAAACGAGGCTACAGAACTCTAAAGACGCAAAACACCACCAAACACCTACGGATTTTCCGAAAAAGACGTACGAGATCCGAAAACAAGGACGCAACCCGTGCGACCCCAAAAACATTAGTAACACAATAAATACACACAACAAGCACATAGAAAGCTTACCCACAGCAAGGAGGGGCACCCAGGACCTCTGCAAGTGAAGTTACTCCTCGATTTAAGTCCAAATTTCAGAGTTTAGACACCGGAAAATCACCTAAGCGAGAGAAAAAACGAAAACGAGGCTACAGAACTCTAAAGACGCAAAACACCACCAAACACCTACGGATTTTCCGAAAAAGACGTACGAGATCCGAAAACAAGGACGCAACCCGTGCGACCCCAAAAACATTAGTAACACAATAAATACACACAACAAGCACATAGAAAGCTTACCCACAGCAAGGAGGGGCACCCAGGACCTCTGCAAGTGAAGTTACTCCTCGATTTAAGTCCAAATTTCAGAGTTTAGACACCGGAAAATCACCTAAGCGAGAGAAAAAACGAAAACGAGGCTACAGAACTCTAAAGACGCAAAACACCACCAAACACCTACGGATTTTCTGAAAAAGACGTACGAGATCCGAAAACAAGAACGCTAAATCAGCCACAGCTGCATACCACACATTAGGCGCCATTTTACAATACTAACTTATACAATCCAGAAGTACACAGCTACCCTAATGGATTTGCTTTGCGCACGCACACTATTACACTACACACTGCACACATTCATGACACTTACACAGTAGCTCCACAGCACTGATGCTGTAGCAACATGAAAACAGATTGCCAGCTCTTCAACACAATGCTTCCTGCATATATTACTTCACAATAGGTAAAGTATATTAATTTCTTATTTTATTAATTATTCATTACCAAAAAAAAAACACCAACACTACTCATGGGACACAAACAACCAAGAGCATCGCAATGAGCGCCGAAGGATCTTAAAACACCAACAAAATTAATTTTGCACGCAAACAGCATTACCTGCCTTACAATCTTATTGCCGTCATTTTTTGACAGGCAAGTCGCTAGTAATAATAATATTCTCTGAAACTAGGCACTATAATAATGTGTTCTCTGCCATTAGCCAAATACATTTAATATATGTACACTGCATTATCCACATACATACTAGAGACTGGTCTCTCTATTTCTCTTGTAATTTGAGAAAAGTCATGATTAGGCACCAGCGAAATAAAGTGGGGAGCGACTGAAGCTGGAGATTTGTTTCTGAATTTGGGACTTTGGCCCGCAAGCATGGCCGGATTGCCCATTAGGCAAACTAGGCAGCCGCCCAGGGGGCGCTTCTCTGTGGGGGGCACCACTTCTTAAAAAAAATGGTTCCTAGCTTAAACAAATTAAATGTTGCAGTTCATAGTCAGGGTACTAGGGGGTAACCTCTTAGAACAAGACAGTTACAACAGGAAAGGGAACTTAAAAATACAGAAAAGGCAAAAATGGGTCCTTGCATACCTTGCATACTCACTCGCAGGGGCTCCTCCACTTCACTGCCTAGAGGCCCCAAAAAGGTAGATACAGCCCTGCCTGCAAGAGGGACATTCCAAAGGCTGAGTGGGGCAGGGGTATTTTCCCTTAAAATATTGTCAACTGAGTGACACATACTGAGGTGAGAGGTGTATCATTGGCATACTCCACAAAATTTAAAGTGCCAGAAGTGGAAGACATATTTTTGAAAAAGGCACCTTATTTGCTGCTGGTATTGTTAACGACAAACAATTTTGGCAGCTAGGGGATGAATACAAATATTATATACAGTATATATCTTATCAATACAGTAGGTACAGGCTGCTGTGAACCAATCTCTCACAGTTCTTGAAGAAAACTATTGTAAGGGGAAAGGGGTTACCAAAATTATGGAATAGAGGAGTTTGCAATGTGTCTTCAAAAGAAGGACAATTTTGGGTATCGAAAAACAAGAGGTACTGTTAGGAGGTATGCATGGTTGAGAGAAGACATCAAGTTTCCATTGCACAGAGCTAACTAAAATGTATTTTAGGTCATTTCCCTCTAGTGAATACATTGCACCATCAGAAATGGCCGTGTGAGAAAAGTTCTTAATAATATCTGCAATATACCATATACAATGTTACTTGAGATATATATATATAGCATTGAGGCACTCCTACAATTATTTTTTTCTGAAATTCTGGAGAAAACACCAGAGAGGAGGTGGAGAAATTTGTTATTTTTCCTTTGATGTGAAAAGGGACATTTCGTTTTTTTTGGAGGCCTTAGATTTTCTCTTAAAAGAGGGACTAGGTATTCTAGCAACCGACAGGAAAAATTGACCCTTTCCTGTTATTGCTCCCGCCACAGACTTTATTCTTAGGGTACAGTGAGAGTTTAGGGTTTGAGGTTAGGATTTCGATTTTAAGGTTAGAGTTTAGCTTTTTTTTAGGATTTGGGGTTAGAGCTTAGGTTTAGAGTTTAGGCGTAGAATTTAAGGTTACAGGTTAGTGGTTAGGTTAAGGATTAGAGTTTATGATTAGTGGCAGATAACAAGTTCTTCATAGTAAAAGAGTGGCGTGTACAGCGACCCACAGGTAGCACGCCTGCATAAGGTGGGTAGAAAACAGGAAAGATCAGAAAAAACGTAACCATTTGCAGTATTTGTAACATTGGCGGCTTTCATAAATTGTAATTGTCTTTTAGAAAATGGAGACTATAACAAGCATAACGTAAAAATAAATCCCACATGTAAACAAAATCCAAGCTGAAGTGTAGCTGTTTGCAGCTAAATTAGGACTCGTGTGGCCTTGAACACATTTGTATTTTCTTTAAATTCATATTTTGTGTTTAATTTGCACACTAAGAACTATACATTAATTACACGGGGTTAGATAGATACAACTTATTGTTTAGTGGCGAAACTGCACTTTGACATATTTTATCCCTAAACAAATATGGCCGACATAATCAGTTCTTGTATATACAATTACCGGAAGTGCTCATGGACGTTCTGTGCCGGAAGTGATGGTTGCCGTGGTTACAGGACTTGACGCTAAGCTACAAGCTGTGTTGTGCTTCCCGAGGTCGCTATGGGGGATTCAGACAGCGCAGATTTCGCTTACAGCATCCGACCCAACTTCCAGCACAAGTCAGTACTGCATGTGAGAGTTACCCGTGGGGAGTGAGAGGTGGCAGACAGTAGTATTAGCGCTCACCGTCCGGGGAGTATGAAACCTTGCTATTCATTCATTTCAGTATACATGGAGTCATCTGTATTCATTGGTAACACTGCTGTCAGTGATTGCTACATTACTGGCACATCAGGATACAAAACAGGCCCTTTATGATGGATTAGCTTACTGTATTTCGATATTCACAATATTATCTTAAGGACATCTAAACTTAATAATGATTAAAATATTTTAGACCGTTAGTAATTAATACAACTTGTTTTCCTTGCTGTATATTAAATATTACCAATCTACATTACGTTTATATGTACTGCCCTGCAGTGGCACTGTTTGTTAATTTGATTCAATTCCAGCTCAAATGTGGTATTCTTTAGTGCCTGTGCTATCAGTAGTACTATTAGAAATCTTGGTCCCTTCCCTCTTTTCCTATTCAAAACATTGGTAGCTGCAGTGCCGCCGCCAACCGCTAGATGCCAATTTTCCGAGTAGTGCTGCGCAATGCATATAAGGTGCGCTGACAGAAGAGGTGCACCAAGGGCCAAGTGCCCGCGCCAACCATATCGATGGCCTTGCTGTCGATTTGCGCCACATCGGTGGAGAGGATAATTTTTGCCTTCCCTCATACCAGACGGTGCCATCTAGCAGCTGCTTGATGGCACTGTAGCTAGCTGCCTGTGCTTCGCTTACACAACAGGATATATCTGAAATCTCTTCAGTCTCCCTCTTTAATAATAAAGCAGCTACACAACCAAGGCCTCCAGAAAATAACTTGTTTTGCGTACAAATGTGCTACATTGAGAGCTATATCTATTTTTTTTTCTTTCTACAATATTTTACCCTTTCACAAGACTTCTTACAAATATGGAATTGCCATAATACTTCAGGAGGAATTTGCTATACAGAGAAAACCTCTCAAATCTTTCCTGTTTTATCCCCGCTAGCATTGGCCATTGGGTGACGTGACAAGACTCAAAGAAATACAGCAGTAACTGCTAGATTCACACCACCATCACATTAGGAATAAGTTACTTGTGGAGCGGAGAAGTGAATGGATTATTTTATTTCTATGTGCGCATGCACAAACAGAGCAATATTAGTATTCCCTTGTGTAAACATCACCAATATAGTTGTCGTACTACGAAGGCGGTCATTGCGAGGCCAGCAATGGGCGCTGATACTTGCGCATGCACATATCGTATATTTAATGGGATTTTAAGTGTATGAAAGAAAATGTGTTTTTTTTCTGTTTGTTCCTTCAAATTCCCACTGAAGTCCCATGTTGTTGCTATATTTTTTCAGAGTAGCAGTGGGCAACATCTTTTTATAGAAAGCAAAACATTAATACAGCCTTTTATTACAAGCTGTGCACGGAGCTACTGTTGCTTCTGTAAGAAATGTACCCTAATGACACATATTCTCAGAAAGACCTGTGGACTCCCCACAATGAACCAAACACCCCTATGTGTAAGCTCAATATCAGAACATTGTGCATCCTCGTTTGAGGATCTTCCATGGATGGCTAATGCATTATTATGTATCATTGCCCTACAGGTTACTTTTTATTATTTTCCATAATTTTGATTTATTTTAGTGTAAATTATTTTATCTTTTTTTTATTTTATATTTTGTCTACTTTTTGTACTTTGCTTAGGATATGTAGGGTGGGGGTTAGTGTTGGCACTATGAGGGTCTTTATGGGACCATTGAAGGGATTGTGTCCATGGGGACCATAATGATTCCTATGTAAATGGTTGAGTTACCGTAGGGGTACATACGGATCCCTACTGTGTTAGATTAGTATACCATGGGCATTCACAGGGAAAGGGTTTATTTATGGTTATATGTAAGGCAGGTTGTGAGCTCATATTGGAGCTAGATAGCTATGGTTGAGAGTCAGTGACTTTTACTGGAGTTTTATGCGGGACCCATGTAATAGTTCCCCAAAATTGCTTTTAAAAACTCCCATAGGGCCGCAGCTTCCTTTGTGACTTTATCCGGGAGCCATGTACCGTATTTTTCGCCCTATAAGACGCACCTGCAGATAAGACGCACCTAGTTTTTAGAGGAGGAAAACAAGAAAAAAAAAATCTGAATCAAACACAAATACACTTTACACACAGATACACACCTACATTACACACAAATATATATATATATATATATATATATATATATATATATATATAGATACACATACATACATATACATACACACATAAATATACATATATATATATATAGATACATATACATACACACATAAATATACATATATATATATATATATATATATATATATATATATAGATACATATACATACACACATAAATATACATACACATACATACACACACATACATGCACACATACATACACATACATACATACATACACACACACACATACATGCACACACATACACATACATACATACATATACTGCAGCATTTGGGAGCATTTGGGAGCCCTTGACCCTCCCTGACCCTCCTGATCCTCACCTTCCTTCTGATCTCTGCCATCTTGATCTCACCCCAGCGCTTCCTACCAGCACTCCTCGTGTACTGCAGCGTTGCGTGTGTGACGTCACTAGGACGCACCGGCCGACGCGATGCTGGTAGGAAGCGCTGGGGTGAGATCAAGAGGACAGAGGCAGTTTGAAAAGGCATATTCGCCGTATAAGATGCACCAACTTTCCTCCCCCAGTTTTGGGGAAGAAAAAGTGCGTCTTATACGGCGAAAAATACGGTAAGTCCTTTTAAAAGAACTGAAAATAAATCTCAACTTAATTTCAAAAAGAAGAAACCAGTGACTGTCTCCATTTACTAAGTTGCATTATATAGTAACATATCCAATATTTAAATTATGCTAACTTTGAAGTAGTAGACTTCATATTGGTAAATTGTTTTTAGAATGGAAACAAATCATTAAAAACTTTTAATTGTTATATATAATTATTCTTTGTAGGGAGCTTTTTTTTCTGCTTTGGTAGTTAGGAAAAGTCCTAGGGCCTCATTCTATTAGCGGCCGCAGCCGTTGCGGGGCCGCAAGGACCGGCCGCAAGCTATTCGGCTATTCTATTCCCTTAAGGCCGGGGGTTCCGGCAGGCGCCTTGCTATCTCTTGCAGCCGCTCGCGCCAGAGGAAAGCCTTTGATCTAAAACGGCCGCAAGAGTTTCGGCCGTAAGAAATTCCTATTTGCAATTCAATTGCTCCGGGAAACCTCACTGCAAGGCTAAAAGCGAGCCGCTGCTTACTTGAAGGAAAGAGGTCCCGCTAGCACCAATTAAGCACATAAAATAGCTCAAATAAAGCCATCCTGCACTTTGAGAAGACTATAAAGGGATTTTAGGTGTTAGAAAAAATAGCACATAATTATCCGATACTCAAATCCGTAAAATATTTTATTTTTAATATCCGTAATATATCCATGTAAAAAGTCCAGAGTGCTTGGAGCACCTCAGACCCGCCCACGCCGCAGCAGGAAAATAAACAGTTAATTTGAACTCGGGTTTGGGCTGATGTGCCAGCTTGAGAGGGGGTTACTTTTAATCCTCATGTCCCCCAATATGATCCCTAGCATTTACAGAGCTGTACAGTGCAGGCTTGAATTTATTTTTGCGTTTTTAGATTTCTGCGCTTACGTCCGGTTTCAAGATATGCGGCCGGAAGAGGAGATCCTTGCGGGGCCGTATAATAGAATCGCGAGTTAACGGAACCCCCGCAAGGAATCGCAGCCTTACGGCCAATTAACGGCCGCTAATAGAATGAGGCCCCTAGTATCTTGATAAGCTTTCAGTTCTTTATTATGAAGGTTTGCACTCAAGAGTGCAAAACATTTCAATAGAACTGAATGGTAATCTTATGTTATCTAAATTCTACTCCCAGGTGACAAATCTTTTTAATTACGTATTTGCTTTATTTTCTCTAAGTGTTTCACCTGTTAATGAGTCGAGTTCATCAGAAGAGTTTTGCAATAAACTTTTTAAATAACAGAGTTAATTTAATAAACTAATATTTGTATTTTTAAAACTTATTTTTAAGAAACATTTTACTAATAATGAAATCAAGATCTTAAAACAGAATACTATAAAGATTTTTTCGTAGCCACTTCTGCCAAAACAGTTCTCCCTCTAGTGGCAGACTTTATAATTAGACCCGAAGGCCACTACCTGGGCTTCTCAAACTCACACCATAATGCACAATAATACATTAAAAGGCTACAGTAGTACAAAGGTTCCATCATGCATTTACAAAGCCATATTTTATAAACTACAAAAAGCTTGGAGGGCAGAGAGCCTTGTGAAGCTCATTACTTCAGCGTGTGATTTTTATCGCTGCGCATTCAAATGTAATACAAGTTAGAAAACACAGATAGCAGACACTCTGTAACGTCTTGTTTACATTTTCTCTCAAATTAATTAATGCAATTTAAGAAAATGTTTTAATGTATAAAACATGCTCTTTTAATTGCATAATAGAAAGGTTAAACTACGGTTGATATTTTATAGAAACATAATATTTCTTCATAGATAAAGTAGAGCTGTGTGTTTATTGTGTTCTAAACATGTGATTTTGTTCTCCCAAACAGATTTAGGACAGCAACAGTAAAGGAGTGTATCCGATCAGTGCTAAGGGAGGAACTCCAAAACAGACAGTATATACCTGAAGAGATTCCACAGCTGACAAGGTTGTTGTCTGATACAATAAAGGATAAACTCAAAGGTAACAAGGAAAACACCTCTCATTATTATGTTTTGTGTATACCCCATTTCTAGTGGATGAAATATTTCTATATAAAATGCACAGATATTACAATTTGAAAACGACAAACAAATCATAATTTTTTTTTTTTTAAAGTTTTCCAAAAATATCAGTAAAGCAATAAAGAGAAATCTGTAGCTTTGCACATGTAACAAAATACGTTTTAATCACATTTCCTGATTTTTTTCAACCTATTTAAATCATATAATATATTGAACTGCAGGTTTAATGACACAAATTAATTTCCTTTACAGTTGTGCTTCCAAATACAGAGGGTATATATAACAGTGAGCTAGCCGTGATTGTCCAGTAATCTAGATGAATGTCACATAGGCACCACAACCTATCAAAATGTTGTTGACCTAAAGCTGATATGAGTGTCAAATAAAATATTTTTGATGGGATTTATTTCAGGCCTCTGACTAGGCCACACGAGGACACCGGCCTCACTGTGCTTCAGCCACACTGGTGGTCTCATTATGAACTACCTGGCTGATGGCTGCAAGCTATCCACAATGTTGCCTGTATTTTGCCCAATCACTGGTTGGAGACAATTTGTTTGTTGTGTGGTATTTAAAGTGTTTGGTTATATCTGAACAAGTTTACAAATATAGCTGTAAAGGGGGTTTTCACCTTTCCATCTAAGCTATTTTACTACTGTTGTAATATTAATTAGTTTTAATAAATAATGTTTTAGAATTGTATTTTCATTTGGTTATTGTAGGTTACTGTGTGAATAAAAATGGAAGCCTAATGACAATTTTTTTTTTTTTTAGAATGTCTATACACACTCTCTGTTAATTAAAACTCGGAAATTGTATCTGTCAATCAGCTTTTATCATCTTCTCACGAAGGCTGTGCTGTTAACTATTTATACAGTGTCATCACAGCAAATTCCTCTTTTTCAGTCCACATTAATTTATTTCAGGCTGAAAGCATTTATGGGTTGCATCTGAGCATGTGCAATCCCCAGATATAAAACCAGGTTAGACTGAAAGCAATGCATGCACATCGCAGAGAGTAGTGATCAGTAATAATAATGTAGATACAGCTATCCTTAGTGGGTGGATATTATTGGGACCTCCCCTGTATGACTTTAATGACTGTGAAAATTGAACATTCTAAAAAAATAAAAACTAGACTAGAACAGAATATATGCTCAAATAGTTTACCAGGTATCCCTCCCACTGTTATAGATTTGATTACTGATGGTTCTGTCTCACTATGCACTAAATAGGCAAATTAATTCCGATCATCAAAGATTAATTACCCGAGGAAGATACCTTTATAATTAGAACTTGATATAAATTGTAAAATGGGTCTTCATGTGACCACTATGATTTTTCCATATTTCTTTTTTAACTATTCAAGGATACACATGTATACACCAACAAGCACAAGACATGGAGGGATGTTTTGTGATAACTGCTGTTTAGGATTGAGTCTTGTGACGTGCACAAAAAATTATAGTCTTAGCTCTGCCTGGTCACCTCCTATAGTAACTAAACAATTACCAAGCATCTAATAACAATCATGGACAAGAGGCAAAATGCAGCGAGAAATGGAAGCAGCAAAAATACTTGTGTGATTGCAATAAAGGCATTCATACCCAATAATCAAATTAGAGTAAGAGCACTGGTAATAGAGTGAAACTACTAGTTAAAAATGACTCATTGATTCATAGTTTATTTAGTTTCTTTCTTTTTTTTCTGTTTAATACTATAGTAAATTCATGCATATGCTAACTAACATAAAAGATTTTGATGGGTCTTCATACTTAATTATATAACTATTAGTAGATATTAAGATGCATATGCAATTTTGGAATAACTTGATGTGAATGTTCATCAATGTTTATAAAAACGTAACAGAAAATGTATACAGATTTGGAAACATTAAGCAGTTCTAAACAATATGGAAGTGAATATGTAGGTTACTTCAATAAAAATATAATAAATTAGAATTATTAACACATCATTCTGTATTAAAATTCTCGTGATTTAGATTTATCCTTTGTGAAGTCAGAGCATGACTCTAGTCTCCCATTACCTATAATAGGATCAGATTCAATATAGTATTAAGAGTTCATAAGCAAAGCTAATCTAAAGAGAAGAGATCTGTCTCAGAAATAAATATTAACTCCCTACAAATAATTTTAAACATTACAAAACTGCTTCTCTGCTTGACTTTTATTGGTATACAGTAGATGACCTCTTTCCTACTGATATTAATTTGTTTGAAGAATAGTTTATGTATTTGGACTGATATTATATAAATACCATATGTATACTTCAGCTCTACTACATCTGAATTGCATTTATGATCTTTAATCTGTGTACATTTAGCCACCTGTAGTCTGCCTTACAGTAGTTAACATGATCTTTCCTTCTTCTATTTCATGTGCTTCAGATATGGGATTCGACAGGTACAAAATAGCAGTGCAAGTTGTAATCGGTGAACAAAGAGGTGAAGGAGTAAAGTAAGTAGTTTACCTGGTGTTAAAAGTAGTTCTTGAGTTCCTGAAACATTATCTGCCAGTTCTTAGGAACAAAGAGAGAAGATGAGAACCTCACAGTTTAAATTTACTACTACCATTAGTCACAGTTATAGATACATTATTGATGAACTTTTCTGCTGTTTAAATTCAGATTAGTCTAAAACTAGATGAATATTTAGAGTACCATGTGTTGTTACAACATATTAAAATGTTTTAGTTCTCAAAGAATGGTCCTCATGAGAACTAGAAAGTAAACAGCCAGCACCCCAGACCAAAACATTTGAGGGCTGCTGAATTAGAGATAATGCAACTTGAAAACGTACAGTGGTTTGAGTAATTTAATCTTCTTTTATTTAATTATGTCCTTTAAAGCATACAATGCTATTCATTTTCTCTCCTCAGAATGGGTGCTCGATGTTTCTGGGATGCTGACACTGATAACTACGCAGAAGATGTTTTTATGAATGTGAGTGTTTTAGGCATTCTTATATTTTTTAAGTTAAGGGTGAAGTTATATATGTTATAATGAGCCACAGAACAATCCTGACGGTAATGTTTTAAAGTTCACTAAACGGTTCCAAATATGGTATCATTTCGATATATATGTATTAAAAAGTACTGCATCCATTTAATGCAATTAAATTAATAACATTTCCATATAGTTATCTTACACTGACTTTTGTAATGTTTGTCAATCGGCCTTTTTATCTTCCCTTCAAACATAATGTCGTATCTTTGCATTCAAACTTAATCATTGTAAACC
This sequence comes from Discoglossus pictus, assembly GCA_027410445.1. NCBI lineage: Eukaryota > Metazoa > Chordata > Amphibia > Anura > Alytidae > Discoglossus > Discoglossus pictus. The sequence continues at coordinate 309,725,462 of CM050165.1, forward strand.
ATTTAATATTGTGCTTGAAAATCTGTCTTCATATTTATCTTTTCTTTCTTATCTTTTAGGAACATCTTTTTTGTGTTGCTGCTGCCTTTGGGTGCTTTTACTATTGAATTCAAGAAAAGACAATTATTTCACTTTGATGTATAAATATTTTTTTACATGGAAAGAAAATATGTCATTTCATCATATGAAAGTAGAAAACCAGAGAAGTAGTAATGTAAATAAACACGTTTGAACCATTGAATTATAATATTTTTCTGAAAATATGTAATATAATAAATATTGATATACATTTGCATTTGTGTAAATCAATCCATAATAATATAGTAAATCAATCTGCTTTCTCATTTAGAAATATGCAGGAGATTAAACATGTATTAGTTTGTTAATTATCTTAAAAATTTAAATCACACTGAGCTATTGCAATATACTAATCCTTGCCATAGGATCTTTGGATGCATTTGTGCTTTTTGGCTTGCAAATGACTCCATAACAGAGCTGGCCAAAAGGCCTACATATTGTAAAATATCACAAAAAGACCTTGCTCGCATCCCTTTATGAGAGTGAAAGTTATGCATACTACATGGAAGGTAGGCCACGTGTAGTAAAGGACTGTAGTTAAAGAAAAAAGGCACTTGTTTGTCAACTATATACTAAATTAAAAACATTAGCAACTGTATAACCAGTGGACATAAACACTTTTTTTTCAAAGATGTGAATTTTTGAAGACTTGGTATGAGTACAAGTCACATCCTGAGAGCTGGCTCATGAAATTGTGTTTAGCTATCCGTGGAGAGGGAGGGGAGATAGGGGAGGAGGAAACAAGGAAGAGTTCAAATGCTTTGTTAGAAAATATAAAAATAAAAAAAAGCATCAACATTCAAGCCAATAAGGCTTGAATGGTCTCAGCAATTTCTTTATGTCCTCATGGCAAACGGTACTGTCTGAGAGTTACTGGCACAACGGGAGGAATCTTGAGAAGAGTCCATTTAGAATTTCTTCTCACTATGTGTTTTGCAGCAAACACCTGAAATATCCTGATCCGTAACACCTCTCCACCTAAGCCAGTGCTAATAATCTGCCCTCTCAAAATATCCTTTCCTAGTTTGTTATCTTCTAATTCTGAAATTAGCACTTAGGCTTTGAAAATTGGCCCATTTCCAATCTGTGGGCTAAAGTAGTCTTTCCTCCCAACCCCTCTATAGCTACAATAGCCCCGATGTTGACTGGTGTAAAAGACTAACCTTAGCCCCTGTATCTAACAATACAGTGATCATTTGTGGATACTGTCTCTCTCGTGGAACTGTTACTTTTACTTATTGTTGTTTTGCCCCTGCGTTCATTATTTTTTTTGTACACAGTTTTTAAAGCAGGAGAACTGCAGATTCTTAGGGCAGGGGATGGGCACTTTAAACCCCTCATACCGGAAGCCCTAGAAGAGGTTGGGTCTTCTGACATAAGCTGTGAGGTGTCAAAAAAGGAGTTGGAAGTAGGTGAGTTAGTATGCGTGATTGGATGGGACTGGTTTCAGCCATCCTTTTGCCTTCAGTTGCTTTCAGTTAAGAGATTGGCTTATCATCAATGTCCTCCTTCATTACTCCACTATTGATCAGATCTAACCACAGAGTCCTTTGGGAGGTTTTAAGTCTGCTGTCCCCCTAAAGCACTGAGATGGTAAACAAAGGAGCTCTAATATTATCAGGGTCTGATTGCACCAATTTTTGTTTCATAACATAATGTCTGGTCTCTTCCAATCCTCTCAAGACCCATGCTAACAGTCCCTCTCTGGGTTGCTGTGTATATTTAGTGCCAATGTCAGTCAATTCCTCTACTGTCCTAAACCTAGTATGCTCTGAGAACTGTTGTTCTACTGCTGCCCACATCCCCTGTCTCAAAACTCTCCTTTGTCTCTGCGTCGGCTGTTACGTCACCTATCTCCTCATCAGATCCTGACCATTGAGTTAACTTCTCCCACTGATCTGTTATGAGAGCCTGCACTTGGCTGGACTCCGGCAACTGTTTTTTGTTTTCTTTTAAAGCTTTTACAAGTTACTGATTTCATGACATTGCCTAAACTGTGTTTTAACATTCTCTCTCTTTCTGTTTTTTCCATTTCTTTCATACACATTCTATACAAACAGTTGCTCTTGTGCTGTTTGCAATTTTGTGCATAATGTCTGGATAGGCTCTGATAGTTCTTGCAAAACTTGAAAGAATAACCAGCCGATCGTTGTAGTCCCCTGTGATCAGGATGGCTGCGTATAGCGGTGGTTTCTGGAAATGAGGGCTGTTACGGCTTGGAAGTGCAGCAAATTGGTTTATTTACAGGAAAGAAATAACAGCGGTAGCCGTAGCTCTGCTTAAAAAAACAATAACTTCTCCGCGAGGTGGGAGAATGCCACCTTGTGGCCAGGTTGTAGACAGTCCTTTATCTTGGGTAGTCTGCCACTTGGTGGTCAGCTTGAAAACAGTCCTTTAACTTGGGTAGTGCCACCTTGTGGCCAGGAAATAAACAGTCTCTTTACAGGTGAGGGTCCCAGCGAGATTAGGTCGCCCTCTTCAGCAACCTCTGGGACCCCGCTCCACTCTGGGTCACAGCTCCGCTCTGTGGGACACAGCTCTCCTCTCTAGCTCCTCGCTCTGTGGGACACAGCTCTCCTCTCGGGGACACAGCTCTCCTCTCGGGGACACAGCTCTCCTCTCGGGGACACAGCGCTCCTCTCTCGGACACAGCGCTCCTCTCTGGGACACAGCGCTCCTCTCTGGGACACAGCGCTCCTCTCTGGGACACAGCGCTCCTCTCTGGGACACAGCGCTCCTCTCTGGGACACAGCGCTCCTCTCTGGGACACAGCGCTCCTCTCTGGGACACAGCGCTCCTTTCTGGGACACAGCTCTCTTCTCTGGGACACGGTTGCGGGTGAAGCATAGGGCCCGCCCGTCTCTCCCGTATGCTTCAGCCCAGGGACCCTTGCATACACAAACTCACTTGTATTCACTTCTCTTTATCTTCACTTCTTCCCTGGGGCATAATACTTCAGCAACAACCGTGCCTAGGCCTTTAAGGCAAAACTCTGCCTGGGAATCCTCACTTATTCCCTTCACTTACTTGGCTTCCTTGTGACTTCTCCTCCTGAGTCTGAAGTCAATCTTCCAGCTCATACAACTTGCTGTAGTCCCCGTTCTCCCAGTAACAGTCACTTGGTGATCCTTGACAGGGTAGTTCACAACTTCACTGTATTTCCACAGCAGATCACCTTCCACTCTGTGCTTGTTCCTCTCAGCAGCACAGCTGCCTAGGGCCTAGTCAGCCCCTCCTCCCCCCTTTCCATGCCTGCTTTCCAGTCTTTTAAAGGGGAGTTGCTCCAATTAGGAGTTCTTTCAGAAGTGTTAACTCCTTCACTTCTGACAAGAACTCACACTCCACTTGCTTGTCATCACTTCCGAGGAGCAAACGATCACACCCCCTTCACTCTGACTTAAAAATCTCTGCATGTTTCTGACACTCCAAAGCGATAGCAGCCCACGGCCCCTCCTGCTAAACCACGGAGAGCAAAAGGCAGTTTTGCTTTCCCTTTTAAATATCCGAAAAATGATTAGCCAAAATTAGATACACACCACAAAATCAAAATCCTGCCTACCAAGGGCCTCATTCTATTAACGGCCATAAAATGGCCGCAATGCTGCGATTCCTTGCGGCCATCTTACAGCCCTGTGTAGCGCTACTGCTACACTGCTGTTCAAATGAACGGTGCTGCATGGAGGTCCCCCTTACGGCTGGCCTCAAATCATGCAATCGGCCACAAGCATTTCCCGCTCTCCCGTAAATCGTGTTTCAAGCAGCAAAGTCGGAAAACTGTGAATGCAAATTCAAGATAGCACTGTAAAGCTCTGTAAATGCTAGGCATCATAATGGGGGACATGAGGATTAATAGCAACATCCTCTCAAGCTTGCACATCGCCCAAATCCAATATTTCATTTCCAATTTATTTTCCGTCCCAAGTCCCGCGGGCTTGTCGTCGTTAAAACCCGTATCCAGCACAATCCAGCACTGCAAAGCACTGTAAATGATGGGGAACACAATGTTGGGCATGAGGATTAATAGCAAAACATTCTTAAACTTGCACATCGCCAAATTATAATCTTTGATTTTAGGTTTAAAATCCGTCCAAGTCCCACGGGCTTCAATGACCAAGCCGTAGCTCGTTATTCAAGCCCGTGCGGGCTTGGAGGGTGAATGTCCCCCATCCCGTAGCTCGTTATTAAAGCCTGTATGCGCTTGGAGGTTGAAGGTATCCATTTTGTAACGGTTTTTGCAGACTGCATGTCGTTTAAGCCTGTAACCCTAAAATGGAGGCCTAAACATTATGGCCTCTAAATTAATAATTGTTAAAGTTAGTTTAATATTTCTCATATGTTGGAATGGTCAACACACATACATGGAATTCAGGCTAAATTAACCCTTTGCCACTCACGGGTACCATTGTAGGCTCTAAAACAGCCCTATAATAGAATATGTCCCCCCGACATTGGCGCGCACAGCAAATGTGTTTTGGCAACATGTGGCTGACATGAGCACACCAACAGCATTGCGCAGTTCTAAGGTTTTTGACTAATGCACGTCGATGTAAGGGCGCAAGTGATATGGCCTAACGCCATGAACCCGTCTAACCCTGTAGCTGCAGCCTAATCATAACCCTTACACCCCGCAGCCTAATCCTAATCCTTAGATCCCCTAGCCTCCTGTTGGGCCCGCTGTTATTGCTGCGCGCAGATGACAGCGAGCATACGATGCGCGCTCTAAAGTCGATCAACGTTAGAATTTACATCTCGCTCATCACATCCACATTTTAGAACACAAATAGTGGCCAAATTAGACCGCAACATGGCATATATCAAGTACCAGGGGAATATTTCAATATATGTGGTTAAGTTCCTCAGTCATGTCCGACTCTCTGTGACCCTACGGACTGCAGCACATTCAGCTAGGTCTCTCTCTGTGCTGTTCTCCAAAGTTTGCATGCCAAAGAGATTGGAGTGGGTTGTCAGTTCCTCCTCTAGTGGAGTGGGATTTGTCTGATCTCTGCTATGACCTGCCCATCTACAGTAGCTCACAGCTTCATTCAGGTACACAAGCCCCTTCACCACCACCACCACTTAGCAACTTCACCCATGTAAATTGATAAATAGCAGAACAGATTGGAAGTTCACCAAATGGGAATGGCTAGACATCTGGCACATGGCTACCACCAATGGCATGGAACATTCCAGGATGGGCGTAGCAGAGATTATCCCTGATGGTGGTGAGTATGCAGTCGATGCCCAAGCCTCTGGACAGTCTCCCTTTGTGCTTGCGGCCCTTCCTGATGGCTCAGAGTAGATATGTGTGGTGTATGTTCCCCTGGTCCCCTTCAGCATTGCTAAGTGGTGGTGAAGGGGCTTGTGTACCTGAATGAAGCTGTGAGCTATAACATGTAGCGCCACTGTAGGTGGGCACGTCATAGCAGAGAGATCAGACAAGGTCATATCCACTTGAGAAGGAACTGACAAACCACACCAGTATATTTAGCATGCAAACCGTGGATAACAGCACAGGCAGAGACCTAGCTGAATGTGCTGCAGCTCATAGGGTCACAGAGAGTCGGACACAACTGAAGAACTGAACAACATACATTAAAATGTTTCCCTGCTACTTGATATATGCCATGTGGCGGTGTAATTAGCAAAATAATTGTGTTACCAAATGTAGATGTGATGAGCGAGATGTATACGCAATTAGATAGAGATTTCAGGGATCACTATAGAGCTCATGTGCGTGGCAAAGGGTTCATATGACCTGACTGTTTTACTCTTGCTATTGAATTGGGTAGCGTGGCTTAATCATATTATGCATGTTGCAGCATGGTTTGTCATATTGGCATGTGCGTGACCATTACAACGTAAGATAACCAAAGCATATTTAGCCAATGCGTGTTTATTATTGGGGCATTATTGGGCAACTAGCTGTATTCACACATATGCTAAGTGGTGTTGGTGTAGGGGTTTGTGTACGTCAATGAAGCTGTGAGCTATACCACGTAGGGCCAGTGTAGGTGGGTACGTCTTAGCAGAGAGGTCAGACTAATACAAATCAACTAGAGAAGGAACTGGAAAACCACTCCAGTGTCACCTGTCCTATTCATTGTAGGCCATCAGGGGAATGTTCCTACTCCACAGTATCGCTAATCAGACTTGTCATGGGTATTAACCCTATATTAGTAGTAGATCTGATATTTGGGATCATATGATATCTAAAGCTATGATATCTAAAGCTTATGACTCTTCAACAGTTTTAAATGTATTGATCTATTGCATGTTAACTAGGGCTCATCCGTTTACATCTATTGGAATGTGACACTAATGTGATGCATGTGGGTGTCCCAGAACCCAAAATATTCATAACACACGGACACAGTCAGAACGGTCTAACAAAACTTTATTTTTTTACACATACAACAATCCGCAGTGGTCAAGATTGTGCATTCACATAACGGTATAACAAAGCTTTATTTGCTAGACAGACCACAATCATCAGTGGTCAAAACTTAATTAATATCATGGGTGTGGTGCGGGCAGGTCCTGGGAGAGCAAGAGGCTCAAAAAAATGGGAAACCTACAGGGGCCAATATAATAGTCTAGAATAAGCATGTGCATAGCACCTACCAGGGTCACATGCGGTCAGTAAACCACTGCAACCTGACTGATGAAAAAAAGGATCATCACAAATCGCTCCATTTATGTGCATAGCACTTACAACTCCAGATCTTCTTAATGAAACAGATGATTCAACCTATGGACTGTATAATCCAATCCAGTTTCACACATACAGTGTGTTGACCAAACAAAAATCTGAAATAAGTGGTCAAATAAAAAAAGGGGGAGGAGGATAAAAAAAAAAAATCACAATGTTTGTACAGTACAGTTCTAAATACTGTACCAATATACCAACTCACCTGATTCCCATCTGCAAGCATTACTAACTATTAGCTAGGTCTGTGGATAATCAGCAATATGGGGAAATACCCATTAATATGGAGAGGATACAAAGGTCAGGAGCCAGATTCACTGTCACAAAAGACCCAAGGTTCTGTTCTCAGACTGATAGTGAGGTCAGGATCACATGCTTTATTAGTGCATATATTAATGCTGGCTGTCATTAACATGCCATTGTGAGACTTTGCAAGTCCACCGCCATAGCGGTATTAGTCTACATTTAAGCTAACAACAATCATGTCTGAGATATCTGGCAATATGATAGCTTTAAGATTGTGGGAGCTACATGTTAAGGGGGCTGTCATTGAAGGCATGTCTACCTGAGAAGCACTGGGAAAATCTTACACCTCATATAATTCCTCCACAATGCTTGCAGATGCAGAAGATGCCTTCATGGACCTGAAAAAACAAAAAGAAAGAAGCAAAAAAAGACAAAACCTACAAAGAAAGGCCTGAAAACATCATAGGGCCTGCAGCATCTCTTCTCAACAGCACTCCTTAGTGACAATTTATTGGTCACACTACTAACTCCAGAGTTTTGGATCTTGGCCTATGGGGTGGTGATATTTGGGGCCTCATTCAATTGCAATTTGGCCAATTGAATATAAGCACAGAGGATATTTTTTGGACAGAGGCTTTTAGTTAGTGAATACCTTGCTTTTGGATAGAAGTGCACTAACTAAAAACATCTGTAAATAAATATGCTCTGTGCTTATAGAGAGTCCTATTCAATTGCCCAAATCACAATTGAATGAGGCCCTTGGTATGCAAATGTCTACCTCCCATTACATGGTCCATGATCCTCTTCTCTTTGGACACGTTGGGCCTCATTCAAATGCGATTTGGCCAATTGAATAGGGCTCTTTATAAGCACATAGCATATTTTTTTTGACAGAAGTTTTTAGTTAGTGAAGACCTTGCTTTTGGATAGAAGTTCACTAACTAAAAACTTTGTTAACAAAAAATTGGCCAAATCGCAATTGAATGAGGCTTGTTGTGTTCTGTTTAACCTGTCACCAATTGATGGTCACTGAGGAGTGCTGTTGAGAAGGCAAAAACATGTCTGCAGACCCTATGGGCGTCATTCAATTGCGATTTGGCCAATTGAGAAGGGCTCTATATAAGCACAGATCATATATTTAGTTACAGAAGTTTGTAGTTAGTGAAGAGCTTGCTTTTGGATAGAAGTTCACTAACTACAAACATCTGTAAAAGAAATATGCTCTGTGCTGATACTGAGCCCTAAGCAATTGGCCACATTGCAATTGTATGAAGCTCTATGTCCTCCTCCGCCTGGGCCCAGGACCCACATTTTCTGTGCCCATCCTCCATCTCCCCACTGGTGGTGCTGGTGCGGGCGGTGCGAGGCAGCTGGAATGCAGGTGGCTGACACATTATGGGAGGAGAGGAGGGGCCAGGCTGCTCCTGACGCGGGGACTGGGAGATCCCGGTTGATGGTGGGCTGGGGACCATCTCCTGCCTGAGCAGCCTGACCTGAAGGTGATCAGATGTGAGATGGTGCCTCCTCACCTCCCTTGACAGCCTGGCCAGGCTGTGCATCACCTGAGAATTGTGGGCAGAGATTCTGCATAACGCCCTCAATGCGCTGCATGACAGCCAGCATCTCCACTTGCACAGCCTGGCTTTGTGGTGAGGTCACTCCTGCTGGGTGGGCCTGGTGAAGAGGTGTAGTGGGGAGGGTCTGGTCCCCAGCTGGAGCCTGGTGTGACATCGGTGTTGGATCCGGTGGCGACCAGGCCGGCACACTGCTGTGTGGGGAAGGAGGTGTTGTTCCAAAGGCGTGGGAGGGCCCCAGAGCTAGCGAAAGTCTCTGGAGGATGGGCATAGTTGGGTCAAATGATCCAGGGGTTGTGGTGGGTGAGTCCCCCAGGTCAATGACCTGCCCATCCTCAGACCCAGGGTCCTCCGATCTTCTTTCCTCCTCCCCCTGTGTTCCTGGTGGGGGGCCGATGCCCCCGCCCCGCCTCTGGCTTGTCACAGGACCCAGACCTCCTCCTGGATGCTGAGAGATAGAGAAGAAAGGTACATGTCTTTAGTATGTTGATTAGCGCATTGATATGTGTTCATTTCTAATTATCTGACATCTAGCCTTGAATATGGATGATTCTCCTCTTTGCAACTCTGATTAGCTATCCTATACTAGCTTATCTATTCTTAGGTTTCTGTTCTTGATGCTTCTCGGCTCACAGCGCTATCTGTATTACGGCTGCTGTCTGTAACTGCATAGGCTGCATGGGCACACCAATACATGGACTCTCTATATGGGTGTCCAAACTGTCCTGGATTGGAAGATATCCTTTCTGTGCACAGGTGAGTATATCAGGATAACTGAAGAAGCGATTGATTCACCTGTGCGCAGCAGTGTTATCATCAAATCCAAGCATGTGTGTGGCCCTCCAGGACCGAGTTTGGACACACCTGCTCTATTGCTTGATTACTGTTGTGGTGACCAGGAATGACAGTGATTTGTCAGCTTCTTGAATTTAATGAATTTAACATCCATCTATTCCTTGTTAATTTCATGGAGCCGACATGTCAGAGTCCTTGATGATCATTAAGTACATGTGTAGTGTGTGTGATGCACATGTGGTGGCATGTTGGTGTATGTCATATTCACCTGACATGGAGGCTGGGTCCTACTGGTCCACCGGGGCTGAAGCTCCTGCTGCGGCCGAGGATCCAATAATGGCCCTTGCAAGCCTGTCATGGCCAAGGTAAGTGACCATCCGCCCCTCGTCCTCCTGGGCCATCTTCCTCCTCACCACCGCCCTGATGTCATCAAATCGGTGCTTAATTGACCATAGACTCCGTCCATGGTCCGCCACACTATTCACCAAATGGAGCACCAGCCCTGGGCCCAGCCTTAACTTCCCTCCCCCTGAGGTGATGATAGGGCAGTCACGGATTGCCTCCAGGAGGACCATATTCTCCTCCCGGCTATAATTGTGGGCCCTGGACCTGCCGCCAGCCTCTTGCTCCCCCGACTGGGGTTGAGGACCCTCTCCTACTCCACTCTCCTCCCTCCTCTCCTCCCTCCTCCTCCTCTCCACCCTCCTCCTCCTCTTTTCCCTACTCCTCTACTCCTCCTCTCCTCCCTACTCCTTCCTCCTACTCCTCTCTCCTCCCTACTCCTTTCTCCTACTCTTCTCTCCTCCCTCCCCCTCCTTTCTCCTACTCTTCTCTCCTCCTCCTCCCTCCTCCTCTTCTCCTCCTCCACCTCTTCTCCTCCTCCTACATCCTCCTCTTCTCCTCCTCCTCCTCCTACCTCCTCTTCTCCTCCTACCTCCTCACTCCTCCCCTCCTTTTCCCCACCTCCACGCCCTGGGACTCCCTGACACTCCTCTCCCCCAACTTTCCCCTCCTCTCCCCTCTGCTCCTCTCCCTCCATCACCACCTGAAAAAAAAAAAAAAGAGAAATTAAGAAATGTTTGAGTGGATTTGCTACTTCGGCAGAAATCACAACACAGTCAAGGCGTGCGCGCGTGTCAATCATATTTATAACCTTCCACTGTCAATCAAATGGTCTATCCCGTAAGTGATTGGCTGTGAGACCTGTGGCTTGCTGCGTTATACCGCCTATTGGAGAGTTAGGCCGGTCCCGGCTAGTCCGTCCCCCTTCCAGCTTGCGAGAGTGCCTGAATGTTATGGCCTTGAGTCTCAAGGCTGTGATTCGCGCCCGGCTAGATATTAAATTTCATCTGTTGCAGGTCTCACGAGGCACTTAAGGGATTTGAATGAAATAGGGATACAAGGGCCCTAAAAGTACTGATGAAGCAATAAAAGGCATTCGAATTATTGGCACAACAATCCCCAATAATAAATTTTTTTTATTGTCAAGTAAATCCTCAATATGGCTGCCATATTAACCATTTAGCACTCACAAAGGCTAGAATGTGTCCACTAAACATATCAACATCATCTGATTTACATCTCACTCATCACATCTACATTTGGGAACACGAATATTGGCTATATTTCAACGCCACATTGCATAGATCAAGTAGCATGGGCCCAAACTAAAATGTGGGCCAGAACATGAGGGGTTACAAATTAAACTGGCTAAACCAATCCATTATAAGGGAAATTCATAACATGATCAAGCTCAGATACACTAGTGAGCTATTCCAATGGTGAAATCCACCAGGAAAATCACAGCTGCAGTAGTTAGCAAGCAATAAAACAACATCATCAGCCAGGAATTAGCAAGATAGCAGCAACCTGAGTGCGGTGTATAGGTATGTGAGTAGAGCGCAGCATCGTAGGAATGGGTATTTGTTTCGAATGTTGCAGAGGAGGAAACCCGGATGTCAGGCGTGTGGCTGAGGAGTGAGAGAGAGTGGCGGCTGGGAGTGAATGTGGATGAGCGTGCTGATGCAATCCATGGTGGTCCAGAACCAAGCCAAGCAAGTGGCTCATCCCAAGATATGCCTAGGATCATGGTGGGGGGTCAGGTAGGGTAGAGAGCTCCAGTGGCACAGGGACAGGGGGATATGAGGGCAGGGAGGAGGACCTTGATGTGGGTGATCAGCTGTTGGGGGGCCAGATGAGGGACCCCTGGAGGGTGTGTCATATCCAGTGGGGGCTCCTGCCCAGCCAGACCCATGGGGGCGGGTGGAGCAGGCCCAGGGTGTACAGGGAGAGAGTCACATTAGAGGGGTTAACTGATGTGGAAGTGTATGAGCGTTTTAGGCTAACCCGTGTCAGCCTGGAGGAGCTTTATGCATGGGGTCTCAGTGGTTAGGGTTAGGTATAGGTATGGGGTCTGAGGGTTCGAGCCGTTAGGCGATAGATTCTACAACTTGCGCTCTTTTATCAATGCACATTTGCCACACAAATTTCAACAGCGCGCTACTGTCAGCAGCTTCTGTCAGCGCTGTATTGTCCACGCTCATTTGCCCTGCGCCCTAAGGTAGGGGTGCCGACTGAGCCGCTGACTGAGCCATTGCATCGTAGCTTGTTAATGTGCTGAACCCGATGGGACCTGGTCATATGAGTAGGAAGTTCCAACCCACAGATCCCTAAACTAATGTCACATGAATCATTGTGTTTGCCGTGGTTGTTGACCCCTGTGAGCATTCCACACACAGAGGGGGAGGATAGGTACAATGCGGCCCATGCCAGAACCTGGAATTTAATAGAGCGCACCTTTGGCCTCCTGAAGTTTCCCCTCTGATGTTTACATTCCACTGGCGGGTGCTACCGTATAAACCAGTTAAGGTTTTCTCTTTTCTCCTTCTCCATTGTCATACAGAATATCTAACATATGTCTCGTGACGCATTCTTAACACTGGATCAAATACAGCCTGCTCTGATATCCGTTAATGGTAAGTATGCGCACATTCCCATACACATCATATATATTGATATCTGCAAACCTCCAGAAACTAAGCTAAATGGATGGTATGATATATTCCACCATATCAATGGATATAGGCCCACAATCGTATTCGAAATCCTCTTCACAGAACAGTAATGTTCCCATTGTTTGCTATTCCACATCCCATGGAAGTCAATGCAATTCATAGCAATCTGGGAATATGAACATACCAGCATATTGTAAACCATAATCAATGTTCCTCATGGGATGCAAAGAGGAGATCTCTCCTGTTATGTGTCAGCGAATGCTGGCAAAAGCATTCCCAGTCAGATAACAGGAATGGTCTCAATGATGTGTTAACTATGAATCATTGTGCAATATATCATGTTCAAAGTGGATTGTGGGACTCATATCATCATATTGCCATTACAGAACTGCTGCCGTGTGTCAACACATTGTTTACCCACACAGACATGGGAAACGTCGTCTACATTGGAAGTGAGTATTTGCGGAAAAATGTGCATGTATGCATAAGAGGAAATTACAAATAACTCGATTAACTCCGTTAATGCAGGCCTAACTTTCTTTTCCCCCAGACATCCCATGTATCAATGAAGCGTTCAGAAAAGCTTATCGGACCATGCAGACGTGTCCAGTGGTAACACATCTCTTTGTTGAATACTCCACTTGACCCATCCAGGTAAAGCACTATCATGTTCAAAGTGGATTGTGGGACTCATATCATCATATTGCCATTACAGAACTGCTGCCGTGTGTCAACACATTGTTTACCCACACAGACATGGGAAACGTCGTCTACATTGGAAGTGAGTATTTGCGGAAAAATGTGCATGTATGCATAAGAGGAAATTACAAATAACTCGATTAACTCCGTTAATGCAGGCCTAACTTTCTTTTCCCCCAGACATCCCATGTATCAATGAAGCGTTCAGAAAAGCTTATCGGACCATGCAGACGTGTCCAGTGGTAACACATCTCTTTGTTGAATACTCCACTTCACCCATCCAGGTAAAGCACCCCATGTGGATGTCCGAATATGCATCAATGTGTGATAGTTGTGATCTTCCATTTCTATTACAGGCTGCACTGGTCTCTCTCTCTCAATCTCTCTCCGGCTCAATCCCTTCATCCCACCCACCCCTGTTTAGCTTTAATTTATTGAGTCACGCAAGTCTTCAACACCTGAACGATTAGCAACTTCTGCTAACTATTCCTGTTAACCATTTACACTTTGTTTTCTCTTGCCTTCTTCCTCATATCCCACTGCCTTTTCTTCAGACTCTTCTTTACTTCTCCCCTTTTTGTCTACAACATAGCTATTTCATCTCTCATGCCCTCCTCTCCCCTTTTATTCGCCCATCAGCTAATCTTACTCAAGCTGTGGTTAAACTGACTGTCCCATCTGCAGATAACATTATTTGTCTACTAGGGGCAGATACCTTATTACATAATAGTGCATCGCACTTTACATCTGATCCCTTTCCTCTCCAACTAATGCATAACTTTCTACTTGACACAACTTCCTTCCTATGTATCGCTCACTTACTTATTAACATTTGTATTCCTTATCTACTCTTCCCCATGTCTATTACCTTTAGATTGGAAGTGGCGAGTTTCTAATTTTGTGGGGGCCTTTGGGAACAAATAACTTTTTACCACACTTTAAGCTCAAAACAGGGCCCTCCATTTCTGTCGTGGTCAATATTACATATTGTATATTTTCTTCTCCCCTGTACAGCGCTACGGAATATGTTTGCACAATACAAATAAAAGATAATTATAATAATCATAATATTCCCACATCAGGACCAAATAGACTTGGCCATCATTATCATCTGACATATGGTTAGCTTGTTCAAGATCCCAATGCATAACATGTTAACATGTGTGCCGACATACCTGCATCTGTTGGTGTCTGCTCATATGGCATATGTAAGGTTTCCACTAATATATTATTTGTGTGTTTGTATTCCAGATCACGGTCAGAACAAGGCATGAAGATAAACATCCTGACATTCCATGGCCATGTCAATGTCATCATGTATGTGCATGTGTCTGTTTCATTGCTTTGTTGGATCCAGTGTGATATCTGATTACCTTGACTGAATAGCTGATATGTGTCACGAGACAATTTCTATATATCACTATACAATGCAGATGTGACATCTGTCAGCTGATGTTCCTGGTATATCCACAGCATGTGTATGCTCACATACTCTACCTCGATTCATATGTACCTATTGGTTTAGACATTCTATCCTCTCCTTTACTTGGACTGTTGTGAAGCCTGCGCACACTTCCTTCCAGATCTCCTCTTCAGTGCTGATGTGACCCTCCCTGTACATATGGGGAAGAGAAAATCCAGGCTTGGGACATAACAGTTAATGAGGTTACGTTAATCTTCAGTTATGCATATGCAACAACAGTGAGTATAGATGCTCGATCAGAGAACAAACTACCCCTGATATTGCCTTGTTTGTTGGGAGTTCTCTGGAATAAGTAACATCTGACTGATATGGTCCTGGTCAGGTCCCCATCTTTTTGGCCAAGGTTATTTATGTAGAGGCTGCTTATTGTTGCATGAGAACTGACCTCATGGGCTCATAGCATTCACTGATTGAGCACTTATACTTGACGTTGCATCGGAGTGTCCGTTGAACACACAAACCTACATTCTGCTCTCCCCATATGTATATCACCTTATTCTGTATTATTGTGGTCTTTCCTTATTGACTGTTATATATGTAATAACAATAATGATGATATTGCCTCATGTTGGCTGATACACTGTAAATCCCCTGATCATCTATATCAATGTAATTCCCCCTGCCTGCATTCTGCTCTCATATCCCTATTTCCCTGTGTTACTTGAACTTTGTATCCTACCCCCCTCCACCATGATCCTTTGCATACCTGTGATGATTAGTCAACCTGTGGCTTTGTGGCAACCTTGCTTTGTTAATTTTTGTAAATAGTAAATATGATTTATCCGAGATGTTGTTTGTGTGTGCCTCGCCAATGTTGATACGATAGCATTTCTTTAACATCAATGAAAGGACCTTCATACTCTGTGGTCTGCACCATCAGTTAGGGGTGTAAATAGTATTTCCACAGTGTGTTTGCATTACTGATTTCAACCATGAGGGAAGATTGGTATTGACAATCTAGTTCAGCCTTTGAATCCATGACACAAAGCCAGACAAATATGAGACAGGTTCTGTAAGTGGCTCGCATCATAATAGTGAACATACAGTATCTCACAAAAGTGAGTACACCCGTCACATTTTTCTTCATATTTTGTATATCTTTTCATGTGACAACACTGAAGAAATTACACTTTGCTACAATGTAAAGAAGTAAGTGTACAGCCTGTATAACAGTGTAAATTTGCTGACTCATCAATAACTCAATACACAGCCATTAATGTCTAAACCATTGGCAAGAAAAGTGAGTACACCCCTAATTGGAAATGTCCAAATTGGTGCAAAATGTCAATATTTTGTGTGGCTACCATTATTTGAAGGCACTCCCTTAGCCCTCATCGGCAGGGAGTTCACCAGAGCTTCCCAGGTTACCACTGGAGTCCTCTTCCACCCCTCCATAATGACATCATAGATCTGGTGGATGTTAGAGACCTTGCACTCCCCCACCTACAGTTTGAGGATGCCCCACAGATGCTCAATACGGTTTAGGTCTGGTGGCAAGCTTGGCCAGTCCATCACATTTACCTTCTTTAGCAAGGCAGTGTAGTCTTGGAGATGTGTTTGGCGTCGTTATGTTATGCTGCCCTGCAGCCTAGTCTCCCAGGGGAGGGGATCATGCTCTCCTTCAGTATGTCACAGTACATGTTGGCATTCATGGATCCCTCAATGAACTGTAGCTCCCCAGTGCCGGCAGCAGTCATGCAGGCCCCAACCATGACACTCCCACCACCAAAAGTATACATCTACACTGAGGAAAAGTAGTTGAAATAATCCCTAAATTACAGATAAATGGATAAGGCACAACTAACACAAAAACATTGATATGAGATGAAACCCTCATTTTGAACGTAAACAGCGATGCAGAGAGTGGAGGCAGCAGGTAAATGCATATAGGGGGAATCCACACAACATATTATATAAAACATATATACACATATAGACATATGTGTATACTGTATATGTTTGGTCTGGGCCTGCATGAGTGCTGTCTGCACTGAGGAGCCACAGTTCATTGAGGGAACCATGAATACCAACATGTAGAGTGACATGCTGAAGCAGAGCATGATCCCCTCCTTTCGGAGACTGGGCTGCAGGGCAGTATTCCAACATGATAACGACCCCAAACACACCTTCAAGACAACTACTGCCTTGCTAAAGAAGCGGAAGGTAAAAAGTTGATGGACTGGCCAAGCATGTCTCCAGACCTAAACCCTATTGAGCATCTGTGGGGCATACTCAAATTGAAGGTGTGGGAGTGCAAGGTCTCTAACATTCACCAGCTCTATGATGTCATTATGGAGGAGTGGAAAAGGACTCCAGTGGCAACCTGTGAAGCTCTGATAGATTCCATCCCCATGAGGGTTAAGTCAGTGCTGGGAAATAATGGTGGCCACACAAAATTCACTTAGGGGTGTACTCACTTTTGATATGTACCCTGAATGAATATCTCCATGTGTCAGAAACACGAATATCATGCATAGCCGTTACTGTAATCAAACTCAGGAACATTACCTCCACCCTCAGCTGCACTAGTGGCTGTTACCCCAACCCTACATTAACACAGGACTGGTATATTAAAGGAAGATGTATGTACTAATATAATAATGTTGTTTTGTAAAATTCATCTGGTGTTTAACAATCATGGTACAGTACAAACGAAAACAAACAATGATAATGTGAGCAATACATAATACTTATTGTTAGGGGTGAAAATTATAGAAAAAAAGTAAAATAAGAGGAAACCATTCCCGTCTGTCTATTTGAACCTAAAGAGATAAGAACAAGAAATCAATTAGAACAATATATGCATTGACTGCAACACCTCAACGTCAATAGATCTTGGACATCAATTGCTTCTATATGCAACATGAACACGTTCTCACCTATTTGCTCTTTCGTTTCTGTGGGTACTGACCCTCCTGGCCTTTGGCCGCCTTGGTCCTAGGCCGGCAACGACTTCTTTGAAAGGTGGCTGGCTCTTCTGCACTGCCTTCTCTCTCTCCCTCCATCTCTCCTCCCTCTCTCACTGTCTTTCTCAATCACTCTCTATCTCTCTCTCACACACTTTCTATTTCTCTCTCTCTCGCACTCTCACACACTAACTTACTATCTCTCTCTACGTCTCTTTCTATGTATCACTCTCTCTCTCTGTCTCTTTCTATCAATGTCTCTCTCTCTTTCTTTCTCTTTCTTAACAAAATCCCTCCAACTCCAAGACCTGTGTGTCCACTTGCACAGTATACAACACAGTCACAGATTTACAAATTTCCTGCACTTTTAAACAGCTATTTGCGTCCTTGATTGGCGTCTTCCTATTGGTTAATTGATTCCAGTTGGCGCCAGGAAAACCAGGTTTACGGGCTTGAGGCTGCTGGCCATAACTCACGCCCCGGCTTCATTACAAGCCGCGACTCTGACATTATTCTTCAACCTCTAAGGACGTAACTCCTTGCTCAAACCCGTACGGGCTTGGAGAGTGATTGACCTCCAAGCCCGTAGCTCGTTATTCAAGCCCATGCAGGCTTGGAGGGTGATTGTCTTCCAAGCCTGTAGCACGTTATTCACACCAGTGCGGGCTTGCATGATAGATAGTACACGAAGATTGAACCTGAAATTACATTTCTTTATTTGCAGATTTGAGAGTAGGGGGATGTTGAGCTATTAATTCTAAGACCAAACATCACTTTCACTTTTAATAAAAGTACAGGATGGCTTTTCTATTTGCTTAATTAGTGCTACGATTTGTAAGTAAACCCTTTGCGACCTGTGGGTCTATTTTACCCATTTACGGACCTGACGGAGGCTAATCCAAGCCCGTGGGACTCTGGACACGGAAATTGAACATGAAATACAATAAAAACGATTTTCAGATTTGAGTGTAGGGGATGTTGTGCTATCAATTCTAACACCTACAATCACTTTCACGTCTCATCAAAGTGCAGGATGGCTTTATTATGTGCTTAATTGGTGCTCGCGGGACCTTTTTGGTGTAAGTAAGCTGCGGCTCGGTTTTAGCGAATTACGGCCTTGACGGAATGGTTCAGGTAGCATTTGAATAGCGACCTTGGCTTTCTTGTGGCCGAAACTCTTGCGGCTGCGTAAGATCAAAGGCTTTCCCTGCTGCGCGGGCGGCCGCAAGGGATTACAGGGCGCCAACCGCAAGCCTGCTGGAGCCCTCGGCCGCAAGGTAATAGAATACGGAAGTAGCTTGCGGCCGGGCCTTGCCGGCCACGCATCTCCTACGGCCGTTAATAGAATGAGGCCCCAAGTGTATAAATGTGGTGCAGTTTTCCAAAAACGCCAACCACAATGTCCCAAGATGATAAAAAGATCTACTCCCATCCAAAGGGTCCTTTTGACTTGTGGTGTATGTATCCAACTCTTGACAACTCAAACAACACAAGAGTAATTATAATACAGCAATATTTATTATACTTAGCTTCGGCTGTTAATCAGATAAGGCTGAGGGACCTCACCAAAATGATTGGCATAGCAGAAGAGAGGCACAGAGCCTGCAGAGATGCTTCAAGGTTGCAGGAATTGGCGTAGAACGGTAGGTCCCCATATTTATAACAAACCATAAACAGGAAGGTCTATCAATTATTATTATTGTTTATTTGTAAAGCGCCAAAATATTCCATAGCACTATACATACGTTGTGATCAAGGCAAAACAATATTAACACGTTACAAAAGATGGAGTGCCCTGTCTTTAAGCTTAGAATCCAGTGTCCATAGTGCTTTCCCTAAAGCACCTTGCCATATTGAAAACTCACAGACTTGCAATCTAATTATTATTGCACATTGTTTGTTAAATAAACAAGCCTTTGGTCGCCATGACAGTTAGCTGTCTATAGTTACTCATCATTATTAAACAGTGCAGTGCGATCATTATCAACACCTTAGTACTCATCATGATTAAGCAGTGTAGTATATTAATTACCAATATCTAGGTGCTCATCATCATTAAATAGTGCACATGTCCATTATCTTTACATAGATACTTATCATCATAACACAGTGCAGCATGGTCATTATTGGTGTCTAGATACTCATCATCATTAAACAGTGCAGCATGTTCATTATCAGTACCTAGGTGCTCACCATCATTAAACAGTGCAGCAAAAAACTAAAATAGAGGTGCTCAATCAGAGAATGAACTAACCTAAATAGGTTAGTTCTGTGGACACGATAACCCGCTTTGAGAGCAACCGCTTTTAGCTCACCTGTGCCCTTCACAGGGAGAAATATTCTGTAGTGTATCAGCTTGGTCCTACTCACTAGAGTGGTCCAGCTCCCAAATACCAGGCAATTTTACCCTGAACAGGAGAAACAGCAAACCCCAGACGTATGTTTCGGCCTTCATTGAGCCTCGTCAGTGAGGTGTAGCTGATAAGTCCCTAAGGCACAGTGAGCAAGGGGCCCACGTCTGGATTCCTCTATCACACTTAGTGAGACTAATCCCTAAGGGTCATTTGCATAAACAAAAAGACAAAAGAGGTGCTTAATCAGAGAACGAACTAACCTTAATAGGTTAGTTCTGGGGACATAATAACCCACTCGAAGAACAACCTCTTTTAGCTCACTTGTGCCCTTCAGAGGGAGAAATGTCCTGTAGTATATCAGTCTGGTCCCACTCACTAGAGTGGTCCATCTCCGAAATACCATAGTGGATTATTATGTCCATAGAGCTAACCTATTAAGGTTAGTTCATTCTCTGATGAGCACCTCTGACTTAGTTATTATGTTTATGCAAATTACCCTTGGGGTTTAGTCTCTCTAAGGGTGACTCCAGACGTGGACCCCTTGCTCACTGTGCCTTAGGGAGTTTAGCTGCACCTCATTGACGAGGCCCATAAGGACCGAAACGCGTCTGGGGTTTGCTGTTTCTCCTGTTCAGGGCAGAATTGCCTGGTATTTCGGGACTGGGACACTATTTTGAGTGAGACCAGACTGATATACTTCACGATATTTCTCTCTGTGAAGGGCGCAAGTGAGCTAAAAGAGGTGCTGTCAGAGTGGATTATCATGTCCATAGAACTAACCTATTAAGGTTGGTTTGTTCTCTAATGAGGACCTCTGACTTAGTTATTTTGTTTAAACAGTGGAGCATCTACATTTTCAGTATCTAGCTGCTCCTCATCATTAATCAGTGCAGCACGAACATTATCTAGATACTCATCGTTAAATAGTGCAGAATGATCATTATCAGCATTTAGGTATTGATCATCATTAAACAGTGGATCATGTTCATTATCTGAGGTACTCATCATCATACCACAGTGCAGCATGGTCATTATTGGTGACTAGATACTCCTCAGAGTGCAGCGTGTTCAATATTGTTTTCTAAGCACTGTCTCCACCTGGGTCTGGCGCCCTTGTTTCTGGCACTTTCAATGGGGGAACACCAATACAGGAGGTTTTAAATTATTTTTTCAGATTTTACTAATTCAGAAGCCAGGTTCACAAAACATATAAATTAAAACAAACTAAAGAAATAAACAGGCCTAGCTCAGAGCACTAACTTTACTAAGACAGGTCCTAACTATCAGAGCTTCCATCCAGCTAAACCTGGATGGACAAAAACAAACAGGCTAATAGGTTTATATTCAATAACTGGTCTTTCACACTTGCTCTTCAGCTCTATGCCTCTGTATCTCTGTTGTTGTCTTTCTTCAGGTTCAGACACCAGCATGGCCATTCCTATTTGGCACCCCTACAATACACCTCTCTGGGTTTCTCCTTTGTAGCTCCAATCAAACTTTACCCACAATTATCTGCACAACCTTTCCAAGGCTGAAGGCCCACCCAGAGCATGTCTCAATTAGCCTCTCACTACCAGGCTTCAGTGAATAAAATGACCATACCCATTTCTCAGCTCTGGTTGAAATTCCCACAAGTTAACTCACACCTTCTGGGGAAAAGGGAGCTCTGCAATATCTGTGGCCCATGCAAATCTCTGTCTCACTCTGTCACAGTATTTATCAGTACCTATGTGCTCATCATCATTAAACAGTGCTGCAAGTTCATTATTGGTAGAAATAAACTTTGAGATGTGGTGATCAAAGACAGGAATTTTTTTCCTCACACAAAATAAACCTTTTCTTCTGGAGATTGTGATACATGCTTGAACTTTCTTTGGAAGTTCACCTCAGTGTATGCTTTTTATACATTATCAAAGCGAGCGTGACAAGAGCGTGACAGCGAGCCAAGGCCCTCGCAAAGCGAGGGCACTGGGCGAGGGTCTCAGTTGCTGGCATGGAGCGCCTACGGCGCTCCTTGCCAGGAACTAAGGACCCTCGCGAAGCGAGGGCCGAAGTTGCTGGCATGGAGCGCCTACGGCGCTCCATGCCAGCAACTACGACCCTCGCAAAGTTCAAGTCGCAACCCAAAGAGCACGACACACACATTACGACACTCGCAAACAACATACGACACACGTTCACACACATTACGGCCTCTCAACACTCGGACGCTACTTGCGAACATTACAAAATTAAAAACACAATACATACACACACCACATACATACAAAACTTACCTACACCAAGAGGTAGCATCCAGGACCTCAAAAATGCAACTTACACCTTCATTTTACTCAAAATAAAAGAGTTTACACACGAAAATATTTGCTAAGCGAGAGAAACAATGGCCTCCGAACAAAACGAAAACGAGGCTACACACGCAAACACCATACGAGACACGTTACGACACATTACGACCTCGCAAACATCGGACGCAACACGCCGACATACAAACATTTACAACACAATAAATACACACAACACACACATAAAAAGCTTACCTACAGCAAGAGGAACCATCCAGCACCTCCAAAAAACAAGTTACACCTTCATTTAAATACAAATAAAACACTTTACACACAAAGAAAATCGATAAGCGAGAGAAAAAATGGCCGACGGACAAAACGAAAACGAGGCTACAGCACTCTCCACACGTAAATCGAAAACCATTACGAGCCACCAAAGGAAAATCCGCTAAGACGGACAACATATAGAAACCGCCATTTTACGCAAATGCGGAAGTACACCACTACGCTAACGGTTTAGCCTCGCGCACGCACACTATTACACTGCACACATTCACCACGCTTATAGAGCAGCTCCACAACACTAATGCTGCACCAACATCAAACAAGGTTCACAGCTCTTCAACACAATGCTTCAAAATAGGTAAAGTATATTCATTTATTAATTGATTACATGTTTACTATTACACACAAAACAACATTAGCTCACTTACAATAACATTGCCGTCATTTTTTGACGAGCAAGTCGCTAGTATTATATAATAGAAAGTTAATTCAGTCACATATGGGACAATGGATCATTTATGATCTATTGGAATCTGCAGGCAGTCCTGTTAGAGAGTCGTAAAGTAATAAACCAAATTGGGAGCTGCTGTTTCAGGGGAGGGAAAGCCTAGCTAAGTTTGGGCAGATGTTCAGTCTCTGTACTCAATAATAAAAGCTGTAGTTAATATTGCTTTTGGGGGTTGTAAACATATGAGATCAGATATCACAGGAAAGAATGTCAGGGAGGAAGGCATGGGGAGGTGGATCTCTTGGAGTTGTGTGAAAAATATCTGTCAGTTTGCTTGTACTAAGCAAGGGTACAGGTGTTGTTATTGTGTCCTAACCATTGCTGGGGACGCTGAGATCTTGAACACAACTTTCTTATAAAAGAGGCCATAATCTTGTTTAACCTGCACCTAGCCCTATCCAGCTTCTTGGGATCCTTAGCCCCCCGCCAGGTCATCCATGGCATAACTTGGGACCATATGATTAACAACCCCGGGAACAACTCTAACAGCATCAGCACGTCCCTCTTCATGATCCTGATTAACTCCTTTAATGACATGTAATCGTTCCCCCACTTGCGTATAGCACTAACAATTCGAGCGCGGGAGAGGATCTAGCATAACCCACCACTATGTACAAAACTTGATCCCACCTCATGCCCCTCACCCCAAACCATTTACACAAAACTGTATCTTCAGAAAATCCCATCTCCGGCTTCTTTCAGTGATTGACGAGAACCTTCTTGCCCAATAAATAAATAAATGTTCCCCTATCCACAGTTGCAAGGGATGCCCTGAAATGACAGAAACCATGCTTTATTTGCTACAAAAAAGTTCAACACCTCTCAACCAGTCACCCCGGGCAGTATCCAGATACCCTGTGACCCAATACACCACTAATGTTAAGATTCAAGCTCCCACATATTGCTCTGAGGACTCGTCGGTTCAGGATCTGCCTCCGGGGTCACCTCCCTGAATTTCTTCCAGTTGAACCTAGACAGCGCATTGGCTATTACATTGCTGACCTCTGCGATATGTGAAGCCCACACCAAAATATTGAACTGCAAGCATCTCAATACCAATCTCCTCAGCAGCCTAACCACCGGAGGTGAAGAAGCAATAGTCGAGTTAATAGCCTGCACCATGCTTAAATTATTGCAACAAAATACAACGGGAAGATTTTTCAGCTCAACCCCCGATAACATGATAGCCACCCCGATAGGGAACAATTCCATAAATGTCAAATTCCTGACTAAACCCGATGCAAATCATCCCTTCGGCCAGGCCACTGAGCACCAGTGCCCTTTGAAATAAATCCCTAAACTGCACAAGCCCACCGCATCAGTAAACAGTTCCAATGTCCCATTAAAAAACTGATTCTGCAAAATCATAGTACAACCATTAAAATGCTGCAGAAAAAGATAAAAAAAAACTTAAATCCGCCTTATGCTCCTTCGTTACCCTGATTTGATAGTGCGGCCTATCCACTGTAGACAAGGACAACCTCCTGGTAAAGATCCTGCCAATCGGAATGATTCAACATGCAAAATTAAGTTTACCTAAAAACGATTGAATAGCTTTCAATGATACCTTCTTTGCCATCATCACCGCTCTAACCAAACTCATCAAATCCCTAACCTTATCTAATGGGAGCCTGCATTCAGACTTCACTGTGTCAATACCCAATAAACTCAGAGACCGACAAGGACCTTATAGCTTCTCTGCAGCCAACGGGATACAGAACTCGGCAACAATCTCCTGAAAAACCCGGAACAAGTTGACACAGCAATCAAACGTGTCGGGCCCCACAACAAGAAATTGCCTAAATAATGAACGACATTGTTGCAACCAGAACGCTGCCCAACTACCCACTCCAGAAAATAACTGAATTTCTCAAAATAGGCGCATGGAATCGGACATCCCATGGGCAAACACAGATCCACAAAATACCTATCCTGTATGAAGGACCCCAGCAATAAATGAGAATCTGGGAGAACCGGCAGGAGCCTGAACCAATCCCCATTCCAGCCTTTCTAACCACTGCAACCGCCCGCTCAAAAGATGCTTACATAACCGACGACAACTCCTTGGAAATCCCATCATTAACTGATAAACCATTAGGAAAAGAAAGGTGCTGGAAAGACCCCACCTCCTTTTTTGTCACCAATCCCAATGAAGAAATACGGAAGTTATGCAGTGGAACAGACTTGAAATGACTAGCCATCCTCCCTTTACTCACCTGACTTAAAAGCTTCTCCAACACTATCAAAGGCTGTTCCCTGGCTGACAACAAATTTGGTGAACTCCCCCCCCCCCCCCCCCCCCCGGGCCTGTCCCAACTGAAGGAATAGGGAACCCATCCGCAAACCCACTGGGAATAATCCGCGCATCCTCTTCCACTTAGCGTACCGACCACGGCGCCATCTTTTCTAACAACACCGGACTCGTCCCCCTTTGCAGTGGCATCTCCCCCTTTTTGATTCTTTCTTTTCTTGAAGCACTGAAAAAGAGGATGACCATTCCAACACCCTGAACACTTGTGTCTAAATTTACACAATGCCCCCTGCGTACATGAGCTTTCATTAAATGAGAAACAGAACCCCTTCTTCGACGCATCTGTCAACACTACCTTAGTACCGGACCCATACACCGGCTGCAAAGGCTTAACTATTTTGAGCCAGCTCCCCTTATCCCTGTCATCCCATGGCATAGACGGCCGAACCACCATCTTCTGCCTGAACTTTTCATCATACGCCCACTACGCCAATCCCCCGTAAGTCCTGTGAATGCCCTCAATTTCGTCCAAGTAGCAGAATAATGACGGCTCCCGTAAGCTGAGTTTGAATTCCTCCTACTGCTGTCCGAACGTTGTACCCAACTCTCCTTGCGAGAAGGCATTCTACGACAGGCCTGAATGCTTGCTGCTCTATTGCATCCTGACGAATCACCCCTCCTGACCGGTGACCTCCTAAGGCTGTAATTAGAAAAACACAACTCCTTTCTCCTGCCACCTCTGTGTGCCCCTCTTACGGGTGTGGTCTCCTCCTGCATGTTGCGCTCATTAGCTCAAACCCCAGGGATGATTTTGGCGACCAACCTTCTCCCGTTCTGTGCTCCCTGTCGGGACCTATAGGAGCCCCCTACCGGTCGTGAACTGCTCCCGTTTGCCAGACCGTCGCCAAGGTAGTGAGCAATCCAAATAGCACTCCAACCTACCAGCCTGCTCCCTTCTGTAAGTAGGGACTCCTCCTGGTCTCCTCTCTGTATTGCTACTCTCCCTCCTCACAGCCGCTCTCCTGATCCACCTCAGTGTCCTCTTCATCCCTGGCAATGGCCCCTGCCTCCACTAACCTTCTCTTCTCCTGCCTGTTCCCTCCACCCTGTACTGCTGTCCTGTTGTGCTTTGCCCCCCCCTTGCTGCTGAGCCACGCCTTGACTTTCCTTTTCTCTGACCCCCACGCTGGCCAATTCCTGTGGCTGGTTCTGACTGCCCTCTGCCTGGTGCCTCCCCAATGCCTCCAATTTGCCTCCACTCTCCACCCCTGTCTCTGCGGCCTCATGCAGCTCCTTCTTGCTTCCCCCTGTGCTCCGCCCATGTCACCTTCAGAACTCACTGACGCTCTCCGCTGCTTCCTGGCCTCCTGCTGACCCTCAGACCTTCTGGATGCTACCCGCGGACCTCTCTTTCCTCCTCCTGCCACCTTAGGCCTTCTGCATCCAGCCGCCGCGAGCCTCTTACCATGTCCTCAGGCCACCGTGCTCCGTTTCCTCCCGCGCAAGGATCTCGACGGTCGGAACCACTATTGCGCCGACTACTGCCGCCATTACCGTGCCTTCTGCTGTCCTTAATACTGCACGTGCTGCCTCCTCCACTATGCCGAAAGCCGCTTTTGAACACCGCACTGCTGCTGGGGTAATATCGCTGGGCTCACCTGTGCACGTGCATGCCGCTCTCCTCACGTTCTGCTGGTCCAAGGGCTTACTCCACTGCCTGCCAGCAGGGGGCCACTTCTCCTCCTTATAGGGGGTCTCCAAAACCAGACTAAGTCTTTCTGGGGGGCCTCAATCTCCAATGTGGACACCCCTGCATGCCGGGGGTATTCTGCTCATCAAGATGAGCCTGCCCATCGCTCAAGCCTCCTGCTGCGTTGGGGTAATTCCTGTTGGCAGCCACCATGTCCTGTAGCCATCCAGCGCCATGGGCTGCAACTGGGCCCGCAGCTTGTCCACCAACGCTTCCACAATTTGTGGTGCCATCAGGTAAAATAACCATTTGACTCATCAACCCTTGATGAGTGACTGACAAGGGCGGGAAATCACTCCCCTATATCAATCACTTCCTAACTCCTCCCTACTGCACTGAAGTCCAATGATATTCCACTGCACTATGCCCGGTCAAAAAGCCCCTTCTCCTATTCTGTCTCCAGGGCTGCCTTTCTCAGTTTAAAATGCAAGAATTCACTCCAGGATGACACATATCATAATACAGTTTCTTATTGGCGTACATTCTTAGGAGACAGAGCCCACTAATGACATTGCCAGGAACACCAGTAATATAGCAGGCTGAATTTTACTGTTGAAATATTAGTTATCCAATTAATTTTAGACTTGTTTTCTATCAATAGTACACTATATTATCTACTCAAACCACAACTACCAATCAGTATTAATTTTATAGAAAGCAAATTGATATTTTTGTTAAACATATCATGAATTGTGAATTTTTATTTTTGCTTAGTTTTCCTCATGTTTTCACCTTACACTAGTCAGTAAGCGTTACACAATATGAAAAAGAGCTTCTTGTTGTTAGTCATCAAAACTGTTTCAATGTAACTGTCTTTTTTTCCATCTTCAAACATGCAAACAGTGAAAGAGAATATCACTTTCACATTAAAATATTCACTGAAAAAATAAAGTATGCAGTGTTAATACTCCTACACAATTTATACCAGATCAGTC
This sequence comes from Discoglossus pictus, assembly GCA_027410445.1. NCBI lineage: Eukaryota > Metazoa > Chordata > Amphibia > Anura > Alytidae > Discoglossus > Discoglossus pictus. The sequence continues at coordinate 309,753,331 of CM050165.1, forward strand.
AATTCTTATATACAATGAAAATGTGTAGCTGGTTACAACCACTGGCTACATTTACACTTGCATTTATAATATTAGATATACCATTAAACATTGTGATTGTACTAAGTTTCCCCCAAAAATGGCTTCCCTTAAAGGTATGTCTAAGTTTCCCTGTTTTTACCTTTTTTCTAATCTAACACATACTGCTTATATCAGAAACATACATAACATTGAGTTATTCTATACACACACAGATTTATTTTTATTTAAAAATAGAACTTGTTTTCCACACCCCAGAGCTGCTTACATAGGCACAGTGTACCTACCAACAGAAATACTGCATTTGGGTATGAATTGTAACCCTTTGCTAATCTTCAAGCCAGCAGCAGCTCAATGCAGAGATCTGCATAGCAGCATCTAACTCCTCTTTACTTCCTATTCCCTGGTGAATACAAAACTACACATCCCATGATTTTTTTTGTGCACAAACAGGCTTTACAGATTACAATTAACTGCCTGTGATTGGCCAAAACAAATTATGAATTTTTTGCTAATTCTAGCTTGGATATGCAGGGATGTTAACTCTGAAAAGCAAGAGAATCTCATGAGACTTAACAAGTATCAGGGTGAGTTTGTTAATGTTTCCTTTGGTAGTTTTCATGCAAAAAATGTTTTCATACACTACTGATGCTTCTCTATTAGATGCATTCATAATCCAGGAAACTTAGATATACCTTTAAATGTCATTATAAATAATTTGATTGCTCATATAAATGCGCTGAGAATTTCGTTAACTCCAAATTTAGTTTTATTATTTTAAAAAATGACAGGAATGAAAACGGGAAAATAATTTATTTTGCATATACTCATTACTGACATTTCTAGACCAATTTGTACAACATTTGTGTTGTACATCTGGCTGTTTTTAATATCAGTTGTACATTTGGACTAAGGTACCTAATAATTGGGAAATATCAGCTTGTACATTTATTAACCTAATTTTACAAAGCCACAACCCTCTTGTTTATTTAAAAAAAACAATATTAACCAGAGCCATACATCTTCTGTATGCAAATCAGAAACCGGGCCACTCATTTCTGAGAACAAAGGTTAATAAAGGATGTCAAAACTCCAAAGTTTGCTTTTTTTTTCACAGTTAACCATATCCTGCCTTAGAGAATAATGCTGCCTGCTTCTCACATATACTGGTGGATCATGTCATTTTAAAGAGCCAGTGTAAGAGCTTTTCAAGTTAAATATTTCTGTTTTAGTTTACGATTAATTAACATTAAAATATATGTGCAAACAGCAGCAAATAAAGGCTTTATCCAGAAAATATAGTTTCAAAACACAGTTGCCTTCAATAATGGCTACGGCCGCACTCTTCCCCACCGACTTCCTTGTCTTGTGCTCCATTGTTTAGAAAACAAACAAACCAGCATATATTGCATTAATTAGCAGGCCAAATAACCTGGGACATGCTATGGCTGCAATACCATAACCACACATCTTCAAAATGAGCATCCTCCAGGTAATCTGGCCTGCATAATAAATACAATCTATGTTAAATTGTTTGTCTTCTAAACAATAATACCTAGGGCATGGGGAAGGAGTGCAGCAGCCATTGCTGAGGGGAACTGTATTTAATTTACATTTTCTGTCCAAAGTCTTTCTTTGCTGCTGTATGCACATGTATTTTAATAATAATTAATGGTGAACTAAAAAAGATATATTGAGTAGTGCTTAAACAGGACCTTTAACTTGAAATACATTTCTTTGTTGTCCCATGTAATATTCAACTATACCTCACTGATAGTAGGCACATAAGGAGAGTTTTCCTTTTGTTTTTATTGCATTATCAGTCTTAAGTTAGATCTGTATATGTATGAGACTGTATTAATACAAATATGCATATGCACAAAATGTTGGGAATAAAGTTAGTGTATTCTTTTTTCCTTTTATTAGGTACTTATACCTCACAACGACGAATAAAATATTAAAAACAAGGATGGGAAGGGTGCAGTAAAAAATTCCTCCTAAACAAGAGTGCTCCTTTTTCATATTAATTGATACAGCACTTTACGCTGTGAATTTCTGCAGAAACCAGCTATATTAAGTGTGCTTTAACCATTTTGTATGGGATTGATAAAGGCTCACAGAAAACCACCTAACTTTAAAGTAATAGTAGAAGTGATGGGATTTCTATAGAGGGAATAATAGGTTACTTACCTGTGATATATATTTTCTATTTTGAGCACCAAACAAGAACAGTAGCAAACCTTAACCTCATATTTAACAAAATTGATACTAGACATTGAGATATTGTTTATCCTTTAAACTTGGGCCCTTTTAGGCCTCATGGAAGGCTTTGTTTTTACTGCACCCTTTCCTTCCTTGTTTTTAATGTTTTATTGTTGTGAGGTATAAGTACCCAATAAAAGGTAAAAAAAAATACACTAACTTTATTCTTAACATTACTTCATAAGAGTTATGGTATACCATTACTAGAGTGAAAAACTCATGGGATTTGGAAAATCCTTTTTTATTGAAAGTGATATGCACAAAATGACATTTATTGAAAAACTACAAAAAATCATCTAGGTTTAAAAAAAAAGCTTTGTCTTACCAAGCATGAAGCATGGTTTGGACTCCTGCAATCACATATATAGTTGTCAATTCAAGGACGTTGGTCACGTTTGCGGATTTGTCATGATTTGCGAGCCATTTCGGTCCGTAACCACGAGGGCCGCAGGACTTTGTACCTTGTTCCTGCCAGTGGAGGACTTGATATGAGCTACAGAGGCGCTCATCGCGAGGCCCCCCGACCTTGCATCACCCCAGTACCTGATTCCTGCCAGTGGGGGCTCGCAACCCCCCCCCCCCGGGCTCACAACACCCTATTCCAAAAACGTAACTGAATGCGACCCTGCCAGCAGCGCCGCACTTCTGCTCTGCGGCTCCCGTCCTTGGACGGAACTACTTTCCAGATTAAGCCGCTCACCCAGAAAGTAGTTCCGATAGGAGGACGGAAACATCAGAGGAGGTAAGTGCGGCTTCGGGCAGGACTCCATCCAGGTACCAGACACAGGGAGTGGGAAGGGGGGTAGGAGACAAGCTAAGGAAAGGGAGGGGAGGAAAGAAGACAAGCGAGGAAAAGGGGGGGAGAAGGTGGGGGAGAGGGAGAGGGGGAAAGAAGGTACAGGAGAGGGAGAGGGGGAAAGGAGATGCGGGAGGGAAAGGGGGCAAAGGAGACACAGGGGAGGGTGAGGGGGGAAAGGGGGAAAAGAGGCACAGGGGAGAGGGGGGTGAGACACAGGAGAGGGGGGAAGGACACACAGGGGAGCTAGAGGTGGGGAAAACGTATTCCCGTCATTTTTTGTGGCAAACAACATTGCCTGCCTTACAATTTTAAACCTGTCATTGTTGACAGGCAAGTTACTAGTAATAAATGAAATTTGACAGAATTTTGTTCTTGTGCTCTCATTATAAATTATTATAATTTGTTATTCTCTGCTAAACAGACTGATGGCTGTTTTATGTAAAGATGTATAAAGAAGAACAGCATTGCAGCTTCAGAGAATCTGACCCAGCTCATTGACACAATAATCCATGCACACTAAATTGCACAATGTTTCCTTTATCTCACTAATAGCCATTAGATGACAAGGACTCCCCTGTTCTTCACTATACAAGTTCTATATATTTAATATATAGACTTTAAAAAAGATTTTACATAAATCCAAATTTCTATCACCTTCTATACCAGCATTCAACGCAAGATTAACATTTATTGCCTTATCATTAAATATTCTGTTTTATTATGTATATATCTGGAAATGCTGCAGTCAAAATATGTGCTTTATATTAAATCTCTGATATATACTATTTGAATCAGAAATCTGAATCCCCCCAAGATTTGTCAATGTGTGTGTTTATGTGTAGAGAAGCAGCTGTGTGGTATGTTTATACTATATGCGGAACCCCCCCCACACACACAGATTTTCCTATACCCATGTGAGGCATGCATCTAATTGGTACGGTAGAGTAGAAGTTATTATATATATATATATATATATATATATATATATATATATATATATATATATATATATATATTTAGTGATTCAGAGAGGTAAGATAGAGGTTAGAGTAGTTGTAAGGTTATAGTATTTTATTTATTTTTAAATGTTGAATAATTGAAGAAGTAGGGTTATGATTAAATAATTATCAATGTTGTTTCTTACAAAAATGCTGCTACCTGCAAAAACAGTTTAAGCAATTTGCTACCAAAGGATATCTTTAGCTGTCTTAACACAAGATCACACCCCAAAACCAATTTGGTAAAACTGTTCTGCAGTATAATATTATTGTAATTTCACACCCTCGCATAACAGATAGATAACATGATAGATTGTGTACAATTCTGACTGATTTTCATGTAATACTGCATAACGCCATCACGGTACATCTAGCTATATCGGGGGCTCAATTAATTCATCAAATTGTACAGGCTAAGCACAAATCAAGATTGTGTAATATTAATTTTAAAATCAAATATTAGGGAGGTCTCAAACATGCATGGGATGTAATTTAACCTGTTTTCATTTTGATATGCTCCTTTCTTTATGCTTCCTTTATTCAATGAAAACTCACGGCGAAAACCCTCAAAAATATCACATGCTTTTTTAATGAAATGTTAACACTTGTCTCTTCCACCATCTTCTGCAAATGTGTATCCCATTGAAACCATTACACATTATGTTCTTAATTGACAAAGAAACATGACAATCTCAGACTTGAATTTGCTTTGTGGGCCCTTTATATGCAGAGCTTTAAAACTAGAAGATATTAATTATCCCGTGCCCGGCACAGTTTAATATAGAGATAAATTAGCCCACGGAATAATATCATTGATATTATCATTGAATAAAGGCAGGAATAGTTATTGTATTAAAATAGAAATAACGTGATTGAAAGATCAGGCAAGAATACCGCTGTTAAAAAAATAAGGTCACAATTGTGACAAATGTATCTTTTTTTATTAATATTAATCTAATATGTAGGTCAACACAGCATTCAGTTAACCTACTAAATATATGAGTGTTTCTATGACCAACATGTATACCCAGCCTCTTATAAAGTTTCCATGCTAGTAGCACAGATAGTCCTCTGATAGCACAGACAATGGGCCTCATTCTATTATCGGCCGCAGCCGCTGCGGGGCCGCAAGGACCGGCCGCAAGCTATTCTGCTATTCTATTCCCTTACGGCCGTAGGCTCCGGCAGGCTTGCGGCCGGTGCCTTGCTATCTCTTGCGGCCGATCGCGCCGGAGGAAAGCCTTTGATCTAAAACGGCCGCAAGAGATTTGCAATTCAATTGCTCCGGGAAACCTCTCTGCAAGGCTAAAAACGAGCCGCAGTTACTTGCAGGAAAAAGGTCTCGCTAGCACCAATTAAGCACATAAAATAGCTCAAATAAAGCCATCCTGCACTTTGCGAAGACTATAAAGGGATTTTAGGTGTTAGAAAAAATAGCACATAATTATCCTGTACTCAAATCCGTAAAATATTTCATTTTTAATATCCGTAAAATATACATGTAAAAAGTCCAGAGTGCTTGGAGCACCTCAGACACGCCCACGCCGCAGCCGGCAAATAAACAGTTAATTTGAACTCGGGTTTGGGCAGATGTGCAAGCTTGAGAGTGGGTTCCTTTTATTCCTCATGTCCCCCAATATGATCCCTAGCATTTACAGAGCTGTACAGTGCAGGCTTGAATTTATTTTTGAGTTTTTATATTTCACAGTTTACGGCCGGTTCCAAGATATGCGGCCGGCCGTAAAAGGAGATCCTTGCGGGGCCGTATAATAGAATCGCGAGTTAACTGAACCCTCGCAAGGAATCGCAGCCTTACGGCCGATTTACGGCCGATAATAGAATGAGGCCCAATGTATTCGGTTCGTTTCTTAAAGATGATAACAAGCTGAGTGGGTGGTAGACTACTGAATAATATTTTTGTTTTTCTTGTCACACTGTAACATTTAAAATATTGCTGTATATATATTACCTTTTCTTGAATAATTGTAATTTTTTATATATTTTTTTCATCTGCTATGTTATTTAATTTACATCTTAAATTTTTAATTTAATATTAAATTTTCAAATTATTCTCAGGAAAGTTTGGGACAACTGATCATTTAAATGGACACTGTAACACTACAGTATGTTAGAGTCAACAAATTACCAGTATAGCTTATTTAAACTATCAATTATTTTGTGTCAATCTATGAACTTCTATCATTGACACCCTGCAATTAAATCATTCCTAGGCAGCAATGGAATTTTCTCTATTTTCAAATATCATTTAACAATAGCTACAGCATTTAGATAATAGCTAACTTTAATTGATTATTGATAGTTTTATCACACTATTATACTTTGCCATCCAAAGTTGAAAGAGAAGAGAAAATTGGCACATTATAGATAAGGAAGAATGACCATTTATTTCACCAAATAAATTAAAGTAAATATAAAAGTTATTTATATTGATATTTAACTACAGAATGTTTTAATTACTTGATAATTTAAGTAGCTATGTAAGGGGCATGTAATGTACTTCAATTACTATTGGAATAAAATATGTGAAATAGATATGAAACTATTTTGGATATAAAACTGAATTAATCTGGATATGAAACATGTACATCAGACAAGGCAAGAGATTTTTGTATGTTTTTTTTAATGATTTCAGTTGCTCATTTTCGTAAATGGGAGGAAACTTTGAATGCAGAGGAAGCTTCTATCTACAAAATAGTAATATGGAACCTGGAACCTAACAGTAAAGAATCTTTGCATACAAAAGTGAGCTTATTTTTAGTTATTTATTTTTTGCTTTCTACAAACCTTTTTCCACGGTCAAGTTTAGTTATTCAAAATATTGTATATATATATATATAATAGTTCCATTTTGCATGATTAGGGGTTCCACATTTAAATTATCCCTGTCACGACCGGCCAATTTGGGGGACCACGCTCACTCCAAATCTCTCTCTCTCTCCACGGTCGCACTTTTTGTTCAGATCTCAACACCAGCAGACACTTCAGATGACAGCATCATTACTGCAGAGACATGCACCTCAGACCCCTATTCTTAGGATCTAAGAATCACACCCATGTACCTTGGATTAGTACAAGCAGACTCTGACACCACCTGTGTTTAGTGTGTCCAAAGTCAGACTCGCCACTTCTTTATTGTTACAAAGATATATAAAAAAAAAACAGAAAGATGACACAAAACACCAAAGACTGCCCCCAGTTCTAGCCCATCCTCCTAGGCAAATAGCTTGCTATTCCCCCTCACCCACATGATTTCCTGATGTAGAGTGGCATCTGACTTTCTTCTAATTACACCTTTTGTTTATCCTCTTACAGAGCCATAAAACTAGTTACCCCTTTCATGAATAAAGCCAGAGCCTTCACACATGGCCGATCGCAGGGCCATATAAATTCCACTATCCTATTTCTAACACAGATACAGTTTTGCAATGTTAGTCAATTACAGCACCACATGCACTTATTACATCCATGATTTAAATGTTAAGCAAATTGTTAGTACCTTCTAACCACACATATAATAACTGATGAACCCCAAATAGTCCAGTGGGCCCTTCTGTTCATAACAATCCCAAAAGTTTTTTTCACTGTGAAAGAAACATTGAAGATTAGCCTGAATTGATCTAGGAGAGATTTTGAGATTCTGAGGACAGGTTTTGAACTCCTCAAGGGCTTTCTGTGGTACATAGATGTGGCTCCCAAAATACCTTTAGATTGCCAAAAGGATTATCTAACTCACGTAATTAGAGATACAACCAGCAATTTTGTTAATGATTCAGGGGCAACAAGCCTATCATTCTCAGATCTTACATATGGCATGGGACATACTGATATTACAGACTATTTAGTTGCATCCTCTGTGTAGTGCTTGCACGAGCAGTGGTTTATGCAAATGTTTTTTTTTTTTTTTTTAAATATGAGTAAATGCCAAATATCGCACACTTGAAATGCCTCTACATGATGAAAAAATATATGTGTTTAATATATATGTGTTTGCATAATTAGGCAGGGACAATGTCATAAAGCTAGTTTTTAAATAAAAACATGTTGATGCCTCTACTGGACCCTGGTGGCATCCAAGATATATTTGTAAATGTTTCATGTGTGAGAGGGGAGTTACTACTTGCAATTATTGTTGCTAGCTGTCTATTTTTGACCATGTGCAGGGGAAGGGATTAGATATCATATTCTAAAAAGTCCATTTATTTAACAAATACACACAAATTCCTTCTTTTGTCCCTCTCCTCTTCCTCTACTATTGAGTAAATAAGAATTGCTCACCGTCTCAAAGTTAGTAGACAAGATGGAACATTTCTATACTCAAATAGAAGGCGCTCATCGCAAGGCCCATACATGACTGGCTTGAGGGGCGGAAAAGGCTCCAAAAGGCTTATGAGTTACAAGCTTCAAAAAAATGATAGCTTTAATGCTTGTCATTTTCTTCAAGCCTGTAACTTGGAAGCCATCGGAAGACCGCCAAAGACACCAATTAATTAAAAAAATAACTTACAACCTCAGACACAGCACAGTGGGAGAAGAAAAAAATTACATCCGTAAAACCAGTGGGGAGGGGGGTTAATTTTAGGTGCTTCGGCCGGGATTGGCTAATAGTTTGCCGCGGGCCCTTTAAAGAGCCGCGGCTGGGAATTAAAAAGATTTAAATGCAGCAGGGGCCTGATCTATTCCGATTGGGTACTCCCGCTGCAAGGGGTTCATGTGTGTGTGTGTGTGGGGGGGGGGGGTGGTGATGTGTTTAGGGAGCAGGGGGGAGCATCACACGGCGGTGTCGGGCTGCTCTGAGGCAGCACGTATGTGGTTTAGGATCCCTTGCTGGCTCTTTTTTGTGCCCGTAGGCATTCTTCAGAGGTGCGAGGTTCACCCCATAGATTTAAGGCTGCGTGTTACTCCGTAGCTCTCTCGGAGCCTATTCTTGGCCATTTTTCTGAGTCATCTCGTAAAGCAGGCTGCGAGGGACATATTGGAGAATCGGTCCTCGCAAACAGCAGAAAACTGCCTTTTGCGAGTGCAGAGGGAACTTGAGGGAGAATTTAATAAGGGCCTAGGTTTTTCCTCGGAAAGTGCAAATCTCAAAGCTAAACACTGTATAGAATCACCAGTAAACTGTTTTTTCCTTCAGTGAGAAAACTTTCTTACAAAGATGGGTAAGGCTGAACATGCAAGATACAAACAAGAGCAATGTCCTCATTGCAAGGTGTTATAAGCTTACTCTTGACAAATTTAAGATGTCCGTTATCATTTAGAAAAAAACAGCATTAATGAATTTGAAAACAGACACTGGGCAATTATACAGCTGTTGATAAAATATCCATTCTGTTTAGACTAGGAATTATGTCACACTAATTGTGACACAAACAATAGGGACACTGAAGAATATAAGAGGAAGCAGCGAATACAGTACAAAAAAAGAGTGATTTTTATGTACATTTTTTCTCTTTCTCTTTTTAATGTAATTCTTATCATAAAATATGAAACTTGCATTGTATTGCATCAATGCCATGAAATTACATAATAATGCATGCATCTGTACTGGAATAGCATATACATATATAAATATACTATCAAGTACACATCAGTTATTACAACTCACCATGCAGTATTTTCCTGTTTTTATGACTGGCAAAAAAAATAGTGATTTAATCTATGAATAAGAATTATTCTGTAAAAATAAAATTCAAGCTTCTACCAAGTATGGAGTATTTCAAAGACCGATTTTTTAAAAAATTCTATGGAAAATGTGTAGGTTCAAAGTAGTAATAGATACAATCTATAAATCAGAAAAAAAACGATTTCCTTTGCTTGCACACACATGCTTTTTTAAGAAAGTGAACTTATTAGATCTGAAACTAACAGTTTTACATTTATTTTATACATATTATTTAATAATGGTTACATAATAAAAACAGTTGGTACTAACAATAATACGTTCACCTTAAAGAAACATAAATTTTAATTGTGTGCAAGGAGTGTATATCCTTTTTTCTAATTTAAAAATAAAATACATATTGATTGGCATTATGAATATTAAATGCTAATAGCAAATTAATTTAACATTAATTATAACCTGTATATGAAATAGATTTACTAACATTTTAACATGTCTTGTTGTCACAAAACTATGTGTAAAATCTTTTTTTATGAATCACAGTGTTTCGAGTTCATCACATTTATGCTTTAGACTCATTTTTTCACTGTGTGAGCATATTTCATTTCATATTTCCAGCAAATGACAGTTTCCTTTTTATTTGGTTTATATGTTTTTTTTTCTTACACATTTTTTCCTTACAATTTATCTTTTTGAAACTATATGAATAATAACTGGCCCAGATCCCAGTCTGTGCTACTCCACTGTACGTGCTTATACATGATACATCTCTGTTACTAATTTATAGCAATTCAATCACATATAATAGTTGTCAAACTACGAAACGTTGTCACGCTTTGCGAGCTCGCAAAGCAAGCTCTCAAGAACGCGAGGGCTGCAGTTTGGGCCACAAATGCGGAACCTCGCAAAGAGAGGGACGCATTTGCGGAGGTGGAGACTACCACGTCGGCTGCAATGAGCCTTCAGCTCATTGCAGGCCACAAATGTTGACCCTCGCAAAGCGAGGTGCCGCATTTGCGGAGGTAGAGGCGCTACGGCGCCTCACAAGCGGTTACAAATACCCACAGAAGCGGGACTTTAAAAAAAAAAAAAAACTCCAACACGCATTGACTAAATACGGACTTACACAAAAAAATACGATCCGTGGGACTTAGAAAAAAAAACATTACGAACTTGCAACAATACGACCTTAACAGCCAAACCGCACACAGCGGAAAACATAAAAAAAAACGCTAAATACACACACAAATTAAATATAAACCTTAACCACAGCAAGGGGACACACACATGACGTCTGGAAGTGAGGTTACACCTCAATTTAAGTCCAATTTACCGAGTTTAGAAACTCGAAAATCCCCTAAGCGAGAGAAAAAATGGCTGCCAAAAAAAAAACGAAAACGAGGTTACACTACCCCTAAAGCTGCAAAACACCACCAAGCACATACGACTTTTACAAAAAGCCATACGAGGTACAAGATACACATAAGATGCTCGTTGCTTGTAATGCTATAGAGGATTCAAGCATTTTTCTATATAAATTATGGTGGATTAATATACTCAGATATTAATAGGAAACTCTAAGGGCCTCATTCTATTATTGGCCGTAAACCGGCCGTAAGGCTGCGATTCCTTGCGGGGGTCCCGTCACCTCGCAATTCAATTAAACGGCCCCGCAAGGATCTCCTCTTACGGCCGGCCGTATATCTTGCAACCGGCCGTAAGCTCTGAAATCTAAAAAGTCAAAAATAAATTCAAGACAGCTCTGTAAAGCTCTGTAAATGCTAGAGATCATATTGGGGGACATGAGGATTAATAGTAACCCACTCTCAAGCTTGCACATCAGCCCAAACCCGAGTTTAAATTAACTGTTTATTTTCCGGCTGCGGCGTGGGTGTGTCTGAGGTGCTCCAAGCACTCTGGACTTTTTACATGGATATTTGACGTATATTAAAAAATATATATTTTACGGATTTGAGTATAGGGGAATTTTGTGCTATTTTTGCTAACACCGAAAATCACTTTATAGTCTTCTCAAAGCGCAGGATGGCTTTATTTGGGCTATATTTCGTGCTTAATTGGTGCTAGCGGGATCTCTTTCCTGCAAGTAAGCTGTGGCTCGTTTTTAGCCTTGCAGAGAGGGTTCCCGGAGCAATTGAATTGCAAATAGGATTTTCTTACGGCCGATTTCCTTGCGGCCGTTTTAGATCAAAGGATTTCCTCCGGCACGAGCGGCCGCAAGAGATAGCAAGGCACCGGCCGCAAGCCTGCCGGAATCCCCGGCCGGAGGGGAATAGAATAGCAGAATAGCTTGCGGCCGGTCCTTGCGGCCCCGCAACGGCTGCGGCCGATAATAGAATGAGGCCCTAAATGTATATGCTTTTAGAGTGGCACTGTATATGAGCTCTTTTCAATTAGAGTAATAACATAAAAAATTAAAGCCATATTTGCCCCCTAAAAGCTTAAAATATTTAAACTTTTTTTTATTGTTCATTTGCACCCCTTTTCATTTGCCCTACCTATTTAATTTCACACCCTCCTAGTTTGCCATAAACTGCTGCACAGTTTACTTATGGGGGTGGGCAGCACAGGTTTGGCTTGAGTTACAAACAATTTGGGAAATTGCTGTCTGTATAAATAACTTTTAGCAGTCTTTATTAGACTACTTGATTTCTGAGGTATGGAGTCTGGGTGCGACCCCTCATATCTACGGTCTAATACATTAATAACTATGACTCCGATTCAATATGGAGGCCGAAACTCCCGGGATGTAGGCCGCATGTCTGCGGGCCTGCTGCGGACCTGCAGTGCGATCGAGTTATGGTGCTATTCAGTTCGACTAGACCGGAAGTCCCGGCCCGATATTTCAAATAGTAAACCATGCCGTTGTATGTAGCATTTCGAGGGGTGGGGAGATGGGCATGATCACTGAAGCAAAATCGTAACTCCCGATGCAGAAACAGCCAATAGAAAAGGAGTCCGTCATCAGGAAGTCAGTAAAACATGGAGGTTACATGTCAATCAACTAGAGTTTCGGGGTCTGATATGCAATCGGACCTGCAAAGTACAAAATAATAAAAAATAATGTTCTAGTCCATGTGGGTGGCTTGATATGTATTAACTCATTGATCCCCAAGATTGATATAACCACGAAATAACACATGAGACTGTTGTGCAATTAATTCTATTGTCTTACATTGTGTTCCCTATCATCTAAAGTGCAGTATAGCATATATATTTGCATTTACAGTGCTCCAGACATGTCTGTAAGCTCTTTGTGGGTCTTCTTTGGAACATGTGGTCAGACTTTTGGCATTTGCGGCCTTGGCAGTGTGGTTAGCGAGGGGAAATCGGAACAATTGAATATCGATTTGCGGTTTTAGCGATTGCAACTCTTGCAGCCGTGAAAGATCAAAGGCTTGGATGGGCTGTAATTTGTGATGGTAACCATCACAAGGATTTGGAGGTCGAATCGGTAACCCGGTCGGAGCCCACAAAAAGACGCCAATTGAATATATAACTTGAATATATAATATTTTATATCAAATAACTTACATGCTCCATTATGGACGCCCGCATCTCCTCAGGGCTCAATTTAAACTAGCATCTGCTAAATGTATTCATTTATGCACCTTTAGAGTAAATATCTGCACTAGTATAAGTTGACCCCATTTGTAAGACATCTTGTGACCTTTTTAGGTACAGTTGGGGGGTTTCAAAACAGATATAAGCATATTTTAGAAATGTCGAAATTAGTTCTGCCATATTACACTATGTATTACATGCTGAAAATGGCAGCAGTGCCTGGACTTCAGTGACACTGGACCTAGATCTGCCAACACATTGTCAAATTTTCATCTCAGTTACTTCAGACATGGTACAAAACATATTCACTAAGAAATCCACATCCAGTTGAATTCTGTTTTCTTTGCGGTATAAAGCTCCATGTATACTAAACATGGTGAGCCGTCACTCTAACATTTACACGGTCAACACTTGAACATCTGTCCATAAACCACAATACACTTTTTAGTAGAGACTGGTTTGTGCTTGGACTGTACAGCATGATTTACAGATTTTGCTATTAAAAAATTACAACATGGCGGAATAACACAGCAGAAGTGAATGATGGAAATGGAATACAGCACATAACTACCTTCCTAACTAACTACCTTCAATTTCTAAAGACACCACTACCTGCCCATGCTTCCGAATGGGATCATGTTACCAGTGATAGACCTTTCAGGAATATTGTATGAAAGCATTTAGCAGTGACAACTTTATGCTGTGTATAGTCCAGATAACTATCTGGCACTAATGTGTGAATGTAATTGTTCTAAGTACCATTTATGAGTCAGAAGTATTTATTTAGGTTCTAAAACACTGCACAATAAACAATCCAACTAAAAAATTATATTTATAACGTCATATTAACAAGATATTTGTAATAATGTATAAGTATTAGGTCACATTAGGCAGTTGAATCTCCCTGTCCCTCCTTTGTTTCTCTATGTATGAAAGCCTGTTCATTCCTCAGTTAGATATAGAGTGTACCGAGAGAAATCTATGTATGTAAGTATAAGTAAAGATATATCTCATAAAGAACAATAACAATCCAACAGCATTTGTTATATCAGTCTCATCTTAAACAATGATACATATGTATTTAACGTTTAATAGTTTTAAAAGAAACTACTACTTTTTAACCTCAAACTATTTTTAAATGTTGCTAGTTTTGTCTGAAAGGGTTAAGACAATGCTCTTTTATCAAACAAAAAAAAACATATGCTTCCTAAATGCACTTCCTGCCTGTTGTGTTTGTCACTTAAATCTACTGTGTAGCTTTACGATAATTAAACGGCAGTTTCCAGTGGTAGGCAGGCAGCGTATGTATTAAGAGCATTAACTGTAAGAGCTTTGTGGTGGTTTGTCTACACGCTGTGATGTTACAGTCTTCCAACTCTCGCTTGTTTATCATGTTTTTCTTTGTTCCATGGAATTAAATACTGAATTGTATTTTTTTTGTTTATTTTTGTATTTAGTTTGATTTTGTGACTTTTATAACATTCTCATACACTTGACTTTTAGTTGAAAGGAAAGACTTGACATACAAAAGAACATTGTACAAAAAGTACTTTATTTACAATAATGGCTTATTTATAATTATGTAATTTTAGGCTTTGACTGAGAAAACATGTTTAAAATGAGCATTAAATGAACAAAACTAAAACTAGTAAACAACATATGCAAACAATATTCTAAACAAAAAAACTATTTTTAATGGTAATAAGAAAGGCAAAAAAAAAAAAAAAATGGAAAAAATCCAGTATCTTTACACTGGATTTCTCACAGCATCTCAGATATTCAGTCTAAAAAGTTTACTGATATGGAATGAAAATTTTGCCTTAATGGGAGTTATACTGTACAAATTGTTTAAAAACTGATCAATCTATGGCAAAGTAGAAATAATAATTAAAAAAAATAACAGCTTTGATTAAACTCTGCAAATGTAGGCAAATATACATAAATGGAGAATATAACTAAAGTGTAAAAAATGTTTTTAATAGTATACATTAGTATATATACAATATTGGAATGATTGTTAAATGAAGAATCACATAATGACAGATACTGTGCTGTCTCATTTTAAGGAAAGAAAAAAGAATGAAAATGATTTTATATCATTCCTGTAAATCACATAAAACCTGTACAAAATACTTAGGCCCTCATTCAATTGCAATTTGGCCAACTGAATAGGGCTCTAAATAAGCACATAACATATATTTTTTAAAGAAGTTTTTAGTTAGTAAGCATCTATCCAAAAGCAAGGTTTTCACTAACTAAAAACTTCTTTAAAAAAAATATGCTATGTGCTTATTTAGAGCCCTATTCAATTGGCCAAATTGCAATTGAATGAGGGCCTTAGTGAGCTTCAGATTCTGCTACAGCAGGATGTCTTCTTAGCCTTTCACTGACTTCTCTGCAATCTGAGTTAAAAAGGAGAGTTGATATGAATGGGGTACAGTTTAAAGTGAATAATTATTGTTTTGTGCAGATATTATTTTTGCAATAAGTGTAAAGTAATACTGACAGATTTCATTATGCTATCCAATTATAAAAAAAAGTGTTATATTAAGTATTAGCACCTCTAATAAAATACGGTAATAGAGATTATACAAGTGTTATTTAATTATTATTTATACAATTAGGTAATTTAATGCCAAAATAACATTTTGAATAAAATTGACTAATATAAAAAGTCTTTACATCAGGCTCTGAATAGTACATTTTCAAAGTACCTACTAGAGCCCTTTAAAATGCTAATTTCACTACCTTTGAACAATACATAATTCCCTCTTTCTCTTTTATTCATACCTGGGCTTTCAATCCCATTGGTAAAAATCACTATATACAGTAGTTGTTATTATTACATTTTGTTCCACAAAGTTTATTTGTGACTAACAGGACAATGCCTAGTGATTATGTGAGTGCATCACATAAATTATCAAAACAAGAGTATACATTGCTGCAGGATTTTATTGTAATGCAATACAAGTAAACTGGTCAGGATATAAGAGAAAATAATCTCCATCTGCCTAGGACAGTCTATATCTCCATTGCCCTTGACTGACCCACATATATATTAAAGCACATTTGTGACAATGTAATATTGTGCAAAGTGTGCATTCTTTTTATTTTTTTGTTAGCCTAAGCTGTTTTTGAGATATAATAGTTAAAAAAAAAAAGATGTATTAAGCAACAGTAGAGTGTCATGAGTGCACATGAGCAGCTGTTAGATTCCACGCAGTTTAATTGCTCAGTTATTGTCTGTTGCTTTATAAAAAAAAATGGTGAGCAAATGTCATGTTTTCACAGCAAACTTAATTTTTTTTAATTAAAATTCTTTTTCACTACATTCACTAATCACTTATTGCAAACGTTGGCTGATGGCAGCAAGCAAATGTTATTTAGCAACATTAAAGCTTTTAATTTTATAGTCAGGTCTCTATCTCCTCCACTGTGTCTAAGCAAGAACCACATACACCATTCAGTCGCCACATGCAGTAAACATTATAAAATGTTCCCCTCACTGGCAGTGGATATAATAAAATGTTAACTGAAAACTTTACTTAAAGGGAGCATGGAATAAGGCTATTCTTAGGCCTCATTAAACTCTTAGGTACTTTGGCCCTCATTCAATTGCGATTTGGCCAATTGAATAGGCCTCTAAATAAGCACATAACATGTATTTTTTAAAGAAGGTTTTAGTAAGTAAGCATCTATCCAAAAGCAAGGTTTTCACGAACTAAAAACTTATTTTAAAAAAATATGTTATGTGCTTATTTAGGCCCCTATTCAATTGGCCAAATCGCAATTGAATGAGGGCCATAGAATGGGCACACCATATAGCCATATTGCTTCTTATTTGCAGTGAAATCTATTTTTCTGTATAAAACAAAAAGAAAACCAAAATATACACATTCATTAGGCAGCAGTCAAACATTTTAAAAATAGACTAGCCTTTATTTTCAACAAGTTTAATAAAAAAATAAAAAAAACACATCTCATTTGTATAACCAAATATTGACACAATTTATTTTGAGAGTGTGATGGTTTCTTAAAGATATTGCAATTTGTTACAATGACATTGTTCCAAGGATGCTGTTTAGGTTTTAAACATTACAAACACATACAGTAATAAGTAACTGAAAATGCCTAAAATCATACAACTTGTAAAAACAGAGAAGTCCTTCTATAATGCGCAGTGTAAAGAGATAGAAGAGATAGAAGAAGATAACAGAATGGGAGAAATCTCTTCAAGAAAATTGGATATCTCAATGGAACTTTTCATGCAAAAGATGGCGTGATAAAAGAGAAAAATGGTGGGAACTTAACAGAAGCAAATCATATAAAGAAGGGGTGGCAGGAATTAACTGAAGATTTATACAGGAAAGATCTTATCAGCAGTGATAACCAAAATAGTTTGTCCAAAGACCTGGAGCCAGACATATTGATAAAAAGGCTGCCAGAGTTGATTTAATCCCAGCTGAACTGTTGAAAATCCTACAAGATGATGCTGTGAAAGTTTTGCTTGCCATATGCCAACAATTTTGGAAAACTCAACAGTGGCCAATAGACTGGAAAAGGACAGTCTACATCCCAATCCCCAAAAAGGCAGTGCCAAAGAGTTCTCTAATTATTAAACAAATGCACTAATTTCACATGCCAGCAAGATAAGACTTAAGATCCTACAAGCTCGACTCAAACAATATGGACAATATGGCCCGGGAACTACCAGATGTGCAAGCCGGGTTCCACAGAGGAAGAAGTACCAGAGATCAAATTGCCAATGTCTGATGAATAATAGAGAAAGCAAAAGAGCTCCAGAAAAAACATTTACTTCTACTTCATAGACTATTCTAAAGCCGCCTCTCACAACAAGATGTGACAAGTTCTTATCTCCTCATGTGGAATCTGTCATGGACCAAGAAACCATGGTCAAAACCAAACACGCAACAACATAATGGTTCAAGATCGGGAAAGGAGTGCGACAAGGTTGTATGTTCTCACCAAATTTATTCCACTTTTACTTAGAGAACACCATGCGTAAGGCCGGGCTTGTTGTTGTTTAGTTGTGACAATTCTCTGTGACCCTATGGACCACAGGACGTCAGGTATATCTCTCAGTCACTGCCCGTCTGAGCTCCATCAAGTTCATGTTCATTGCTTCAGTGACCTCATCTATCCATCTCCGCCTCTGTTGTCCCCTTCTTCTTGTGCCTTCAATCTTTTCCAGCATCAGAGTCTTCTCTAGGAAATCCTGCCATCTCATCATCTTATGATAATAGCATTATTATTTTTGGAATAAGGCAAATTAAAATGTTAACACCCAGATGAACTAATATGTGGACTGACCAATTAATATTTAACAAATGTATCAGCAATTTACAGTGACTGTATTGTGGGGTATAACATCCACTGCTTTGTAACAAAGACTTGCTCATAATTTGTGCCTTAGAACTGCTCAGTTTTGAATAAACATTTTCCTTCTACTCCTGGTCGTGACGTCAGTGGCAAATGTCAGTCCCAGTCCTAGAACTTTGTACCATAACTTGCAGACACTCCCCTTATTCAAACTGCAGGACTTGTTTTCAAAAGTATTCCCACACTGGGGTCATATTTGAAAAATTCACTTTTTTGAAGAACTATACTAAAAAATATTCAACATGTTTTTAGAATGTAAAAAAAAACCAATATAGCAGTTATGCTGTTATGGAATCCACCATTTTTGACTTGGCAGGGTCAGAGACTTTGAATGAACAGGAAGATTCTATTGGGCAGCCACAACAGGAGTTTGGCAGTAACATTTGCCAATGCTCTTATCAGGACTAAGGGGAGCAGCAAAGTAAAATGTAGCCAACAGTAATAATAATTTCATATATAGTTGCAAAGAATAAAATGTAAGAAATTATTGTACAATTTCTACAAATACTACATTATTTTGGGCAGGTGAATAATCAAACAGACAAATAAGGTATAATACAGAAAATAAATATTGTACATAAATCAAAATACTTTTACAAGATGGGTTTTAGATGAATGGATAGCAGACAATAAGTAAGAACAATAGTTACAGAAAGAAAATGTATATGAATTCCCACATTATGTTATGAAAGTACATTATATTAACCCTATTAGCATTTAATAATCAGCATTTTCTTCAAGTTCATTTTCCATCCGGTTCTGCTGTCTGCTTCACAGGACTCCACTGGTCTCCTTGGCTTCTTCCCATGGCACTCTAGACTTCTGATACTCATCTCTTGAACAGTACTTGGATTTTTATAATACTTTTGGCTATGTCCCTCCTTCTCTACATAAGTCATACATGGTGATATGTTGGGCAATTAGCTCTTGGTTCACATACAGGCTGTAACATTAGACCCATCATAGGACATCCTAGGCTATGTTTATACCATATAGTTTCCGTAGTTGATTGTTTTCGTCTGTCCAAATTTACAAATGTCATTCCTACATCTTCCCTTCTACTGTTTGTACTGTATATAAATACCTTTTATGATCTAGTATATATTTGGAGACACATTCTTGGGGGATATTTTGATATGAGGCTTCTCACATCTGTTTGCTTTGTATTAAAGTATAAGACATCAATTAACTATGCAGGGCCTGGTTAATTATTTTAGCAAACGACTACTACTATTACAGTAATATACAAGGGCACACATATCAAATTATTACATTTGTGGGCCTATTAATCAGTTTATACCAATAATGCATGAGGTAATTTTAAACACTAGAGATTTATATGATAACATTTATATTTATAAAATAAATTCATGTCATAGAGCCTCATTCAATTCCAGGGGCGGCCCGTCCATTGGGGCGTCAGGGCAAACGCCCCCCCCAAATATTTTCTTCACCCTGCAATAAAAAAAACACAACAATGTATTAGTATAACCCAAAAACAAATAAATATAAGGTGTACATCATCATTTCAAGTCTAAATAGTATTAAAAATGAAGTAAAGTTAGTAAAGGGACACTGTCACTTTAAAATAACCCTTGCGCTACATTAACTAATGCTGTGTATCTATATAGCCCCCTGCCTGCACCCTGTGTGATCAAATTACAATAGTTATACACTGTGTACACTAACCTTTAGACTTTTCTCTCTCTTCAATGAGTCCTGGCCTGTCCCCCTGACCGTTAATGCATGCCGCCCACCATCACAGTGACGATATGCATGGGCGGTCATAAATGTATCAATTAATAACTGACAGTCTTCCATCATTGACCAATCAATGATGGAAGGCTGTCCAGTTACTAAGTGATCAATCTAAACCCACCCAGACCGTTAGCCCTGAGCGCCCGCCAGCAAATAGGGCCTCGAGTTATCATTTTGATTGACTGATACAGTCAATAAAACCACCAGTTGCCTGTCCCTTCCCCCTTTCTGTTTCCTGACCCTGCTCACGCTGAGACTGAGAGACCTCCCTGGCTGAATCTACTCATCTGCTCTGCCTGCCTAACACAGTAAGTCTACACCTGCCTCTGCCTGGCACCTGCCCTGCCCCTGGCCAAACCAAAACCCCTAGTAGCCCCTAATAAAAGTTAGGGGTGACCAGTTACCCCCAGTCCCCCACTATGCCTGCCTGGCCTGCCAGTGCCACCTACCCAGCCACCCACCAACTACCACCGACGACCCCAGCCATCACCCCCATGTGGCCTGTGCCACCCCCGATCAGGCCTGCCCTATGCTAGCCTAGCTATGCCATCATGCCACCGCCGGATTACCCCGATCACGGGATCGGGGTAGTCGGGTGGTGAGCGGGGTGGCACAGGCCCACATGGGGGTGATCGGATCACCCCCTTGATGAGGCCTGTGCCACCCCTGATGACCTCCATGTTGCCGCCCTATGCCACCCCCGAGGCCCGATCACCACCGGGCCCCCGGCACCACCCCGATGCTGCCTATGCTACCCCGGGTATTCGGGCAGTGAGCGGGGTTGACCAGGCCACATGGGGGTGGATGTTCACCCCCATGAGGCCTGTGCCACCCCTGGTCGTGGCCTATGGGCGACCGATGGGCGCCTGACCGTGACCGACCCCACCCTGGATGAACCAACTACCTACCCCCCCCCCCCTATTTTTATTCCATTTTTAGAAGTAACAGGCATGTATATGTGCCTGTCACTTCTAAAGATAAAATAAAAATAAGGGAAGGGGAAAAAAAATACAGTAAAAACATTATTACAATTAAACAGTAAGCTAACACATTGTTAGTACAGTTAGTAACACATTTTATACAAAAATAAACAGCTTTAAACAAACATTAATAAAAAAATAAAATAAACAACAGCACATACCTTCTGTCCTCTCTGGATATAGTCATGAAAAATAAATAATCCATGTTGATTGAAGCCAATGGTCAAATAAAATAATCCATGTTGATTGAAGCCAATGGTCAAAATAAAATAATCCATGTTGATTGAAGCCAATGGTCAAAATAAAATAATCCATGTTGATTGAAGCCAATGGTCAAAAATAATCCAATCTTGATTGAAGCCATTGTCCATCCATCCATTCTGGCCCATTGAAAGAGGCCTCCACAAAAAAAAAAACGACGCTCTAAAAAAAAAAAAAAAACACACTAAAAGAGCTCCTCCTACAAGGAGCCCCTCCCGCGATTAATTGTTTTTTTCCCACGGTCTGCTATATATACTAGTTTTTGAAGGACTCTGATTGGCTGAAATTTTTGATTGACATCGATTTCAACCAATGAGAGTCTTCAAAAAATTAGCAAATCAGCAAGCAGGTATGGAAGGGTAAAAAAGGTTAGTGTGAACTTGTTTGACCCTGTATGTATTATACATATTACAGGGCTATTTTATGTGATATACATGTTACAGGATAATATCCTGTAACATGTATAGCCAAAAAATAGCACTGTAATATGTATAACAAATAAAGTGTAATAGAAATGCATGAACAATATAATATACCAAGTAATAAAGAACATCAATTAATCAAATAATAAATATCAATTAATATATATTGTTGTATGTATATGTTTATGTATATTTATGTGTATTTTTTATGCGTTTATATATATATATATATTTGGATATATATATATATATATATATATATAAAAATTAATATCAATATATCACAATAAATAAATATATATATATATATATATATATATATATCAATTTGATATATATATATATATATATATTTATTTATTGTGATATATTGATATCAATTTTTATATATATATATATATATATATATTTATTTATTTATTGTGATATATTGATATAAATTTTTATATATATCTATCAATATATATATATATATATATATATATATATATATATTTATATATTATTTTTTTTTTTTTTTTGGGCCTATATGTTATTTAAGGTTTTTAAGGTGCGGTTGGGGCCTATATGGTCAAAATTGGTTATTTAAGGTTTTTAAGGGGCGGATGGGGCCTATATGGTCCCAATTTGTTATTTAAGGTTTTTAAGGTACGGTTGGGGCCTATATGGTCCCAATTTGTTATTTAAGGTTTTTAAGGTGCGGTTGGGGCCTATATGGTCCCAATTTGTTATTTAAGGTTTTTAAGGTACGGTTGGGGCCTATATGGTCCCAATTTGTTATTTAAGGTTTTTAAGGTACGGTTGGGGCCTATATGGTCCCAATTTGTTATTTAAGGTTTTTAAGGTGCGGTTGGGGCCTATATGGTCCCAATTTGTTATTTAAGGTTTTTAAGGTGAGGTTGGGGCCTATATGGTCCCAATTTGTTATTTAAGGTTTTTAAGGTACGGTTGGGGCCTATATGGTCCCAATTTGTTATTTAAGGTTTTTAAGGGGCGGTTGGGGCCTATATGGTCCCAATTTGTTATTTAAGGTTTTTAAGGTACGGTTGGGGCCTATATGGTCCCAATTTGTTATTTAAGGTTTTTAAGGGGCGGTTGGGGCCTATATGGTCCCAATTTGTTATTTAAGGTTTTTAAGGTACGGTTGGGGCCTATATGGTCCCAATTTGTTATTTAAGGTTTTTAAGGTGCGGTTGGGGCCTATATGGTCCCAATTTGTTATTTAAGGTTTTTAAGGGGCGGTTGGGGCCTATATGGTCCCAATTTGTTATTTAAGGTTTTTAAGGTACGGTTGGGGCCTATATGGTCACACTTGGTCTTCTAAGGTATGTTTGGGGCCTATATAGTTCCACTTGGTCTTCTAAGGTATGTTTGGGGCCTATATGGTCACACTTGGTCTTCTAAGGTATGTTTGGGGCCTATATAGTTCCACTTGGTCTTCTAAGGTATGTTTGGGGCCTATGGTCACACTTGGTCTTCTAAGGTATGTTTGGGGCTTATATAGTCACACTTGGTCTTCTAAGGTATGTTTGGGGCCTATATAGTCACACTTGGTCTTCTAAGGTATGTTTGAGGCCTATATGGTCACACTTGGTCTTCTAAGGTATGTTTGGGGCCTATGGTCACACTTGGTCTTCTAAGGTATGTTTGGGGCCTATATAGTCACACTTGGTCTTCTAAGGTATGTTTGGGGCCTATATGGTTCCACTTGGTCGTTTAATGTTTTTTAAGTATGGTTTTGTTCTTGAATGGTATGATTGATTTGCTTGTTTTCTTTCAACCCCAGGTGCAAACCCTATGTGGCTGCAGATTTGTTTCTACTCATTGGTCAACTTAATGAACGTGAATACCCTGAGAAGAAGAGCCGACTAATGGTAGGTGTCACTCCTTTAATTTTTCTGTTAATACGTATAGGTGCAATTATGATATTGCTGTAGTCTTGTAACATAAGTTTTTTCAATCTAGATTGTATACCAATGAATTTAACACATTGTTACTTTACTTCTTGACATTTCTGCATTGCAGATCATGTATTTCAATGGACTTTACAAGCATAAGGTCATTGGGCGGGGCTTATAAAGGTCATTATGACATCAGGGGGAGGAGTTATACAAATGGGTGTGGTTTGAAAAAGGGGGAGTGGCTATGTTTCACCCTGTCGCCCCTCCAACTTGAAAAGTCACCAGCCGCCACTGTTCAATTCCGAGTTGCCCAATTGAATAGGGCTCTATATAAGCACATACAAACAAATTTAAACAAACTTTTTAGTTACTGAAACTCTATCCAAAACAAAGGTTTTCACTAACTAAAAACTTCTGTCAAATAAATATCTTATGTGCTTATATAGAGCCCTATTCAATTGACAAATTTCTAATAGAATGAGGCCCATAGTGTTTAAAAGTTGCCTCTCTATAAGCCATATTTTACAAAGGGTTGTGTGTGTTTATTTATGTTTTGCTGTTCCCATTATCATGTTTAGATGACATTTGACAGCAGTTGTATGGCGCCTACATTTTCACATGGCTTGTTGTGGTGCATTTTGGATTCATTTGTAACAGCATAAAAGTCTTAAAGATTAACCACTCTGTGTCTTCAGCTTCGGTGGGAAAATGATAGCAGTTTGAAAGTATATTTCTTACCATTTGTTTCTGTGTATTTAAAAAGAATATTCATTTGGATATTCTCTTCAACCAGGACCTTTGTTGTTTCTACTTTCTGTTACTCATTCACTATCCTCCATTGATTACATCAGAATTGTTTTTTTCCACAAACGGTATTAGCATGAGAAATATACAGACACATAGTATATCGTGTCTTGAAGCATTTTACATAGAAGGGGACATTTCCATTAATCAGCATCAGTGAACCACAAATGTTTATGAATGATTTCCACACAAGGGCACATTTGTGAGTTTGGCAGATCAAAGTATTTGTGAACATTGTGGCTTACATGTTACTGAGGGAGTATATGATTTCTTTTTTGATTTTAGTTTCTCTATAAACTATTTAGCGCCTACTATTTATTGAAATAGGTCAATACGAGTCCTGTAATTTCCTGTAATTTCCTCCATTTGTGGGTAGCGGGACAGGAACACAGATAACGCCTCAAAAAAATGCTTTGCATGCAGTTAAAGAAGCGCTGGTGACTTTTCATTCCAGTCTGTAGGAGGCTTATTTTAGTTTCTTCTGGAGTTATTGAGTCACTAAATTCTCACTCCTGTACAAACAAGATCCAGTGCAACCCAGAATATACGTGCTCTGTAATATATGGCAGAAAAATAAAGTGCATACGTCAGTCGCATCTTCTGTACCAAAATACATTTCCATGGGGGCTAGAAAATGTCAGACAGATGAGACCTTTAAGCCATTTTTTCAACATATTACTTACAAATGCTGTTGTTGTAGCTCATGTGAATAATGTAGTATTACTATAACATGCGATAGTTGTTATTATAAATTGAAATACTCTTATGCTTTATAAATGCATTCACATGCTGCAGGCAAATAGATCACCTTCAGATAGTCGCAAAAACTAGCTATAGTAAATACCTTTAAACCATATAGTCACAGTATGCTATCTTTTCTTGTCATAAAGCTTATGAGACAATAAATTTAATTTAATAAATAGACCGTTAAGGGACCACTGGGGGGGGGGGGGTGCTTGGTGCACCAGGGAGGTGTGTTTGTGCACCAGTGGAGGGAGTTTGATGGGGAGCCCAGCAGGGACAGAGGGGTCCACTACATTACAGAACAAAAATACATATAATTAAAAAATAAAATAAAGCACTGGGGCCCTTCAGGACAGGGCCCGGGTCCAACGCACCACCTGCTCTGGCGGTAGATCCGCCCCTGCTCAGGCATGCACGCAATTGCATGCTTGCATCACTGTAACTCGCTTGCACACACTGTCACACATCCTCACTGTCTCATTTCTGCACCTGTGCAGTCTCACCAGCTTGGACATTATAATACAGCACCCTCTGCAGCTCTATTAGTTTCACAACTGCCCCAGGCTACTGATAAATGTATAATCAGTGTTCAATTTGCCCCAGCTCTCTCCTGGTAAGAAAATTGTCTGGTTGATAATTGATTGTGGTGTGGGACATGTGAGTATATTGATTGTGGTGTGGGAGTAAGTATAGGATATATTTTATGATTACTATATCCCTTTATCATATTCCCAGCAACATACCATATTAGACATATTTATGCTATATGAATGCTGTATGATATTTTAATTTAATATAGAGACATTAAAGAAACAGTGGACAATTTTAACCATACATCAAAGATCCATAAATTCCAACTATACATCTTTATTAACAGAATGTAAATATAAGAATAATATATTGGCACATTTTTTATTGCACATTTAAATCAACTTTGAGATGATAGTAACTTTGTCCTGTAAATCAGAGATTAATTTAATGGATCACCAAACATGTTCATTCAAAATCTCTAATTTTAACAAAATGTGCTAGGTTTCTGTGTGCAAGCTTGAGAATGTTTCGCTATTAATCCTCATGTCCCCCATTGCGTTCCCCATCATTTGCAGTGCTGGATTGAATATACTGTATATTTGCTTTTACAATGCTTTGAGATTGTGGCCTTCAACCTCCGAACCCGTACGGGTTTTAACAATGATTTACTGGCTTCGAGGTCATTGAAGCCCGCAGGACTTGGGACGGAAAATAAACCTGAAATTAAATATTGGATTTGGGAGATGTGAAAACATGAGAGGGTGTTGCTATTAATCCTCATGTCCCCCATTATGTTGCCTATCATTTACAGTGCTTTACAGTGTTGTCTTGAATTTATATTTGCATCTACAGTTTTCTGATTTTGCGGCCTTGAAATACGATTTAATGCGCAGGAAATGAGTGCGGCCGATTACATAGTCTGAGATTGACCGTAAGGGGGACCTCCTTGCGGCCCGTCCATTTGAAAAGCAGAGTAGCCGTAGCGCTACGCTGGGCTATAAGCTCACCCGCAAGGAATCACAGTTTTGCTGCCATTTTACGGCCTTTAATAGAATGAGGCCCTTAGTTCCTACACCCATGATTGGCCCTATATCTCACTAAATCAAATTAAATTAAACTATGGTGATGTCTAAAGTAAATGAAGTAATTTAAGGTATATGGAAGTTTCCCTGATTTTAATATTAAAATAAACTACCCAAGTGTTTGTTTGCATATCTAAAAATCATTCTATTAAAAAGTGCTTCAAAGCTCTGTTTTCACTTACTGAAACCTTCCAAACAGTTGCTGCAACGGTCTGCCACCCACAGCTCATGTATACAATGTTTCCATTTTTTTTTAAATGCTGCTGAGAGAGAATCTGTAAGTGGCTAGTACATCTAATTTATTTTAATATTAAAAACATGGAAAGTTCCATATACCTTTAACTATTTTCTTATTCAAAAATTATTAATATAGATTTGTTTCTAATACTAATTCAAAAACTGACGATCACCCCGAATTAAAAGTTAATATTCAGTGTTTTGTAGTTTGATCTGTTAATGATTTATACTTGATCGTGAGCAAAATATTTTTCTAGGAAGTGAATCAAACCAAAAAATTACTTTAATGCTTTAACTATGGCATTGCATATTTTGGTAAATTAGACTTGTAATATGGGACGGGACCTTGGATGCCGATAATGTACCACTTGATTTTAATGTAAGTCTGCATTATTAAAGGATTGCTACAATGGATTTACAAATGCTAATGTTATTAAAAACAATATGCAGTTTAAAATAAATAAAATTTGTACGTTTTCTTACTTCTGAAATGTTAAACCTTTTCTTGTCTATGTATGTAACAACATATCAATTGGGTATATTGTCTTAAGTCTACACTACTTCTCTTTTTGCTAGAGGACATATACAGTTGTGCTCAAAAGTTTGCATATCCTGGCAGAAATTGTGACATTTTGGCATTAATTTTGAAAATATGACTTTTCATTCAAAAAAGGCTAGTGATCATATGAAGCCATTTATTATCACACAGTTGTTTGGCTCCTTTTTAAATCAGAATGATAACAGAACTCACCCAAATGGCCCTGATCAAAAGTTTACATACCCTTAGTTCTTAATACTGTGTATTGTTCCCTTTAGCATCAATGACAGTGTGCTGTATTTTGTAATAGTGGTCTATGAGACCCCTAATTATTTCTCATTCGTCTTGGCAAAATGCCTCCAGGTCATGCAAGTCTTTGGTCATCTTGCATGAACCTCACGTTTGAGATCTCCCCAGAGTGGCTGGGGACAGGAGACTGTGATGGCCACTCCACAAGCTTCACCTTTTTCTGCTGTAACCACTGGAGGGTCAACTTGGCCTTGTGCTTAGGGCCATTGTCATGCTGTAAAGTCCAATAGCGTCCCATGAGCAGCCTTCGGACAGAAGAATGAAAATTGTCTGCTAGTATTTTCTCATAACATGCTGCATTCATCTTGCCATCAATTTTCACAAGATTCCCCGTGCCTTTACAGCTCTCACAAAAGTATAAGACAGCAATTAACTATGCAGGGCCTGGTTAATTATTTTATCAAACTACTGCTACTATTACAGTAATATACAAGGGCACACATATCAAATTATTACATTTGCTCACACAAACCCAAAACATCAGTGAGCCACCACCATGCTTCACAGTGGGGATATTATTCTTTTCACTATATGCCTTGTTGACCCCTCTCCAAACACAGCACTTATGATTGTGACCATAAAGCTCTATTTTGGTCTAGTCCCTCCAAATTACAGTGTGCCAGAAGCTGTGAGGCATGTCAAGGTGTTGTCAGGCATATTGTAACCAGGCTTTTTTGTGACATTGGCACAGTAAACGCTTCTTTCTGGCATCTCAACCATGCAGCTCATTTTTGTTCAAGTATCATCATATAGTGCTCCTTGAAACAACCACACCCTCTTTTTTCAGAGCAGCCTGTATTTCTCTTGAGGTTACCTGTGGGTTGTCTTTGTATTTCGAACAAAACTTCTGGCAGCTGTGCCTGAAATCTTTCTTGTTCTACCTGACCTGGCCTTAGTATCAAGAGATCCCAGAATTTTCCACTTCTTAAAAAGTGATTGAACAGTACTGACTGGCTTTTTAAGGCTTTGGATATCTCTTTATATCCTTTTCCATCTTAATGAAGTTCCATTACCTTGTTACCCAGGTCCTTTGACAGTTCTTTCCTATTCCCCATGGCTCAGTATCTAGCCTTCTCAGTGCATCCACGTGAGAGGTAACAAACCCATTGATTTTTTATACACAGACGCTAATTGCAATTTAAAAAGCTACAGTTGTGGAAAATTAACCTTTAATTGCCATTTTAACCTATTTGTGTCACCTTGTGTGCCTATAACAAGGCCAAACATTCAAGGGTATGTAAACTTTTGATGAGGGCCATTTGGGTGATTTCTATTATCAGTATGATTTAAAAAGGAGCCAAACAACTATGTGATAATAAATGGCTTCATACGATCGCTGTCCTTCAATAAAAGACATTTTTTTGCATGATCAGTCATATTTTCAAAATAAATGGCAGCATTTCCCAATTTCTGCCAGGGTATGCAAACTTTTGAACACAAATGTACCTTATAAGAGTGGCCTTTTTTCTTCTCTTCTTATTTGAAAAAAATACTTACTCAACTACGCTAATGTCAGAAGATCTGCTCCATATATCCCACTATGCAGACTGTGTCCAGTTAGTTCCCTATGACAATACATTAATTTCAAGAAAAAGAGCATAAATGTATTTGCACTCCATGTCTTTGTACCGGATTAAAGGGCAAATGCAGGCCAAGAAATGGTCATGCCACACATTACACACATTTTTTCCCACTGAAAATGAATTAGATTGAAGAAAATTAACAACAAAACAACAGAAAGACATATAAAGCTGCATTAAATCTACATTTATTTTACTGGTAAATTGAGAGAAACTGTAAGCAAGAAATCATGCAGACCCTGTTAATTGTGTGTTCTTGTATGATTTACAATAAAACCAATGGGAACAAATTCACAATATGTTACAGTTCTGACATCCATAAGACTCGCTACTTTGCTTCATGCAAATTATCAGGACAGAGGAGACAATAATTTCACACTGTCTATATTTAATCTATACACCTTTTTTGCAAGGTTTAAAATATGATTTTTTAAACACATACTAGATATTTTTGGACTAGAGTGACCCTTATTACTTTTATTTCACATACATATGTATTTAACACATTAATATAAGTTATTAAAACCAATAAAACTAATTATGTGACGGTAAGTATTTTTACTATCTATCTTTCTATCTATCTATCTATCTATCTATCTATCTATCTATCTATATATATATATATATATATATATATATATATATATAAAAAAGACATTCATAGAAAAAAAAACACAAATAAAATTATCTAAGTGTGTGTGTTTTTGTGTACAAGTTTCAGTAGGAGTCATGGTATTGTATCTTAAACTGTTGTTTTTTGTATTTGTTAAGTTGTAAAGTAATTTGTTGGAAATATATTCCGTGCCATCATTATTCAACATGTGTATCTCATGCTTAACCTATTCAGCTATGATGATATGATGAGGCGTATTGTTCCTCTCCTCCAAATTTACATAATAGGAGGGTGATGTGGTATGAAGGGGAGGATGGATGAACAACCTCTTACTACAAAAGGGGATAGTGACTCATAGGACTACATTTTGCAGAGGTAGCAGAACAGAGGAACTACACGTTACTTCTCTGATTTTACCCTCTCTTACCACCAACATTCAGAACCAAGGAGCCCATTACATCAATTATTTTAAAGCAGCTTAAAGCAATGCCAGTCAACCTGCATCCTATGTAGCACCTTAAAAGAACATTGTAAAATCTGCAACAAAAACATCTTATTTGGGAAAAGAAAGGCAGGCCGAAGACACAAGATACTGGAAAGATTGCATGATGTCCCACTAAGGTGACTACACTATGAACAACTCTAAAAGGCAAAACCAAAGTGGATGTCTCAATCAAAAAGTAGCCAGATGCTAAAACCTGTGTTATTCATCACTGAAGTCGGAAGAAAGTCACATCTCATGAGCCAGATACCACAAACCTCAATGCGACCACCTCATGCTTAGCCACAAACCTTAATTGTGCTATTTTATTATACATTATCCACACACAGCAGAGTGTGCTATCACTAGCCCTCAAACCAAATCCTCCATACAGTCAGTTCTCACAGCACACACAGCTTACTCCCCCACTTGCTGCTGTCTCTGATGTCAATGGAGCTTTTGTGCTTCGTTATCATGAGCACAATCTGTGTCAACTCGCTGGGACATGCAACCCCAGGTAAGAACGTGGGCTTGTATTTCTGTGTATTTATCTTTCTGATTGCAATTATACTCATAATCACCAATTCACCCTACCCTGTTGTGGGCCCTAGTACTTTGCACCTGCTGCACCATTTGTAGCTCCACCACTGATTTTAAGTGTATTCGCAAAAATAAAATAAAATAAAAAAATATCACATTTTTAATAACAAAATAATTTCTATGTCCATTTCATTTTTATATATCATTTATTCTATTATACAATAAAGACATGTAAATTGTTATATCTTATGATGTGTTCCATCAATTATTGTTGTTATATATACTTTGCTGTAGTCATTAATAAAACCATTATGAATCAGTACAGTATATAGGCCAGGGCTACTAACATTTTACAGCTGGCTCCTGTTAAGTTATTTTACATACATTTCTAAATATCATTCATAACCTTATTGGCATAACTAGTGAATGGAAGGTCCCAGTGTAAAATTATTTGGGGACCAAGGTAGATGCCTATAGGGGTCAATAAACAGCCAAAAATATATGTAGCTGATCACATATCATCAGCCTTATTAAATTGCGATTCAGCCAATTGTATAGGGCTCTATATAAGCACAGAGCATATAGTTTTTACAGAAGTTTTTCAATAACTAAAGTTTGTTCACTAACTAAAAACTTATGTAAAAAAATATGCTCTGTGCTTATATAGAGCTCTATTCAATTGGCCAAATCACAATTTAATAAGGCTGTATATATCTGGATCACCCTATATTCGAATAAATTAAGAGACCGTCTTCATGCCAGACTGCTGCTGCTGGTAACAGAGGACCCCTACCCACTGCATAATCTGCTTCCTAAAAAAATGTTTGTCTAGATCCTAAATAACCTGGCAAATAAAACTATCAACCCTGATACTTGCATTTGTACTGTAGGGATATTTTATGTTCTGAAATTCAGTAAACGTAAAAAACAACAACATTTAATGCCAAAGAAACCTTATCTCATTTACCAGTATTCCACCTTTTTGATTATTATCATTAACATTTAAATTCACTCAGTGGGCCAGAAAGTGTTTTTCTGTGATGTCTGTAATTTGTGGAAAAGTAAATGGAAGAACACTGTAGTGTCTGACAAGAGCTTCACATCTCTACGTTTGCAAACATAAATTCAATGTCCTATGCCAGGCAATGCCAAACAATTCACTAAGCATTACAGGAGTTGTGGTGCTCTACAGTGTTTCAATATACTCTGTTTCCTATAGGGAAAAGTACCATTACAGGCCTTTATAGAAGCATAGCAACATACTTCATTGCATAGGGGGTAACCACCTAGAAAGAGACAGTTACAATAAGAAAGGGCTCCTCCACTTCACAGCCTAGGGGCTCCAAAAAAAAACATTTAGATTCGTAGATCCCCAAAATAAATCTTGGTCTTCTGGAGAAAGAACTGGCAACCCACTCCAGTATCTTTGCCAAGAAAACCTTATGAATGAGCACAACCAGAAACACAGACAGATGTGCCTGGTGTGCTGCGTCCATATGGTCACCGAGCGTCGGATACGACTGAAGGATTGACTAACAACAGCACACCCCTGAGAAAGCCCATCTAACCTGCCAATTATGTCTATTTAAAAATGTACCTTAATTAATGCTCAAGATAGCTTCAATATCTTAACTGAGTTTTCCCTAGCACTTCCACTTGAAGGCTATTCCACATATACTACACTTTATGATGCATGCTCATGTTCAAATAATCAAGCTAATGCTATTCATTTGTAT
Organism: Discoglossus pictus; assembly: GCA_027410445.1. Lineage (NCBI taxonomy): Eukaryota > Metazoa > Chordata > Amphibia > Anura > Alytidae > Discoglossus > Discoglossus pictus. The sequence continues at coordinate 309,786,545 of CM050165.1, forward strand.
TCATTGGCAAATCTAATATTTTTATTAAAACTGTGCTACTTTTTTCTTTACATAGAAGAACTGCAGCTCCAACACTCGCCCCCATCACTGTATGCTCTGGCTGGAGAGACTGCAGTGTTCACCTGTAACTTTTCAGCTGTGAAATATACTGATACTGAAATCACTTGGCACAGGACACAGAATAGTACCAGTAAGATAGCCGACTATAATTCCTCAGAGAGTGATCACATATCTATCAAGCAATACAAGAACTCTAAGAAAGCCGAGCTGTACATCACCAACCTGAAGGTTAATGACAGTGGAGAATATCACTGTAGTCTCCTGCAATGGAACAGAAGTAATAAAATTACATTAAGCAACAAATCAAAGCTATATGTTACAGGTATGTGCTTAACAATAGACTCACACATTCATGACAAGGGTATATCATTTAAAGCAAATCTAGACATGTGATTCCATAAGACTAACCTCTTAAGCACAGATCATCCAAGAACAGAAAATATTAATACTTGGCTATCTGCATGGAAGGAAAATATATAAAGGTATGACATTATTGTTGGTAGTCACTGCTTTATTTGATTTCCTGATTGGTCACCTGGATGTGCAATTCTGTAGCAAGTTTCACATCATTGTGGCAGTCCTTTAAATAGAAATTCATTGTAAGTATTATATGTATCCAAGATTTCTCCCAGTCAAGTTAGGAAAAAACAATGTATGCTACCAGTAAAACATAATTTAAATTAATAGATAATAGATTGAAGTCTATATTTTTACTTTCGAAAATAATGACCTTTATCAAGGCAAGTTCTTCAAAAGAGTATAAAAATTTGTCTTCAATCTTCTTTCAAACTCTTCTTTGATTTATATATGAATCATTTTTAGGTTGAAATTCAGAATTCTGTTCTTAGCGCAAGACTATATGCTAACATTTTTATAATAATAAATGTATCAAAAATAATTTTTGATAGTTCTGGTTTACTGCAGACTTTTAACTAAAATACAGATCTCATGGATATGATCACAAAAAATATTACAGAGCCATGTACGGTAAAGATAAGACTACTGGCAACGATAATGGCTCAGATCAAATGATGTAGCTGCTGTTAAAGAGATACTGTAGTTCCAACATATAAATATTACATTTTTGTATGAAAAATATGCAGTTAATAGTGAATAAAATGTATATTCAATTGAGTCAGAATGATTATTTTCTCCTCACCTTGCCCTGAAATCTTTGATTTTATGCTCAAACACAGGGCCCTCTATTCTTTTGCAATGTGTTAATATTGTATTTTGTCTTTTACTTAAACTCATATATTGTATATGCACAAGGTTGAGAAATATTGCCATAATCTGGAATGTACCAACAGCTAAATAAACATATATAATTAGTTTAACAAGCACTTGGCTTAACCTGTTTGTTAATCATTTATTTTGCATTCAAAAATAATGTTTGCAATGTATAGGATGTTTCATACTGTACATGGTAGATAATTTGGGACTACAGCGTCCCTTCAATAATAAAAAAGCAAACATATCATGTGCAGCCAACCATAGCAACAGCTTTATTAAATGTTTATCTCTAGAATACTAGACAGAATAAGTACAGCAAGAAGGTCGCCTGTTTGGTAGTAAATAGATTGTTAGCAAGTTGCGGATTAATAATAATGGATGCTATAAGGGAGGGACATAGATAATAATAATGCCACTTGAATTTATTTGGTGACAGTATTGTTCTGCAACCTTAATAAGGTTGGTCTCATAATTGAGTGGCTTGATCCATACAGTTCCAATGAGTAAATTGTACTAGTACATTGCTCTTAAAGAAAGGCTGAGCACGGAGATATAAACTTACAAATGTAATAGTTAGACGTTTCCAGAATAGTTACTGGTAAAGAACATTGGATTAAAATATGCTTTAATAAATATGGAAAGTTAAAATATATCAGCAACTGAGGGAAAGTTCTGCATAACAGTTGATGGTATATAAAAGAGTAAACCTAGAAAACATCTAATATGCTCAGATATAGCTTGCCTTTTATTGCAAAATAAATCTGTTGACAACATTTTTAAAGATTAGTAGGGTGTAATATGTGCTTTGCTGAGGGCTGTGATTGCCATTGTAGTTGTCTGCAACACAATTTGCAGTCCCTGTGAAACCGAGGTGTTAGTTGAGGTAGTTTATGTGAGATGCCGGGAAATGTACAATAAATTAATTAAACTGCCATGGGCTCGGATCAAAGATGTAGTCTGATTAGTGCTTGATCATCTCAGATAGCCCCTTTAAATTCTTTATGTGCAGCACAAGAAACAGTAAAACAATTACATCTTAGCTAAGTCTAGCAAAGTAGACACATTTGAGAAATTTGACAAACATACAGCCTTATTAAACTGCGATTCGGCCAATTGAATAGGGCTCTATATAAGCACATAGCATATTTTTTTACAGACGTTTTTAGTTAGTGAAGACCTTGCTTTTGGATAGAAGATCACTAACTAAAAACTTCTGTAAAAAAAGTATGCCATGTGCTTATATAGAGCCTTTTCAATTGGCCGATTTGCAATTTAATAAGGCTGCTATTCGGTGGTGTTTTTCTACCTAGACGTAGGGCAGCACTTTTTCAGAGTACAGCAGGCTGCTCAAGAAACTGTGCATTTCAATGGAATAGTGTATGCACATACCCAGGTATGTCTATGCAGTAACATATATGTCTATAAAGTGTACCTGACATGTGTGTGTATATATATATATATATATATATATATATATATATATATGTATATATATATATATATATACCCACAAACACCTTTGATTTGGGATCAAGGAAGAAAAAGGTGCCCTAGTAACTGAGATGTTGGGGCCACATATGTTTAAATGGGTCTAGGGCAGCATCCTAAATATACCTATGTACATGCTATGATACTAAATGTACATAGTAGTTTAGGTGTTTAAGTGCAAATTCCCCTTTTAAGTCTTGTTTACAGTTATTATGTATTCATAATATACAGCCTTATTAAATTATAATTCTGCAAATCTAAAGGGCTCTATATAAGCACATAGCATATTTTTTTTTACAGAAGTTTTTAGTTAGTGAAGACCTTGCTTGTGGATAGAAGTTCACTAACTAAAAACTTCTGTAAAAAAATATGCTCTGTGCTTATATAGAACCCTTTAGATTTGCCGAATTGCAATTTAATAAGGCTGATAATTTTTAAGGAAAAAGATATCTGTCATTTTACATTACACATGCAATGTCATCATGTGACAGTAAACCTTCAGAAAATAAGCACACAGTGCACAAAGTTTGCATTTCATATTCTGCAGCCACAGTTTATCCCCTAAATTCACTAAACCTACAGGTTACAAGTTTCACAGTTGGTATACTTTAAAAGACTACTGTTAGTAAAATGTCCTTTTAATTTAATTATTATTAAGTAATTGTATTTTCATTCTTTAAACATACATTATCATTTGTTATTTTTACCTGTCAATCAGGCCTTCTAATTTACTTACCAAGCTTTGAGCATGTGCAGACTGCTGGGAGTAATTAGCAAGGATTAGCTAAAATGGTTTCTAGCAATAATTTTTCAATCTAAAAGATTATTTGCAGAATTAAAGGGAGCAAACAGCAGATATAAGCAAAAATTATACACCAATACAGAGACAAAACCAAATGATTAGTGGGGGTGTATCAGAAAGACAAATTGGCAGGTATACATTGCAAACCTCAAGTCTGAAATCAGGCAATAACATTAAACTGATAAAGTACATATTATGTATAATTGAATTATACCATATTTGTCACATCTGCTGGGTCCTTTTAATTATATTTGTTTTACTTACTAGCTTTTTGAGATTTCACTGCTGTGTATTTGTTTATAGTATTCTATTTTCATTTTGATGTGTTTTACTATGATTATATTTTTTGTAATCTCCATATGGCATAAACATATTCAAGCCCATGTACTGTAAATGTTCTTCCAGGTCCAAAAGTATTTTATACAGTGCTGTTTTCTGTAAAGACACTTTCATAAATGACCCAACTATTTTATAATTTAATTCTACAGAAGGTGACCAAGTGATCAGACAGATACCCCAGGTGCTTCTTTACTCCCCAAGTGAGACTGCAGTGTTCACCTGTAACATATCAGGCGTGAAATATTTTCCTGATGATATCCACTGGTTCAAAGTACGCAATAACATCTCGCATAAAATAGCCGACCTCAAGACCTCATATGGAAGACGTATATATATCCTGGCAAAGTGGAAATCCAAGATGGCAGAGCTGCACATCAAAAACTTGAGTGAAAATGACAGTGGAGACTATTACTGTGCACTTCCCAACAACACAGGAAGAAGGGAAATTAGCAACAAATCCACCTTAAATGTTCAAGGTAAATTCTGCTAAAAATTATATAATATATATGCTGGGGCAAGCCAACCAATGTTTTTAGGGCCACAATATTGCAAGCTCATCATCTACTATAATGAAAGTCCAATTAACCTATTTTTTAAAGTTCTAAAAATCTAAATTTCTTTCTGCTAACTCAAGGATTTCCCATGTGACCTTTCTCTCTTCTTCCATCCCTCATTGTGTATGACTGTGTGGGGTGATTTGGCATCAAGCCGAGAATCTCCATGTTACATTTCCTAATGGATTAGAGAACTGCCAGCATTTTCCTATTATTCCATGTTGTCATGTAGGGCAGCTTTTGGTGTAGGAACTAGCCCAAAATAATCTCAGAAGATTCATAAATTGCTGCCTACCCATCTCACTCAGATAATATCTGATGGCTGGGAGGAGGGAGATAGGTCAACATGCCATACCTTTTAAGGTAAGCAGAAGAAAATGTACTTTAACTTTATATAACTGTTTCATAGGGGTCTCATTATGCTATATGCAGCATATAGTTTTAAAGGGCGATACTTCTACAGGACCCCTTTAAAATATTTAATAGTTATTGAAGGTTCTTTTTCCATTGAAAAATTAATTTTAGTACAAAGTATTTAAGAACTTACTATGCATTTGTTTTATACCACAGTGATTTTAGAAATTATACTAAAATAATTAACTCTTCTTATACTGTCCATTCTAAGTGAGAGAAAATGCTTTAGATGTCCTCTTGGTTGTGTCTGTGCTAGCAGGTGAGGCAGAAAAATATTAATATTAAGGATACATCAAAGTAAAAAACTTACTGTTAAACATTTAAAAGAACATTTTTAAAACATTTTTTTTCATCATGAATGAAGTGTGATTACTGCATAGTATAACATAATATGCCTTCCTTCTGACTGACAGTAAAGTGCATCTGGACATTGCTGTAGCAGAGTTATGGACCTAGGCTGATTATTTACACCTAACACAGCATATTCAGTTTTGACCTAAGCATATGTGACTAAGGTACGTTAATAGTAAAAATCCCATAACCCAATGAATACACAACACAGGAATTGGGGTATAACCCGGCCACAGCTTTATTATCATAACATAATGATAACATAACAAATAAACAAGAGGTAGCTGTACACCCGCCCATGGAAGGAGCTCACCCTCCCAGAGGCCCAATGGAACCCCGTGCCCAATGGACCTCTGAACCCACCAGTACCGGATACATTACCAACCAATGAGCTCCAACCTAAGGCGAATGCTGCACCCCTGCAACATGCTGTGACAACTGCTTAACCTATAGGGAGGGAGGGCGGGCAAACAAGATGTCCCAGCTTTTGTGTAATAAAAGAGCGGGAAAACTCCTCTATTTGTAGGCTCTCCTTACACTCCACCGGTATGTCCACCTAACACTGCCCCAGGACCTAGCCCGGTCAAATGCCCCCTCCTCAACTTCTGTCTCCAGGGGCAAACTTTATCTGAAGAAAGTAGACATTCGTGTAGATTTCATAGGGGCTGGGCTGGGCTGACGTGCTTGGCAGAACATGCTGACAACTATTTCCTACAGTCCTAGCTAAGCAAGTCTATCCAATTATTGCAAAAGCAGTTTGCAAATGGAGTAAGGGTATTTATATAGTTATATAGTTACAATGTAAGTTGAAAAAAGGTTTTTAGTCAAACAACTTTAACCTTTCTAGATCTCTTTTGATCACTTTATTATACAAAGATAGAATGTATAAAGAATAAGGCATACGGAAAACCTCATATTGCATTGTTGAATGTCTAATTGAGGAGGGAAAATCCTTCATAATCCCAAAAAACTGGAACATGTATTATTCCCTAGATTAATATTCTGTCTATTCAACTAACATAGCCATGTACAGTGCCTTGCAAAAGTATTCACCTCCATTGGCATTTTTCGTGTTTTGTTGCCTCACAACCTGGAATTAACATGGATTGTTTGAGGATTTGCATCATTCAATTTAAAGAACATGCCCACAACTTTTTTTTTTATTGTAAAGCAGACAACAAATAGGACAAAATAACACAACAAGTCAATGTTCATAACTATTCACTCGCCTAAAGTCAATACTTTGTAGAGCCACATTTTGCAGCAATCACAGTTCTAAGTTGCTTTGGATAAGTCTCTATGAGCTTGCCACATCTTACCACTGGGATTTTTGCCAATTACTCCTTGCAAAACTGCTCCAGCTCCTTCAAGTTGGATGGTTTGTGTTTGTGAACAACAATCTTTAAGTCTGACCACAGATTTTCTATTGGATTGAGGTCTGGGCTTTGACTAGGCCATTCCAACACATTTACATGTTTCCCCTTAAACCACTCAAGTGTTGCTTTAGCAGTGTATTTGGGGTCATTGTCCTGCTGGAAGGTGAACCTCCGTCCTAGCCTCAAATCACTCACAGAGTGGTACAGGTTTTGCTCAAGAATATCCCTGTATTTAGCACCATCCATCTTTCCCTCAACTGACCCGTTTCCCTGTCCTGCCTGCTATGGGTGATGTGATGTGTTGGGTTTGCGCTAGACATAGCATTTTCTGTTATGGCAGAAAAGTTCAATTTTAGTCTCATCAGACCAGAGCACCTTCCTCCATACATTTTGGGAGTCTCCCACATGCACTTTCACAAACTCAAAACGTGCCATTTTGTTTTTTGATGAAAGTAATGGCTTTCTTCTGGCCACTCTGCCATAAAGTCTAACTCTATGGAGAGTACGACTTATTGTCGTCCTATGTACAGATACTCCAGTCTCTGATGTGGAACTCTGCAGCTCCAGGGTTACCTTAGGTCTCTGTGCTGCCTCTCTGATTAATGCCCTCCTTGCCCTGTCCGTGAGTTTTGGTGACCCTATCTTGGCAGGTTTGCTGTTGTGCCATGTTCTTTCCATTTGGTTATGATAGATGTGATGGTGCTCCTGGGGATCATCAAAGATCTGGATATTTTTTTATAACCTAACCCTGACTTGTACTTCTCAACAACATTGTCCCTTACTTGTTTGGAGAGTTCCTTGATCTTCATGGCAGTGTTTGGTTAGTGGTGACTCTTGCTCAGGTGCCTCTGGGGCCTTTCAAAAAAGTTGTGTATATGTAATGACAAATCATGTGACACTTAGATTGCACACAGGTGGACATCATTTCACTAATTATGTGACTTCTGAAGGTAATTGGTTGCAACAGAGCTTTTTACAGGTTTCATAACAGAGGGGGTGAATACATACGCACTTGCCAATTTTCTGTTTTCTATTTCTAAAAAACAGTTTTATGTATATATTTTTCTCATTTCACTTCACCAACTTAGACTATTGTGTTCTGATCCATCACATAAAATTCAGATTAACAAAACATTGAACTTAAGGCTGTATTGTAACAAAATAGGTAAAAAGTCAAGGGGGGTGAATACTTTTGCAAGGCACTATATGCCCACTTACCGTAATTAAATAAAAACCACATCCAATCCCTTTTTAAGGTGATCTAATGAACCTGTTGTCACAACATCCTTTAACAGTGATTACTACAATCTGACTACTATTTTAGGATCCTTTTCTTGATTTATGGTGAAATCTTTTTTTTATCTTACTTCAATGGGTGATGTCTTGCCAATTGCAAAAATTCTTGGCAAGAATGGTCCACCTGACAAAGCCCTTTATTAGTGCTATATGTATTTATAATAGTAGGGCCCTTTTATTCTTAGAAAATAAGTCTAACTTCGTTTGCCTCTCTTCCCTTATGACAGGACCTCATGGCTGAATAGTACGAATTAAAGTTTTAGAGACTTTTAACACTTACATTTGTTTTGCTTTTCATTTCAATTCTGCATTTCAGTAGCATCTCTCACAAAGGATGGACGCACAGGGGGTTGAGGGTGTCTCTTTAAATATGCAGTGTGATTATTGGAAGAGGTGATAAGTTAAAGGGAGGCTTAGATAACATGTTTAAGCATGGTTAATAAATTATAGCATTTATTCCTTAGAACCTGTATATACTCGAGTATAAGCCGACCCGAGTATAAGCCGAAGCACATATTTTACAACAAAATACTGTGAAAAATGAGTGACTAGAATATAAGCCGAGGGTGGGAAATGTGCTGCCCCCTGTGTCCCTCTTGTGCCCTCTGTGTCCCCCGCTTGTGTGCCCTTTTCTTGTGTCCCCTCTCTCTCCCCTGTGTCTCTTCTCCCCTCTCCCTCGCCTGTGTCTCTTCACCCCTCTCCCTTCCCTGTGTCTCTTCACCCCTCTCCCTTTCCTGTGTCTCTTCCCCTCTCTCCCTTCCCTGTGTCTCTTCCCCCCTCTCCCTTTCCTGTGTCTCTTCCACCCCCTCCCTTATCACCCTCCTCAACCCCCCTCCTCATTCTCAACCTCCTTTCTCAACCCCCCTCCTCATTCCCAACCTCCCTCCTCAACCCCTCCTCATCCTTAACCCCCCTTCTCATCCTCAACCTCCATCCTCAACCTCAACCCCCCTCCTCATCCTCATCCTCCCTCCTCATCCTCAACCTCCCTCCTCAACCCCCCTCCTCATTCTAAATCCCCTCCTCAACCTCCCTCCTCAACCTCAACCCCCCCATCCTCATCCTCAACCCCCCCATCCTCAACCCCTCCTCAACCCCCTCCTCATCCTCAACCCCCTCCTCAACCTCAAACCCCCTCCTCATCCTCAACCTCCGATCTCATCCTCCCTCCTCATACTCAACCTCCCTCCTCAACCCCCATCCTCATTCCTCAACCACCTCCTCATTCTAAATCCCCTCCTCAACCTCCTTCCTCAACCTCAACCCCCCATCCTCATCCTCAACCCCCTCCTGAACCTCAACCCCCCTCCTCATTCTAAACCCCCTCCTCAACCTCTCTCCTCAGCCCCCCTCAAAACCTCTCTCCTCAGCCCCCCTCCTCAAACTCAACCCCCCTCCTCAACCCCCCATCCTCAACCCCCCATCCTCATCCTCAACCCCCCACATCTTAAACCCCCCATCCTCATCCTAAATACCCCATCCTCATCCTAAACCCCCCACGCCATCCTAATCCTCATCCTAAAACCCCCTCCTCACTTTAGCCCTCCTAATCCTAATCCCCCCCTCCTCACTTTACCCCTCTAAATACCTCCCCCTCTCCCTTTCCCCTCACTTACCTCCATCTGCAGCTTCTCCTCCGGCTTCCACGCTCCTTCCTGCGTCTTGACCCGGCCAATGCTAATGACGTGGGCGCATGTGACGTCACGTCATTAGCATATACCGGGTGCCGACGCAGGAAGGAGCGGAGGCAGTAGGAGAAGCTGCAGATGGAGGTAATTGAGGGGAAACGGAGAGGGGGAGGTATTTAGAGGAGTAAAGTGAGGAGGGGGGTTGAGGATGAGGAGGCGGGGTTAAGGATGAGGAGGGGGGAGGGAAAGAGACTTGGGGTTAGAGAGACACGGGGGGGTTAGAGAGACACGGGGGGCTAGAGAGACACGGGGGGGGGGGTTAGAGAGACACGGGGGGAGAGTGACTCGAGTATAAGCCGAGGGGGCCCTTTTTAGCCTTAAAAAAAGGGCTTAAAAACTAGGCTTATACTCGAGTATATACGGTATCTATGCTTCATCCTCTGGCAACAGTCACATACGCAGATACACTTTTATTTCTTGCTTTGTATTGTTTTTTCACCATGATCTAAATAATTTATTTTTCAGGAATCCCTGGCTCTGTAACTCCTAGGACAGGACCATCAACTAACAACATAACTATTATATCTGCCTCTGTGGTCTTGATTATTTTGCTCCTGTTGATTGGCACCGTGCTCATAATGTTGTGGCGTAAAAAAAGTAAGTATTTTTTAAATTGTTGTGGGTAGTAAGATACAAATGTATAAAAAGTGTGTATAAAAAGATTTAAAGGTATATGGAAGTTTCCTGTTTTTAATATTAAAATAAACTTTGTATATTTATGCATAATTAAACATAATTTTATTAACAAATGCTTTAAAAGCTCTGTTTTCACTTGCTCAAACCTTCCAGACTGTTTTCCAATAGCACTTTTTTGAAATGCTACTTAGAGACAATCTGTATTTAGCTAGTACATTTCTCAAAAGAAACATTGAGCCTGATTCAATTGAGCTCTTGCTCGATACGGTAGCCCGTAAGTGAGCTCACAAGCTAATTTGCTATTCCATTGGTGTCTTTTTGCGGGCTCCAAACGGGTTACAAATAACGGCCTTGAAAAAATTGTGATGGTTAAACCTGTAACTTACAGCCTCCCGAAGCCCTTGATTTTTCACTTTTGCAAGAGTTACAATGGCAAATCTCTATGTTTTCACACCTGTAAATGGCAAAAGAAGGAGAAAATCGAGCGCTAGAGAGGACCCGCAAGGGGGTTAAACAAATACAAAATAAAAATCAAAAAATCACTACTGATAAAAAATCAAAAAATCACTACTGCACTGTAAATAATGGGGAAAGCAATGACAGACATTAGAATTAATTGCACAACAGTCTCAAGCTCCCAAATCGGCAGGAAATTCAATTTATTTTGATATTTCCTTTAGGGGCTAAATCGATTTTGGGTATCAATGAGTTTATACATATCAGGCCACCCATATGGACTAGAACAGTATTGGCATTCATTTTCATAATTCTGTATTTTGCTTTGTTTGCGAGTCTGATCACATATCGGAACCCAGGACCTAATTGATTGACATGTAACCTCCATGTTTTACTGCCGTCATAATGACTTGAGATGATTTGAAATGGGAGGTTACAGGCTTGCTTAATTGATCATGTTCCCGCCCTGAAGTGCCCAGAACCAGTGCATGGTTTAAGGTTTCGCCTTTGGGACAGTAACTTGCAGACTTGAGCAATTGAATAGCATCGTAATTGGAGACGAACGGGAGCCCACAGCACACCCGCAGACATTCGGCCGAATACGATCGAGTTGCGGACTTGCAAGTGAATCGGGCTCATTGTCTGCATGTAGGGGCCAGACATTTGCAGGGATTATGTGGAAAGTTTGAGCAAGTGAAAACAGAGCTTTTAAGCACTTGTTAATAAAATTATGTTTAGATATACAAGTACTTAAGTAGTTTATTTTAATATTAAAAACAGGGAATCTTTCATATACTTTTAAGGATAACAGCAATTATTTAAATCACTTTAAATAGTAATCTTTTCACAACCAGGCACAACTAAACCTGTACTGGCTGATTACAGAATTAACACTGAACACGGGGTTTAGAGGGACTCATATGCCAACAGACTGAAACATTTTTTATCTGTTTGATGCTACCGGCTTGCTTGACTGCTATTGTATAAAGCGTTGCTTAGTCCTATGCATCACATACATACATACAATGCTGAAATTTAACATATGATATGACATGATTATCATTTGGCATCTATTTCAGGAAACCTCATATATTACTGCAATTCGATTCAGCAACCACTTGTGTTTCCTGTTGCTTAACAATAAACTTTTCTTATCTTTTAGGAACCAAGACACAGGAATCTCAGCTGAAGCATCTGGTAAGTAGTGTACATTTCTCCATAATAGATAATGGTAAACTGTTTGGATGCACTTTGTGTGTGTGGGTGCCCTTAATGATGATTATTTTTCTTTTCTTTCTTCTAAAAATTCTGTTTAACAGGGGTTTTGTTAACTTTATCCTGTTAATTGCATGAGAGTATGCCTTAAAAGGACCACTCTAGTGTGGTTATTGAGTTCTCTCTAATAGTTAGGTATGGAAAAAAAACAGGTAGGTAGGGCTTGATAAGAAAAAACTATGAAGTATTTTTTCAAAATCATGCTCCAGATCTATCCTTTCTTTGTATGATGGGTTATCCCAGGTGGAAGTACCATGAGATGTTAGCAATATACACAAATAACTTTCTAGTCATCTCTCAGATACTTCAGATATGGTGTGCCTGATTTGAGAGCTTTCTGCTCTGTTTGGCTCCCACAATACATTATTCAGGGATGGAGAGATAAAGAGCTCCTTTATCTCTCCGTCCCAAGTAAACAAGTATTACAAGTAAACTTGTAATAAAGTTTTTTTTTCTCATCAGGCCCTACCAAAGTATTCTTTAGAGAACCTTTTATAAGAACACTAAAGTTGCCCTTTCTATCTGATAAGTTAGATCGCACACTAATTTCATTTACTGTTTTTTTATTGCAGGAGAAGCCGACTCAAGACCCTGCAGTATATGCAGTGGATTATGGAGTGTTAGAATTTGGGAGTGATCGTCCTTACAGGAAATCTGCTGAGCTTAGCACGTTAGAGCAAGTGGAATATGCTTCAATCATGTTCCCACAAGGGACACCTTCCTTAGGAGCATGTAGAGAAAGAGACTCTGCTTGTAGCAACATCTCCTGGAGGGCATAGACTAAGCAGAGCTAGTACTCTGTACAACACTTTCTAACAACAGTGCAGAAAATCAAGACATGACAAAAGGCAGTACAATGTTGTACAACTGCAGTGAAACTGAGGATAATATTTATTATAACGCATGACTCTACACTTACTTCAAACCTAAAATGAATTTGTGTGATGGGAATTTGTGTGAGTTGGGGCCCTCAATGATTCATTTTGACTATCACATATATAGTTGTGAGCGTACGAGTTGTTGCTAACGCTGCGGGCTCGCTACGCGAGTCAAGGCCCTCGCAGAGCGAGGGCCGCGACTCGCGTAGCGAGGGCACTGCCCGAGGGTCTCAGTTGCTGCCATGGAGCGCCGTAGGCGCTCCATGCCAGCACCTGAGGACCTCGCAAAGCGAGGGCCGCAGTTGCTGGCATGGAGCGCCGAAGGCGCTCCATCCCAGCAACTGCGACCCTCGCAAACTTCACGTCGCAACACAAACAGTACGACACACACATTACGACACTCGCAAACAACATACGACACACGTTCACACACATTACGGACTCGCAACACTCGGACGCAACTCGCGAACATTACAAAATGTAAAACACAATACATACACACACCACATACATAAAAAACTTACCTACACCAAGAGGGAGCACCCAGCACCTCAAAAATACAACTTACACCTCGATTTTACTCGAAATAAAACAGTTTAGAGACTAAAGAAAAATCGAAGCGAGAGAAAAAATGGCCGCCGAACAAAACGAAAACGAGGCTACAGCACTCTAAACTCGCAAAACACCACAAGAAACTCGCAAAACACCACAAAACACCTACAGATATTCCGATACAAACGTATACCACACATTACTCGCCATTTTACGCCAATGCGGAAGTACACGACAACGGTTTGGGCTCGCGCACGCACAGTGTTACACTGCACACATTCAGCACGCTTACACAGCAGATCCACACCACTAATGCTGCAGCAACATCAAAACACATTCACAGCTCTTCCACACAATGCTTTAAAATAGGTAAAGTATATTCATTTATTAATGTATTATATATTTCATTATTACACACTAAACAGCATTAGCTACCTTACAATTTCATTGCCGTCATTTTTTGACGGGCAATTCGCTAGTTTATTATAGTAATGAGAGGTGAATAGTTGACAAACTCTTGCTTTACCTCTCAATCATGTGGCTTCTTCTTGGACAGTAATAAGAGATAGTGGAAGTCATGATATTAATCATTATTATTAGAGTTTACAAAAAGGAAACATCAATAATGAAAACATGTAATAGGCATGGCATAAATAAGCCTATATAATAATTTTGTAGTAATAGTAAGTCTGATACACTTTTATTTGTACATCTGTATAGATTTGGTAGGGAGGCTAGGTGTAATGTTGCATACAACATTACTGATAAAACTAAACCTTCTGTCAGTGTACTAATTTCTAACTGTAAATAGTTTTCTCTACATTATTGCACATGTTCCCCCTTCTTTAGGTTTTATTTCTGTAATATTTTATATTTATTAAAATGAAAGTTACTTTTTACTGTATGTTTCTGTCTTTTATTCTTCAAGATGATTATAGTTTGTTACCTATTTAAAAATGATGGTTGACGTATTTCACATGAATTACAGCATATGTCCCAAGTCCTCAATAGGGCTATATAAAAGATTTAGAACTTTCTGTTATATAGTAATGATGGAAAAATCATTGTGTGGCAAAGAGTGGTGCATGAAAAGGGAATAGGGAAAGAGTTATTTAGAGAAAGATATACTTGGTGGGAAAAAATGGCCAGGGGAAGCGAGAAACCTCAGAAAATAAAAAGGATAACACTTTGAATTCTGAATAATTATTACCATATATATATCTAAATCCTGGCCTATTATAATGTCCTTGAGTACTGGCTTGTGGACCTGTGCTATTGGTACTGCACATATTCAATTCAATCAAACTAGAATAGAAGAAGAGTCACTTTATATATTTGGGGGGAAAAATAGAGGAAAGTGCTGGCCACGTGATTGAAAAGTTGGTCTCACCTAGTCATGTTTTAAGATTCCTTAACTGCTCTGTGAGTATTGGACATGTAATCCATGTCGTATGTATTCCTCTGACAAAGATATTCCTTACTATTATTAGCACCTTGGATAGCACTTTATCAATTTGTAAATTGGTCACTTTATCATTATTATTATTATAGCACCTTACAGGATTTAGGTGGTACTCTCTCTATATATTACTTATTTTTGCACTTTTTTCATTAGCACAAGGGAATTGTCTTTTCCTATGGGATAAAAAAGAGTATAGTTATCCAATCATTCAAGTAATTTCTATTTATTGAACAACATTTTTACTCGTAGTGTCTGGATTTGAGATTTTAATAATTAAATTGTATTATTGTCAATAGTAAAGGTTATGTTTTAACAAGCATGTCAGACATATAAGTGTGCTCAAGTGACAAGGGTGCTTTTTTGTTTTTCTACTCAAAAATGTATCTGGATATTTAAACATCATTTAATTAGCAAGTGTCTAAAAATGCTGTTTTACTCACTGAAACCTTCCAAACAGTCACTGCAAAGGTCCATCATCTGTAGCTCATGTAGCAAAGTGTCTATAGTAATAGATGTACAAGCCAATGATAGCCTGTGTCTCAGTAGCATGTTACTAAAATGCTGTGGGACACAGTCTCACAGGCTAATATATTGAATACTATTTTATATTGTTGTTTAATTGTTTAATAAATATTATAACTAATCTATCACTATTATTAATATAGTTAATTAGTGTAGGTTACATTTTTTATCACTTATATAGATTATGAAGTAGCACTTATTCTTATATTGTTTCATGATTTGGAGTCAAGAGTGATATAAGAATCACTAATAGAAAATACAGCAATATTTAATTAAGCACCCTATCACCTTGCTAAATAGATTTGTTATTTAATTGTTGTTTGGTCGCTTAGTTGTGCCTGGCTTTCCATGGCCATATGGAACATAGCCAGCCAGACCAGTGGCGTAGCTAGTTCTTTTGCCGCTCGGGCTGTCCCTGAGTTTCCTGCCCCCCAGTGCAAACACACATATATATATACGTATATATTATATATATATATATATATATATATATATATATATATATATATATATATATATATATATATATATATATATAGCCTTCTCTCTCTCACACTCCTCCCTTCACTCCATCTCCCTCTCCTTCTCTCTCTCCTCCCTTTCCCTCTCTCTTTCTCCCCATGTCTTTCTCCATATTCCCCTCCCTTCTCTCTCTTTCTCTCTCCCTCAATTGCCCTTTCTTCCTCTCCCTTCTCTCTTTCTTTCTATCCTCTCCCTCCCCTCTCTTTCTCCCCTTCTCTCCCTCTCCCCCTCACTTTCTCTCCCTCTCTCTCAATCTTACCCACTCTCCTACTCTCCCTCTATGTCTCCCCTTGCCTCTCCCTCCCTACATGTGCCTCCCTCTTTCACCTTGTCTCTCTCCCCCATGCTTCTCCCTCATGTCTCACCCTCTCCCCATGATTCCCCCTCTCCCACCATGTCTCCCGTACCTCTCTCTCTCTCCATGTGTCTCCCTCTTTCCCCTTGCCTCTCTCCCTATCCCCCCATGTCTCCCCCTCTCCCCCAATGTGTCCCCTCTCGCTCCATGTCTCCCCCTTACCCCTCTCTCCACTCTACTATTGGTTACAACATTTTTGAGGTGGGTAGGGCTAGTAAATCAGTTAATGAATCATCCTGAGCCTGGCAGATGACCAGAGTGGGAGTATCTCTACCATAGTATAACTTCAACATATTAACATGGATGGCCCATTGAAAAAAATTCTGCTTGGGGTGCTAAAGGGAAGTGCAAAGGTGCTTCACTCCACAATGTTGCAGTACCTGATCGGTAACTTCTGTCATAAATTGCATATCCCTGTCAGATAGGAAATTCTACCTACGTAAATATAGTCACCAAATGATCCACTACAATCTCTACAGTAATCTTAGAAAGGGCTACAGTCTCCAGGTAGGGAGTAGAATAATCCACTGCAATGAGGATGCACAATTTCTCCTATCGACTGGGTTGAGCTAGGAGCCCATGTGTCTCCCTCTTTCCCCTTGGATCCCTCCACCATGCCTCTCCCTTTACATCAGTCTCCCTCTCCCCCATGTCTCCCCTCTCCCCTCATGCCTCCCTCTCCCCCCATGTCTCCCCCTCTGCTTCCATGTCTCCCCCTTACCTCTCTCTCCCTCCATGTGCCTCCCTCTTTCCCCTTGCCTCTCCCCCATGTCTCCTTCTCTCCACAATGTCTCCCCCTCTCTCCCATGCCTCCCTCTCCCCCATGTTTTCCTCTCTACCTCCATGTCTCCCTCTTCACTTTATCTCCCTCCATGGGTCTCCCTTTTTCCCTTTTGACTCTCTTCCCCATGCCTCTCCCTCCCTCCATGGCTCATTATCTCCCCCCATGCCTCTCTTCCCTCCATGTCTCCTTCTCTCCCCCATGCCTCCTTCTCCCCCTCTCCTTCCATGTCTCCCCCTCTCTCTCCATGCCTCTCCCCTGTCTCTTACCTGCCCCGTGCTGCCGGTCTGCTGGCTCTTCCCTCTGCTGGCTCCTCTCCCCTTTCCAGCAGACACAAGCAGAGAGCAGGAGCAGGAGTAGGTTACAGAGGGAAGGGGAATGAGAGCCATGGGAGGTGGCCTCTTCACCACGACAAGGTCGCAATCCAGGGGTATTATTTGGTACTTGCTGATTAATCCTTATGATACAATCTCGGTAATCAAGGAGTTAATACATATCAGGTCACCCACATGCACTTTATTCATTTTTATTATTTTGTACATTGCAGGATTGCAAGTCCGATCCCATATCGGACTTCTTAATTGCTAATTGATGTTTAACCTCAATGATTTACTGACTTCATGATGACGGTCTCATTTACTATTGGCTGTTTTTAAATCGGTAGTTACGGCCTTGCTTAATTGATCATAATCATGCTCTGAAATGCTACTTACGGGTGCATGGTTTACGGTTTATGCTTTCGGCCAGTTAGCTGCAAGCTAGATCAATTGAATCGCTCTGTAACTGTTGCAATTGAATGGAGGCCTATATCAGCAATAGGCAAAATAACCAGGATTTCCAATTTAAAAATAGATATATTCCACAGAACCCCCAGGCAACATATTACATTACTCTGAAATCATTTGCTCAACTTCCTTGAGGCTTTACTTTTGAAGAGCAGCCTTTGCAACCTGCATGAGGCTCTCAAAGGCTTCTTAAATGATAAATCTCTTGCACAGCAAGCACTTACATTTTTTCCAATAAATTGGCATATGCTCTTTATTGCCTCTAAAAAATAAATAAAACTTCATTGTCTATTCCTCTTCTTTCATTCCCCTAGCTATTTTGCATAATACATTTTACCACGTTTAATGCATCCATTAAAAATATTAAACATGTGATGGTTCCCGTTTGATGTCTTGGAGCCGCATATACATCCTTTTAAATGATAACCAGATATCGGGTCTTAGTGTATATTATATAGATTTCCTGTGTGCTATACTTCATTATATTCCTTATTTAGAGTGCCAGTAGTTTCAGAATCTCTATCTAAAACAGTACAGCAAATACAGGAAAACTGTATCAGTTCAACATTAAATAGATCAATAAAAATAAGCAGAGGTGGCCCCTGCTCCTGAATGCTAAATATTTTGAAGCTATGAGTTTTGCCAACATTCTGGATTAAAATGTATTTTACTATTTATTTGTTTGCATTTATAACATTTGTGTACAATTATGATCTGTATGTATAATTTTTTTAAATAAAATAAGTAAAAAAAATCTTTTGCTGCCAACATATTTAGAAAAGTCCTCCTTCCGACAATGGAACAGTTTAAATTTTGTTTGTAAATTATGTATTCTATATAAAATTAATGACATTGTATATATATATATATATATATATATATATATATATATATATATATATATATATATATACTGTGTATATATATATATACTGTGCCTGTCTGCTTCCAAGTAAAACTGAATTGCAGAGATGTACAGTGAATGAGATCTAGGTGCCTGTAAACATTTTGTGGCACAACAACCTGGCTCCTGGCATTTGTTGAGCCCTGTAAAATTGAATATTTATTTAAAGTACCGTATTAAATTTTGTTCTGGTTGCTTGAGTTCTGGTTACCTGAGAGTCTACTGGATATATATAATGTATACACACATATATAAATATATGCATATATATATATATATATATATATATATATATATTTATATATATATATATATATATATATATATATATATATATATACATTTACTGACCGAATGTACAAACATCAAAACATTTTGGAATATACTGTGTAAAATCTACACAGTATTAATTGACCACTGTGTTCATTTTTTTCTATTTGGCGTTTTGAATAACTAAAGTTGATAATGGGCAAAATGTTTTTGAAAGAAGAATAAATAAACACAATCTGTAAAAAGCACCAGTTTTAGCCATAGGCATCCTGCTGTGGAGGCAAGGGCGCAGTTGCCCCTGACTTGGACATTTTAATATAGACCCCTCTGCTGTAACGGCTGATACATTTCTAATATGTATTCTATTCTGACTGTACCTGACAACCAGCACCTGTCGAAATATAAATGGTGAGAGCTGTGCTGCCCAATACCTGGCTAAGAACAACATGAACTGTGGGATGAGGGGGTGTAATGTGGGGTGACAGATGGTAGATGATGACTGAATTACTTCATGCCTTTATATTAATTCCTGTGATGTACAACCAATTTTTGCTAGAAAGGTATGTAATATATTAATTTAACACAGAAACAATTAGAGGGGGTTGTATATTAATTATAAAATTTAAACAAGTGCTAAATACTATGGATTGTTTTATATATTACATAAACTCTCTTTTATTTCCTTAGATTGTAAAAATGTGTTAAATTACATCTTTATAGTGTGTGCTCTTTTGAGGAACTAGACTTGATAATTGGCCAAAATGTGTTTAGAAAGTAAAATTTACTAGTCTTTAAAATACTGAGCAACTATCTCTGATTCTCTGATTCTGTTGCACCCTCTATTTCTCAATCTCTGTCTGTCTCTATCTCTGTCTCACTTTGTCCCCCCCCCCCCCCATTTTGCATTGCCTTTGTTTTAATGCCTCTCTGTGTCTACCTTCCTGTCACATTCTCCATCTCTCTCTCTTTCTCTCTGTCTGTCTCTCTGTGGGGCTCTGTCTCTAACAAATGTGACTGCATGCCTTGAATGACCAATTGCCTATTACAAATACTGGATTATTGTTTAGAGTAGCTGTAAAATAGAATGATTTGCATGATCTAATTTATAATTGAAAAAAACATTGTTACTTCCTGAGTTTACAGATATGAGCTTTTCAACTACTATCTACATGCCTCTCTCATACCTGTCTCATTACCTCCGTCTCTCTCACTGTATTTGTTTAATTTTCTTTCCTTTCTTTTTTCTTTGTTTCCTATCTTTCTTTCTTTCCTATCTTTGTATGTGTATGTGTGTCACTCTAAGTCTCAGTCACCCAGAGTGTGTCTGCCTCATTCTGTCTTTAAATGTTTGTCTCTTTCTGTCTCTCTCGCTCTCTGTACATCTTTCTCAGTTTCTCTTTCTCTCTGTCTTTCCATCTGTATCTTTCTTTCTTTAGGTGTCTCTTTTTTGTCTCCCTCTGTGTGTGTGCGTGTGGTATCTCTGCATCAACTCTTTTGCTATCTCGCCTTTCTCCTAAACTCTTGCTCCATTTGTCTACAGTATATGTAATAGTGAAAATACCAAAATAGAGGTGCTCAATCAGAGAACATACTAACCTTAATAGGTTAGTTTTTGGACATGATAACCCACTCCTAGAGTAGCCTCTTAGCTCACTTGTGCCCTTCACAGGGAGAAATATCCTGTAGTATATCAGTCTGGTCCCACTCACTAGAGTGACCCAGCCCTGAAATACCAGGCAATTCTACCCTGAACAGGAGAAACCAAACCCCAGACGTACGTTTCGACATCTATGGGCCTCGTCAGTGAGGTGTAGCCCTAAGGCACAGTGAGCCTGGTATTTTGGGGCTAGGTCACTCTTTTGAGTGAGACCAGACTGATATACTACAATATATTTTTCCCTGTGAAGGGCACAAGTGAGCTAAAAGAGGTGGCTCTCTGAGTAGGTAACCAGACCTATAGGACAAACCTACTTCAGGTATTGTCCGTTCTCATATTGAGCACCTCTAATTTTGTTGTTGTGTATGCAAATTACCCTTAGGGGTTTTTCTCACCCTAAGGGTGATAGGGGGAACCAGACGTAAACTCCTTGCTCAATGTGCCTTAAGGAGTAAAGCTGCACCTCACTGCCATGCAGACTGCAGTTCATACGACAGCTGCTGAAGAGTGCGTGGTGGAGGATCCATACAGCGAACATGATGATAGAGGTGGTCCCACAGGTGCTCGATGGGGTTTAGGTCCAGAAATTTGGAGGCCAGGGAATTAATTGGAAGCCTTCATCGTGCCCCTCCAACCACTCCCAGACAATTTTGGCCATATGACATTTTGCATTGTCCTGCTGGAAGATCTTATCCTCTCCAGGTAAGACAGTCAACATGTATGTGTATACTTGATCTGCAAGGATGTATAGATAACGCAATCAGTTGAGAGTTCCTTCCAGAGGTATGAGTGGATCCAGACAATGTAAATAAAAAAACATTCCCCAGACCATAATGTTGATGCCACAAGCTTGTGCTCTTCCAATAATGGTTGCATAGTGTTTGCTCTTGGAGGTTTTGCGTCTGACATGCCAACGTCCGTTCAGTTGATGGAGCAGAAAATGTGACTCACCAGAGAAGGAAACCCTCTGTCAATCAGTAGAGGTCTGATTTCGGGACTGCCGTAAAAATGTAAGCCGTTTCTGATGTCTGCAGTGACCAGTCATTTGCTTTGGAGCCCCATACACAACAGGGTTGTCTGTACTCTCATTTTAGACACACGTCTGGTAGTCCCCTGGTTCATTTATATGGGGAGTTGCTGAACTTTAATGTGTTGTTGGGGCTCACACACCTTAGCAGCTGACATTCACCTTTGACATTAATGGCATGTGGTACTCCAAAGGTTCAACGCCGTTTATTCGCAATGGTGATGTTTGTCCAGTCATGGTACACTTTAACCACAGCAGCACACGAGCAGTTCACAAACTGCACTGTTTCTGAAATACTGACTCCCTTGGCCTGATAGCTAATGATCATCCCCTTTTCAAAGTCAAGATAAATTGCACTATTTACTTATGACATTGATGGTTGATATGTTTGCAGAATGCCTAAATGTCACCTTATATACCCACCAAGCCAGCTCACGACACCTGCCGCATTTCATTTGCTTTGTGCTGCTGACGTCAAAAGGCGGTGGGCATAATAATGGTACTCAACCCTATATGTGTGTTCACATGCTTTTAACTGTCTGCAGTGATAGAATTATGATAAAGGTATTTTCTTTCCCTCCCCTCTGCTCTTCAAAGTCTTCTCGTACCTTAGGAGTTGATCACCATTAACCAAAAAGTAGATATCATTACAGAATCATTGCATATAAAAAGTAATAATTTATATGCTGTATTATTTTATTTATTTTTAAGTAAAGCAAAACAGTTTATTCTAGAATTTTTTTTTCAAATAAGTAAATTAAATGTTGCTGTACAGAATTTAGACGATAAACAAAATATGCTTTGCGAGAAAAGAAATTGGTAAAATGCAGTACGAAGTAAAATTTCAATAATGAAAAGGGCATAACAGGTTAAGGCCCAATATTTGACAAGTGCATTCAAAGTCTGCAACATTTTCCTATATAAACGATATGATAACAATTTTTTAACACATGCAGAGTGAGAATGCCAGGTGTTTCTAGAGGTTTGATGAAGAATGGTATCACATGTAGTTTTTTTAACACTTGTATATAGTGTTAAATTTCTGAAACAAACAGCTATAACAGTAGGCAAAAATTACACCTAACCAGAAAACCTTACCTAAGGTAGTTTACACATCAAGCTAAAAAACTGAAATACATCTGTCCTAATGGAGTGGACTGTGGGCACATTTACATAACAGATTTTGCTATAACAGAGTTGTTCAGCCTGTTACTCATGTTATGGATGATAATTAGGAAAATGTCTTTTTATATTAAGATGTTTGTCTGCATTCCTTACTCACTTATATATTTATAAATGAGAAGAAGATTACTGACAATGGAGGTTACTTAAAGATGGAGGATGGAACTACATAAAAAGCATGGCTAAAAGAACTACAACTGTGAGTGGCCTGATGATGCAAACATCCGTGACCAAATAAGGACAAATGAACGGTTCCTCCCTCTACTGACCAGTATGATGACGACACACTGCAGCAATTTTGATCCAATCAATAAAGCTATTAATTCCTAGACAAAGGAATCATGTGACGTTTGATCAGATAACGTTTTTACATATAAAGTTGTAAACTGCCATTTTAATACAGAGCGCTTTGAGAACTACTATACAGAAACACCGTGTCTGTGTCTTATTTCTCTGGAATGTGCACATTCCATACTAATTGGAAAAGCAACAGATATTTAATACAGACTTTGCAGTCTAATCTAATTCAGTTGGCGCCCAACGTGGGGCCTTGAGTTTATGACCTGACAATAGCCGAGAAGGAGCGAAGTGGTGACTTTCAACAGCAGAAGGAACCTTCATGAAATATGTCTGGTAAGGTCGATATTTAGTACTGTGCAAGCCACTATTTCTTTGAGTACCACTCGGCTATTGACAGGCATTCAAAGCACAGGTGGTATAGCTTGCTCAAGGTCCGTTTAAAAAAAAACTGTGATAATAGATATCTGTTGCCTGTGTGTGTGTGTATGTTGGTATTATGAGTGAAATGATTTAGATTCCTTAGACATATAGTTCAGGACACACACACACGTGTATTTGTGACTCTCTGGAAGACGGATGACTTGTACCCAGAGACGTACATATAACCAGAGG